>JAZDUH010000137.1:90000-507500 GCA_036419115.1 Scarus forsteni | reverse complement strand
TATGAAAATAGTCTTTTCCTTAGAATGCTAAACCGTGTTCATAGTTTTATTAATCGGTGCATTTTTTCAATTTCTTGTATTAAAATGATGGGTTTATTGAAAATTATCTGAGTTATAAAGGAAAATGTTTGAAAGTGTCACTTTTCCCTCCCGTCTCCCCTATCTGAGAACTACATGTCACACTTGGCCATCCTACAGCCTGCTGAGAATTATAACTAGAAGTTCTCAGAGAGCACAAACCTCTGCCAAGGCATTTCAGACAGTGTCGGGGTAGTCATCATCAAATGATAAACCAGACTGTCCTGTTTTGCTGTGTTAGCAAATCTTGAAAAATCCTCCAAATGGAATCACTTCCTCTTTGTGTCATGACTAACATTAACCAAAATGTCTCATCCAAGTCCATTTAGAACGTTTGAGTAATGTTGTTCACAGACAGACATACAATCTAACAAAATCGACAAGTGAATGATTTCCTCATTTGCAGAGGTTTTAGCAGAAATGGAGCAAAAGAAAAGAAATTTAGATAAAAACACAAGCCTTTTAAGAGTATTGTTATGTTACTGCAGGTTATAAAATTTAAAAAGTGGTTAAATACATTTGAAAGATGTTTTGTTACTGAAGTACAAAGTGTTTTAAGATCTGTATGTAAAACAAAAGTTGATGTGATCAGTTCTAACATCAGTACATGTACATGAGAGATAGGTGCTTCATTGGAATATGAAGGTTTGTATTTATTCTGGCTTAAATCTGTTTGAAAATGTAAGATAATGACAAAATCCAATATCATTCCTCTACCTTCGTGTTCTTGGTAGTTTACAGAAATGGATATATCCAGCATACTAAGTATTGAGGCTAAACTGAGGAACAACTTAAACATGTCTGTGGTCAAAGCTCTTGATACTTGTGCCTGCATTTTTGTTTAGATACTGGTTATCAATGAAGTATCAGTACACACACTATAGCAGCTCATGTCCAAGAAGATCCTGCAGCTGCAATATCTGTGTATTAATATGACCAACTGGCCCAGTTTCTGACAGCATTACCTCATACACACACCCAACACACACACAGACATACACACATGCACTGGCAAAAGCTGCTCCTTCTCCTTGCCATAAATTAGCACCTCTCTGTGGAGACTGGCACCTCCAGCTCTCTGCCAAGGACAGACTTGGATTCAGTTTTTCTAGCTATTTGCACCATATTGCTCAATATGCAACTGTGTGTGTGCGCATTTGTGTTGTGTGTTTATGTGTGTGTGTGTTGCCAGATCTGCGTGGGCTGGTATAATCACTGTGCTGAGTCAGATTTTTGTCCAGTGTAAAACTGAGGAGCATCCTGCACTATCATTTGCTGTTTCCTAATCAACAGTTTGCCAAATATGTGAGCTGACAGGCCTACAGTCGCAGTTGTATTTCAAGAACTGCTCATTTAAATGAAACCTACAAAAATGTGTTTGCATGGTGAAAACTCCCTCAGAACCTGCCATAGATAAAAAAAAACACACGTCTGTAGTCCAAAGTTGATTCTCTAAAGAAAATGGGGACAAACCAACCATAACAGAAGCACACAGTCATAGAAAAAGTCCATCATGTGAATCGATTTAGTTCCCTGAGAGGTGGCAGATTGTCCAGAGCCTGTTTTTATTTTATGTTTTTGTGATCAAATGTTTTTATTTACATTTTCTTTTTTTATATACAGTTCTGTCAGCATGTATGGCAAATAAAAATATACACATTTCTCCCCTTCCCCACCCACCCTCTGGACCATTCAGTGAAAAACAACTGATAATCATATTTATTTAAATTAATATACTCTGTCCTAAGTGATATTTTAGAGACATGTGGCTCCTACAGAGAGAGATAGATGAGCCAACCCATCAATAGAGAAAAAAACGGTTTAAATAATTTACAACAACAGCAGAACATTAATTGGTTTGCAATTGGTAACGGCCTTCTCTAATAGCGTTTTTATTAAAGGATGAAGGAACGTGAAAAATGATGTTACATGAAACTGAACCAAAAATAACAAAGTCTTGTACAATGTAATTATTAAAGAACAGTCTTCCAAACATGCATATCTTAAAGGTTTCAATTTTTCATTATTCATTAAAAGGCAAATGCAGCATGGCTCTAAATTCTTATTGTTTTATGACACATTATAGTACTCTGAAATTGGATTTAATTGAAGTCGTTTTGTTGTCATGTACAATGAAAGTAAAAAAGCATCAGGCAGGCACCTCAATGCATTCATGTTCAAGAAATCAATATAGATCACAATAATGAAAGTCAGTAAACCTGTGATTTATAAAATAAAACCGTTATAAAACAAAGATAATGTGTCAACATTCAAAGAGTATATATTTAAAGTTAAGAATAAAGTCTTTTTTTTCTTTTTTGGCCCAATTACCAGCTGACAACACCAAAACGTTTGGCCATGTGTTAAGATTAGGGGTGAAAAAAACTGAAGTATACCAATATAACAGGAAATTTGCAGTCCAGTACTGTTTTGATATTTATAGCAGGGTATTAACATTTTAATAGTTAATGTTTTAGAAAATTTGGGGCCATTTAGTTTGTAAAGATGTTCAGCTTCAGGCGTCTAGTTGGCAGCAGACATTCATCCATTTGACTCTCCATCTCGCTGTTAAATTCATTATGGTCATTTCTGTCAGTATGGCAGAGAGTAAAGTTTATAGATATTAGCCTACAGGGATCATGCTTTGTATAAACTACACTGAACAGCTGTTTTATGGATACAGTTTTGTGGCCTCTAAATACGGTAAAAAATAAAAAGTAGACAATCCAAAAGAAAGTTATATATTGTCCTGTTTACATTATTGCAAGATACTGTGATATGTCATTGTATGTATAGTATGGACAAAATCGTTTTAACAGTGAAAGTGATAATAATAATGATAATAACTACATTGGCAGAGCACTTTTAAAGAAAAGTTTACAAAGTGCCTTGACAAGCAGACAGGGACATACAAAACACAAAGCTCCAGTTAAATAAAAGAACCCTTAGAAACAAACACAAAAAGCATTACACACCCAAACATCATAATAATACGCTCTCCAAGTTAATATATATATATATATATATAAATATAAAAGAGTATGAGGCAGTTAATCAGTTCTTACATACGTACTCTAAATTTCTTTCATGGATGATCAAACCTGAATGATCTGAATGAAAAGAATTGTTTTTTTTTCTTTCTGAAAATGGAAATGGACACTAGATTTCACTAGATTCCTGTCATATCACATTTAAAGGCCCAGTCAAGTTTATTCTTGACTGTACAAAAACAACACTATTTAACAAGCTAACATACAAACGGAATACAATTTAAGTTGTTATTTTCTGGCTTTTAGAGACTTTGACATTTTAAGTGTTTCCACCTACCATCCATTCAGTGGGAGTGTTGGCCCACCTCCCCACACAGCCTTTAATCACCTCAAAGAAAAGGCACAGAGAAAGTGTTTATTAGAAATGATTTTATACAATTATCTTTTAGTTCTTTATTGTCTGGTTCAAACACGAACAAAAAAGCCATCATCTTCAGGATCTGAAGTTTGAGGAATCAATATCCAGTGCTGTTCTTATTAACTGGTCCCTTAGCAATGCTTTTCTTTTAGCCTTATGTGCTTTGTGAATCAGTCACTTCACGCTATAGTAGTGGTGTGCGATATGACGATATTAAATCGTTGAGGATTGTAACGTGGGGATGATTTCATAAAGCAGAAAGATCGTCTGTTTGGGCACAGAGACTTTGACGCGCACCCGACTAACCAATCGTAGCACATTACGTGCAGTGCATGGTGGGATCTCCTGTTTGGTTATGTAGCGTGAAGCCATGGCAGAAAAAGAAAAGGAGATAAAAGCTTGAAGATGTCTGAACAAAAATCTGTTCTAAAGCAGCTGGATTATTCACTCATATTATAGACATTGCAGTTCGATAACCTTTGTTCTAAATTTTTGCACTTTAAGAGATAAGCAGTTACTTAAGTTTGCATTTATATTTGACCCTTTTCAATAAGCTACTTGGTGTGTTTAGTTTTTATGTTACAAAAGTGCACTTTAATGTTGTTCATTACCTTTTATGTTTACATTTATTGCACGTTTTTATAAAAACTGCACTATTTAAATTAAAACCTGTTCAGAAAGTTTCTTTGGCTTAAATTGTCATTTTTTTTCTTTTAGGGTTTTACATGTTTTATATGTTAAATATAGGGAAAAAATGATCAAACATGCAAATTAGTCTAGAAAAATCAACGTAAAAAGGAATTGTGATAAAATCGTGATTGTGATTTTATTTTTGAAACATCGTGATATGATATCTTTGCCATATCGCCCACCCGTACGCTATAGTGAGAAGCAGTCAGCATGAACAGCAGCCTGAGAGTCAGACTGGGGATGAGGCAGTCCAGAGTTTGGTTTAATTTTACACTAAATGACACCAACAGCTTTTCTAGAAATACATCAACCCAAATATTCAAATGAGAGTTCATATAAAACTAGGGCTCAGCTTTGTCTGGATTACTGCCTGATCTGTTTAATTAGGCCCTAACAGGGCTTAGCTGTTTCTGCTGTAGACAGTCAGGGGAAAAGATGGGGACTTAAAGTTTCTCTTAAATTATTAAATATACAGCTGTAATAAAACAAGAACATGATGCAATGATATGACCCAAAGTCATTTTCATTTTGAGTGAGGGAAGAAGGATTTGCATGTGAAATAAGCTGGTGTAAAATGTAGGCTGATTATTCAGAATACATTTTCTGATGTATGTGTTTTTCATTAATTATGACTCATAGTGGGATGTATGATCCAGCCACAGCTCCCATAATAATCCAAGACCACTTAGCTATTGTCGTGGAAGTTTTTTCCGTTTCTGGTGAAAAATGAAATATAGACATCTTGCCGGCCAACATGGTTTTATTTCTTTGCAAAGAGGGTCATTCAACACATCAGCAATCAAGAAACGGAGAATGAACCCTGAGCCCAGACTGCTCAGCGTTTAAGTAAGGGGTGAATATACAAAAAATCGAAAGACACAGGGTTGAGGTTTCAGGTGGGGCTCACGTCAAGACAGGGAAATACGCAAGATGGTAGAACAATGGTAAAACAATAGCAGTCAGAAGAAATACAGTTTACATGGAGATGTCATTGATGGGTGGGGTTAGCCTGAGCTGAAGGTGTCAGGAGGGGAAACATATCTGTGGGATGCTTAGGTGTTAGGTGTGAAGACATCACACTATATAGAGGTCTGTGTCATGCAGTTGTTGAATAACACTTTCTCGTATACTGCAATGCTTCTTTTATTTGTTTTGTTACCTCCATGGAGGGGTTATGTTTTTGTCCGTCTGTTAGCAAATATCTCAAAAGTTAGGACCAGATTTTAATAACTTTTTTAGGAGATGCTGATTAAAAAAAACAAGGACGGACTGATTAGATTTTGTGGTGATCTGAAATCTGGATGTGGATCCATGAATGATTTTAAAGGATGCTTTACTTTCCAAGAGGGCACATTGTGTCAGAAAGCCTTGGTGGAGGTTTGGGCTCATGTACCATTTCTACTCTCTGGATATATTGATGGGATTTCAAATGTATTTCACCATCTTTTCACTGCAGTAATGCCTTTATTTAAATATTCTCACAGTACGCTCGTGAAGTCAAACTTTTCACAAACACACTGATGTAATATTTTCTACTTGCATGATAAGATTTTTGCCTCCTTCAAAACACATTTGGGGTAAATGTAACTATGTCCTTAACTGCAAGTGTTTGTCAGTGACATTTATCCTTTTCTGTTGTGTCCTTTCTCATCTATCTTCTAACATCCCTGCTGTTCATTTCATCACTTTGCCAAAAGCTTTAAAAAAAAGTTTCACTTCTGTCCGTCTCTCACCAGGACTGCCGCTGCTTGTCCAGAGGACCATTGCCAGGACCATCATCCTTCAGGAGAGCATCGGAAAGGGACGTTTTGGGGAGGTGTGGCGGGGAAAATGGCGTGGAGAGGAGGTGGCAGTGAAAATCTTCTCCTCTCGGGAGGAGCGTTCCTGGTTCCGTGAAGCTGAGATTTACCAGACTGTGATGCTAAGGCACGAGAATATTCTGGGCTTTATTGCTGCAGACAACAAAGGTGAGAAACCTTCAGAAAAAGGTCTGCGAGGTCTGATGGAGAGCGGGCTGCTCATATATGCCGCAGGGAAAGGGTTAGAGTTCACATACAGCGAAGAAGAAAAGAATATCAAGTGGATGAGAGCCAGAAGGAAGATACTAGGATAGAGTGAAATGGAGAAATGAATAGAGGAAAAACATGGATAAACACAACATAGAATTTAATGAAATACATCTGTATCAATATGAAAGAAGGATTTTGATTAAGCTGAGTTTAAAATCTACTAATGACAGTGTGGGCTGCTGTATTTATGTTGAACCTTGAGCTCTTAGAGAACGGATGCAGCTCTGCTAAAGGTGAAGTCTTTGCATGCAAGTGTTTAATGTGAATAGACAGGCGGTTAGACAGTGTGGGGGAGTAGTAGTTCACAGTGAAGGCCAAGCACACATTACAGTCTAACAGCTCCAGCAGCGCAGACACACATGCACACTCACACAGAGAAACACACCAGCCTGATGCCCCAGGAGTAGAGGTTTGGTTTTTGTTCTGTCCACTACAATATCACTGACTGGAGGTTTACTGGGCTGTAAATATGTTAAAATCCAAATTTAAGTCAAACTTGGTTTATCCCAATAGAAGACAATGTTGAAGGTTCCACTTGATTGATCTTCTCAGTTTAACATGTTGTATTTAATGTTTGGCATGTGGAGGCTTGTGGTAATTAAAAACACCCAGTTAAACTAACAAATGCCAGATTTTAGTACAGGTGGCACAGTGACCTCACAGATGGAAGGTGCCGGTTTGATCCTTGGGATGGTCAGGGCCTTTCTGTGTGAAGTTTGCATGTTCTTCCCGTGCATGTGTGAATTCTCTCCGGGCACTCCAGCTTCCTCCGATCGACCAAAACCATGCTCATTAGGTTAATTGGTGACTTCAAATTGCTCTTAGTGAATGAGTGAGTGTGAGCATGAATGGTTGTCTGTCTCTCATTAAGGCCCTGTGATTGGCTGTCAGCTGGTGGGGTAGGGTTCAGCCCCCCAGAGACCCCGAAAAGAAAGAGATAAGCAGTATAGAAAATGAATGAATGATTGGAGAGATTTTAATGCACCAATAATACTTATTTGACTTGTATTTAAAAAAAAAAAGTCAACAAAATAGTGATCCATTTGAATCTGATAAAGCAATAAGCCATTGTCAAGCATCTTAAGAATAAGGAATTTAAGGTAATAACAGTTTCTGACAGGTGCAGAGGCCTGGAAGGCTAAAGAGTTGAGGACTGATGCTGTTGCCATTAAACACTACTACAGCAGGATCAACAGCTTATTTGGGTGTCATCTCTTGATACATGAAAGCATCTGCTGACACCACAGAGAAACTGTGGTATTTGTTTTAACTGTAGCATAAAGGTACTTTGAACCCTTAAATAACATCTAGGATACTATTTGATTTGCTCAAAACAGCACAGTCCTTTTTTTGCTGATGTTAATATAACTTAGACAGGGAGAATACTTTCCTTCAAGCCACCACCAGGAGAAGTATCCTCAAAATCTGAATATTTTTAATTATTCTCATCGGTCTTAATAATATTTTTAATGTGTTTGTATTAATGATGCTGATGTTGGGTGAGAGTTACAAATTACTACCAAAATATAGGTAATGGTAATGCGACAACAGTAGCTTGTTAAACATTTAAGGTGGTAAGAAATAATAATTGGATGACCGCAGCCGTCATATTTAGGCAGTGTTAAAAAATGTTACTAAGCCGTTTTTGGTCATCAGGTTTACACAGTATTTCATGTCTGTAATAAAAAACAAAGAGGAAGAGTGATTTGCAAATAATTTAAAACTTTTATTTAATAATACACAAAAGAATGACTAATATTTTCAATGTCATGCCAGCTATAACAGGTCACAGGCATTCAATGCTGTTTTATAATATTGCTTTTGCTTTAATATTTGACAGGTTCTCTGGATCTTTTAATGATAATACAGGGTGTGGATGGTAAAATCCCAAAAGTTTTTGTTGTTGTAAGTGGAGAACTGTTACTGTCAACATGGATCAGGAAGGACTGATCCTTTCAGGAGTTTTCTTGTAGACCAAGTATCCCCTGTTAGCAGTTCACATGCACTTGGTTGGTCCTTGAGCATTTCCAAGCTTTCTTTGTGTTTTCATGTCCCTGTCCTAAATGTTTTTAGAAGATGTGTTTAATTTTCCTCAAAATAGAAAAGTGACGATAAATAAGGGTTGAAGATAGTCCAGCATTTGCCTAATCAGAAAATCACCAATGCCTGAGCTAATCAAAACTGCTAACAAGCCTTTTAGCTAGGTCTCGTAGCATCATGTCACCTTGTCTAACTGCTGGTGCACAAAAGTGAATATTAGTCGTAGCTAGGCCTGTGCTCAAAATATTGATACGGCAAAGTATCGTATCGCGCTCTTTAGGGATACGTGCATCGATACGGATTCTACAGAATCGATACGGCCTAAATATTTTGACAGTTGTTGTAAATACACTTTGGGTAATGTTAACAGTGGCACAGTTCAAGCTAGAAGACGAGCTACATAATGAAGCATATGTTCTAACTTTGAACTTTAGTCTACCATCTTTAAGGATCTGAATTTATGTCTCTCAAGTTGTAGAACCACTTAAAACTCATCCTTGCTCTTTTTCTTATAAGAAAAAACTAAACTTGTCAAGAATTTTGCTTAAAGCATATGTTCACAATTTACGTGTATTGAGATACGTATCATATCGTGAAGTTGCTGGAAATACCCAGCCCTAGTCGTAGCACAAGGAACATTTTAAATCATGAATCCCTGACATGAGCTGATGCAGTCTGACAGAACTTGCTGCTTTGTGCATTAACAGAGTGGAAATAGTGCCGATTCTCTGAAATGAAAAGAAATGTAGACATAAAAGCATGACTCAGTTAACCTATGTTCACTGTTTCCATGGCAAAAAAATATTTTTGTATTTGATTCTCAAAGCATGATGGGACTCATTTAATATATTCCCTCACCCCCAACCCTCTTTCATTGTAAGGAGTGAATGATGTAATTCATTTGAAGATTGAGGTTATATATCCGAGCAGCCTTTTGATACTGCCAATGACAATACCTTACATACAAAGCTAAGGCTTATACTGACTGTCCCTGAGGATTAAATCAGCCAGGCTCCATACATTGATCTTTTCTCCTGACAAGCACGTCAAGGACACCATCACCTTCATTTTTAACCCTTCGCCTCCCTGCTTCTCTTCCTGCCTCTGTGATAGATAATGGGACATGGACTCAGCTGTGGCTGGTGTCTGACTACCATGAGCACGGCTCGCTGTTTGACTACTTGAACCGCTACACAGTCACCGTGGAGGGCATGATCAAGCTGTCCCTGTCCACAGCCAGCGGCCTTGCCCACCTTCACATGGAGATTGTGGGCACACAAGGTAAGACAGACCCACACACCAGCACACTTACTTTTGTCTTAGGCAAGCCTATGCAGTGCTTTTCTAGATTCTAAGTGGTATGCTCTCCCTTTGGAACAACACACTAAAATATTTTTTTTTTTTTAATGAAAAAGCACAATATGCAAATTTGTCCATATAAAAAGGAAAGGCATCATTTTAGTTGGACTTTTCCCCCAAAGCAAGCAGGGCAAGGGCTGCTGTTAAGTTACATTTTTCAACTTAAATCAACTCTCAGAGGCAGCTGAGGCAACAAATTCAGAGATTGGATGCAAATAGAGATGAACAGATTCATTTTCTGCTGCAAACAGAGTTGAAGTGTCCACTAGAGTTGGATACTTGTCAAACAAAATGGAGATTCGTCTCAGCCGTTAGTGTGTACAGAGGAAAAAATATAAACAATAAATGAGATTGCTTTAAGTGGTTTCACCTTACCTAACAGACAGTGCTGCCAGATTATTCTTCCATTTGGTCTAAAGATAATTGTGGATGTAATCCCCTTCTCCTGACAAAAGGTAACCATCAGCTCTATCAAAAGTGTTTTCTGTCTTGTAATGGGAGATTGCTAAATGCTCATATAGGCTCTTTTACAACCCGCATCATGGTTTTAGCTGAAGAACAAAACAAACGCCATCACAAGTTAGCTGGTAGCTCAGGAGGCTAAACATTTTTGTGTCGTTTCATTGTTACCAGCATAAAGGTGGTGATCGTAATGGTTCAAACCTGTAACTGTTTACAATAAAAGTAAAGTACAGCACAGCAGTACAGTTAATGCGTGCTCTCTCCTCTTTACTACCTGTTGTAACTGTTGTTTGTCTCTTGCCTTTGTATTAGGTGATTTGAGCGATGAATATTTAAATTTAGTCTGTATATTTATATTGAAAATAAAGAATTCTGTAGAGCTTTACTCCAAGGTTCCTGCTTTCTGCTCTTGGAGCTCTTGCTGCAGCTCGCTATGTTTGCTGCTTTTTCATTTTCTTTTCCTGCTGCTGGTGTTGTTTCCTTATGTGCAGATTGGTGCTCATGTAAATGGGCTGATCCTTTTACATGTGTAGTTGTGCTCACAAGTTTACATACCCTGGCAGAATATATAATTTCCTGGCGACTTTTCAGTGAATACGAATGACAAGAGAAAACTTTTCTTTCACACACAGTTAGTGGTTGGGTTTATTGTCAACCAAATCTTTTTAAACAGAAACTACTCAAAGACCCTGATCAACAGTTTATGTACCCTGGAGGTTTTGGCCTGATAACATGCACTCAAGTTGACACAAAAAGGTTTGAATGGCTAAAGATTACCATCCTCACCTGTGACTTGTTTGCTTGTAGTCAGTGTGTGTGTATCAAAGGTCTGTGAATTTCTGGGCTCCTGAAATCTTTCATTCAGTACTGCACTGACGTTTCTGGTTTGAGTCGAGGGGAAGTGAAAGAATTGTCGAAGTATCTTCAGGAAAAGGTAATTAACCATATAAAACAGGAAAGGGATAAAAGAAAGATATCTGAGGAATTGAAAATGCCAATCAGCAGTGCTTGAACAAAGAAGTGGTAAGTAAAGGATTCTGTTGAAACCAAACCATGGTCCACTAGACAAAAGAAAATAAAATCAGCCAAAACTGCCTGGAGATTTGATTGGAGAATTGTTTGGGATGAAAAGAATAACCCACAGATTACTTCAGCTATAATACAGGCCTTTCTAAAAAAAAGTGGTATGGCTGTTTCAAGATGCACAAGAAGGAGGCACTTGAAGAAAAAATGGCTGCATTGTAGAGTCACCAGAAGAAAACAATTACTTCACATATGCCTCAAAGCATCCTGCTTACAATTCACCAGACAGCACAGAGACGAGCCTCACATCTTCTGGAACAAAGTCATCTGAGGTGATGAGACCACTATTGAACTTTTAGGCCACGAGTGTTGGCAGCACTTTTTAGTTTAGATTTAGTCAAAACATATTTTGAAGTGTAATGCTGCGTTCACACCGGACGCGAATTGGCATCAATAGACGCGCGTAACGCCTGTGACGCGCCGCGCTTAACGCCCGAGGCTGGACGCTGGACATTTTGACAAGGTGAGGGACGACGCGCGTCCTGGCGCAGGCGCAGCAGAGAGCCGGAGCTTGTCGGACTCAGTGATAACCCGTGCAGGCAAATCCAGCTGGAAACGAATATTTACAGAACTTACCTTCAAAACCTGTCTTCTCAGCGACTTTCACCCAAGCCTGCTCCTTTTTGTTCCAGTCTCTGTAGAGGACACACGCCGAGTAGTAGAGCTCCGGATGATGGCAAACACCGCAGATAAACCTCTCCTCCATCTTTGAGAGGGGGTTTGAGCAGGAGCAGGAGACCGGGGCGTCACACGTCATCAAATCAAACCTGTCTGTCTCCTCGGCGACTTTCACTCAAGCCTGCTCCCTTTTGTTGTGGTCTCTGTAGAGTACACACACCGAATAGTATAGCTCCGGCTGATAGCAAACAGCGCAGATAAACCTCTCCTCCATCTTACAGAGGGCTTTGAGCGGGAGCAGGGGGGACGTAGCGTCATACGTCATCAAATCAATGACTTCGGGGGGGGGCGGGGGATGTCATCGCTGATTGGCTGCCGCGCCACAGCGTCAGGCGAACTGGCGTCGAAAGTTCAATATTTTCAACTCGAGCGTCGGGGCATCGAAGGCGTCAAACGCCTCGACGCTCCACGCCTCAAACGCGCCGGACGCTCCAAACGCGCTGCTCCAAACGTGTCCAACGCGCCGCCCGGGGCGAATCTGCGTCAAGACGCGCCTTTGCATTGACTTTGTATGTAATCTTGACGCGCGTCGAGGCGAATTCACGTCCGGTGTGAACACACCATAAGGCATTTTTAAGTATCCTTGATTTTCTGATGTCCTGTTTTACACTTGGATCACACCACCATGAAGCTAGGACAGTTGTGATTGGATGTCCCTCTTATCTCATCCAACCTTTCCACATAACAAACGTAGCTGTGATTGGATATATTCCTAAGTAATCCCTACTCTCTACATGATAAAAATATGTCTGATTCGATGTAGTCTCTTGTCAGACATTTAAGGGGTCATTTACATGGAAACTCCTGACTTAAAGACGCAAAGATTCTTCCTTTGCGTTTTCAAATTCTTCTGCGTCCAGATGACAACGCTGGAAACGAGTTAATCCCCTGTAAATCTGCTGTAGTGTGCAGCCCGGTTCAGTAGATGGCGGTGTAGGTCTACAGAGAGGCAGCGCTGCTACAGTACACGAACGAAGAAGAAAAACTTTCACAAACAACAATGGTGAGTAGACGCACAGAGAATCAGGAGTTTCTTTTCAGGACAAAAAAATCAGTTCGGACAACAAATCTGTGTGCATAGTTTTGTCTGGATAACAAACCGAGCACGGTAAGACGCTCACACGTTACTCGGCTGACGGCCGAAGCTGTTGTTGTTCCTGGTATGCGCGCGCAGCCTTCATGTGAAATAGTACTGCGCATGCGGGGACGACAGCGTTTCACCCTGAAACGCTCTGATCCGGGTTTACACGGAGCTGCATGGAGAGCAGATTCAAACCTTTCCACTCTGGAGCCTGTTTTCAAAAGTTTGCGTTTTCAGTAAAAACGCAACGCGCTCCATCTAAACGCAAGGCCAAAACGCAATGAAAACGTATCAAATTTGAGTGTTTTTGGTGCCATGTAAACAGCCCCTAAGTCTAGTTTTCATTTGTTGATGAAAATGTAAGTTAATTTAGTTTTAGTTTTTGTCAATGTAGACTTAGGTTTTTAGTTATAGTCTAGTTTTCAATGGAGGAAAAAAGGTTGTTGACGAAAAACTATGAGGAAAATAGTTGACAAAATGAACACTGTAGGCCACAAGCATTAACGTTACATTTTGAGAGGACTCAACAAGGCCTACGATCGAACTCCACCATTCGTACTGTAATACATGGAGGTAGATCGCTGATGTAACCTGGTCAAAATTGATGGCAAAATTAATGCAGCATGAAAATACTGGAGGCAAATTTGCACTCATCTGCCAAGTAGCTGCCTAAGGGACGTACTTGGATGTTCCGACAAGACAAGATCCAAAACACAAGGCACAAGCTGTCATTGGTGACTTGTGAAGGTTGTGGAGTGACCATCTCAGTCTCCTGGCCTCAATAACATTGAGCCACTCTGGGGAGATCCCAAAAGTGCAGTTCATGCAAGACAGCCCAATAATTTGCAGGGACTGGAAGCTTTTTGCAAAGAAGAATGGGCAGCATTACTATCCGAGAAAATAAAGCGCCTTAACAGCTTCCTCAAAAGACTTTAAGCTGTTGTTGATGTTAAAAGGGGAAACATTGGTATTAAGAACTGGGGTATGTAAATGTTTTTTATGGAGTCATTTGGGTAGTTTCTGTTGTCATTTTGATTTAAAAGAGAGCAAACACTGTTGTTTAATAAGAAATGCCTTCATCTTTTTCCATAAGTAAAAGAAAAGTGTTCTTCTGATCATTCATATTCTCTGGAAAATGGCCAAGAAATCTTAAATTCAGCCAGGATACGTAAACTTCTGAGCACAACTGTATAAGCTATATATTGGTATGGACTTTTATTTTGTTTTGGTTTTTTTTGTGTTTAGATCTGCAGCTATATGCATTTCCATTTCAAAACCTTTAAAAGTGCCAAGTCCTCTAAGTGGATGGCATGGATCTAAATAAACCCACGTCATTCCCCGCTGCCTCTCCCAAGAGTTTAATTCTGTCAATTGTTCCCTTGCTGTCCAAAACAAGTCTTAAAAGAGGGCATTTCAGGTTACGACTCACTTGTCTTAAGTCCAGGATGAATAAAGACGAGGGCTGTGCCTCATGGTCAAAAGAACTTAATACTGTAACTCTATACACATGCCACTTGTTATAGTTCTGCTGAAGCACAGATGGCACAGTGATGAACAGGTTATTTCTGAACGGTACCCAAGAATGAATGCCCCCAGTTGTCATGCAATACAAGTACAAATATTTTGACTGCTATGTCAACAAATGGGCTGTTTTCAGCAGTTTATCACACCCAGCATGATAGAAGTAAAACTTAAAATTAGCAATTGAATTATAAGTGGAGGGGAACACCACTGGTCCCATGACACAGAATTATCACGACACCTTAGTGCTGATATGACTTTATTACAATTCTTAAGGTGTGGGGAAAATGCATTCAAATTCAAAAAGAATTATTTATTTTGAATTGGAAGCTTTATTTAAAACTGGAAATTAATGTTTTTTATACCAATATATACTGGGAAGGAAACAATATAATATTGCAGTAATAGATCGTATCTATATTTCTTTCACCGCTTTAAGTTATAACCTAAAGCATTTTGGAAAACTGGGCACTGAGGTTTCACAACAGTTGCTCTGTCATCTTTTGCACAGACGTTAGTACACTGTTGTATCACAGGCTTTTGTAGAGGGATAACGGGGGTTTGTAGTGCTTTAGCAAACGTTCAAATACACAATACAATTAGATTTTATAACTCTACTAGATCATACTGTTATTACATGAGTGGAAAGGAAATGCTCCAATACATTTTACAAACACTCCATAAGAATTTGAGGTCTTATTGCCTATATTTTCAGTAAGGGGTTTGTGTTGATTATCTACATTGGGTTTGTTCTGTGGGGAAACTGTCACTTGAAATGAAACTAGAACCTAAAAAATATCAGTTTGTCACTCCGACTATAGCAGTGAAAGGATGGTAGGCCGTTTGCCCCAGGGAAGAATAGCAGCAAGCTCTATCATTTATTAAATCTCTCAAGCATGATTCAGGCTGAAAACAGTGCTCTGTTAAAGTGGATTTCAAACCCCTGTAAAGTTGTCACAGTGGGAAATGTTTCATCTCTCATCACAGACAGAAATTCAGCAGTAATGTGGTAAATCAAGCACCAGGAATGTGCAAATACATTTATTTGATCGGCCAGTTTAGTAATACATTTGCAGTCGTAGCAGACCCTTTCAATCTCATTAAGCCAGCTCCGGGTTACCATCCACGCTGCTCAGATCAACAGGCCTCCTTAATTTGGTCCAAATTTATGAAAAAAAAAGACTCATGGGGTAGTGCAATCGACAGATACAGCTATCATGACTGCTGTTTACTGTTCACACAACTGTGTGTATGAGGGGGAGCCTCATTGACAACCCACAAGTCTTATTAATAATCCATTGATGTGTTTGGATAAGTAAAAACTGTCTACTGTCCAGCTGGCTAAGTTGTCATGGTAGCCAAGATGATGATTATTTAGGCCACCTCAATCTAGGTTGTAATCAGGGTAAAACCAGGTGTCTTTGCAGTGTCTTATCTAAATGCTTCTCTTTGAATTGAGCTCCTCTTTCAGCGACTCTGTTGTAAACAAATGTTTCAGAGTTTCAAAGCCTACGTCACAAATGTCGGAGTAATAATATGATCACACCTTTTTTTGCAGATTTACTTCGACCAATCAAACTGACAAAATCAAACTTGTTAACCTTTGGTATGTGCACTCTGTAGGGCTTTTATTGAATAATGAATGCTCTGTTTACAGGAAAGCCAGCTATTGCTCACAGAGATCTGAAGTCAAAGAACATCCTTGTGAAGAAGAATGGGACCTGTTGCATCGCTGATCTGGGTCTAGCTGTCCGCCATGACTCGGCAACTGACACCATTGATATCGCTCCAAACCACAGAGTGGGAACTAAAAGGTTAGTTAATGGACAAGCTGTGTATTTGGATGGATCATTTCTCATGGGAACCTGGCTGGTTTGCTCCTGTATTAGTTAGCTGAGGAGGCTATTTTTAAAGTTTTTAAAGCTTTGAGACTGTTGGGCTCTGATACACATACATCCAATAGGTCAGTTCTCGTTATAAATACTTAGAGTTGTTTGGAAATCCCTCATTTCCACTCGATTAGCTGGGCTTTTCCTTTTAACTCTGAGAATTCAGTATAAAGAGCCTGTATAGGGTTTTATTCCATGGCACCAACTCCAGATCTCACTTAACTTACAGTTGCACTTTAAATTACACAATCACATTTTTATAGTCCAGGTTCTAGCTGAAATAAAGTCTTTGAATAATCGTGTCTATTCCTTACATTGCTCTTTGTTTTGTTTTTTTTGTTTTGTTCTTTTTATTATCCTTTTATGTATTTTGCAAGACAAAAACTTGATCAACAAGGCAGGATCGAAGAAGAGGAGGAAAAAGGAAAGCAAATACATATGCATATACATACATAAATATAATATAAAAAACATATTGAAAAAAGTTATGTAAACAGATGGATAGATAATATATACAAATAAAATTCTAATCAAATTATCCATGGTTAAAATGCTCCCTTTTTGGTTTTAAGGTACAGAGTCAAGCCGTACTAGGTAAATGTCATGTCCATAAAGGGTTGCCTTATTCTTCGGAAAACGTCACCTTTGTTTTTCAGAACATATGTATGTTGGTGCACACATAAAGTTTCATTTAAAGTTTGTTTGAACAGATTAAACGTAGGAGGTCTGTGTTGATTCAAATAGAGTAGAATGCATTTCTTCACTATGTAGAATATAATAGCAATCCTCTTTGTGTGTGTGGGATCCAGTGTCTTGTACAATTCTGCACCAAAAAGAAAACATATTGGTGTACAATCTAGTGAGGTCCCCACAGCCTTCAGCTTCAGCCAGGCGGAGTGGTGTAAGGTACACCCTATATATAAACTCATAGTTCTGTTCAATTATTTTTTTACAAGACAGTGTCTTGTAGCAAGTGGCAGGGCTGCATAGCATGTCATACATTTCCAGCAAATTTGCCATATATAGCTATTCAAAAGATATGATAGTTGTAGTATGTGACCAGACTTTCTGGTGACTGTTGGCCTTTTCGGTTGACAGAAAAACAAAAAGTCTGGTTCAAACTCTGATTGCACCCAAATGCTGCCTGGGGCATTGCCATTGATTTGTGAATAGCTGTGTTTAGTGCTGATGAGCAGTTAGGCATTTTGTGTTGCAGTCTCAACCATCAGCTACTGATTGTGTGTTTGGAAGGATGAATGCTCCATGTTGTGTAAAAGTGCTTTGAGTGGTTGGAGACCAGAAAAGTGCTTCATAAATACAGGTCTTTTATCATTTTGCATTCTTTCCCAATCTTTCATTGTTTGCACTGTAGCTCTGGTATGACGCTTCAGCAAAGCTCCAGCTTGACCGTTTCAACCCCCTTGGCCCTCTCTGATGAAATAATTACAAATTTCCTTGGGGATAAACAAATCCTGTGATGTTGTCACTGTAAGTGAGGATTGCAGTGTGTCATAGCGGGAAAAGAGTCACCGCAGTAGATTCGGGTGTAAATAAAGAGCCAGGCCTTTAAATTTCAGGCTTTTTTCCTCCAGGGTTTGGACTCATAGGTTTGACTCTTCGTTTACTTGGGCTTCAGGAGATCAATCTTTGGCTAAGCTGGTTGTCAGCGCATCTCTTTTTACTCAACTTTTATTTATAGAGCACTTTAAATACGGATAGGGTTTGAGCCAAAGTGTTTTACAGCAAGGCTATAAAGTTGAGCACCAGTGACAGGAGTTGTGTCATTGAATCTCAAAGTAGCACTGTTGACATGGACGGATCACGCCAATTGGGAGCCCTGGGCATAAGAGACCTTGAAATGAATCCTCTCCTAACTTCTTCAACACTGCTTAAGGACAACTGAAATACAGCCTGGAGTTATAGTTCTTATTATTGTGATTATTATTATATGCAGGTCGATTATGACTTGAAAGTAAAGATGTAGGAGTAAACTGAGGAATCTGAAGGTAAACATTTTTTCAGTTACAGAAACTCTGTTGTAATGCCTGTTTCTACTCACTTGTGATTCCAGATATGCTGGCATGAACCTATTATACAATATACTTGAACCAATTAAAAATGGTAAGATGAACTCCTAAAACATATTTAGCCCAGGAAAAGGCCTGGTCAAAAAAAGTGTTTTTTATGTTTGTTTATTTGTTTATTTTTTGTGAATACAAATTAATGTGGGGAGTAAGTCAGAGAAGTTTGTCGTGCTGATATTAGTTTTTTATTCATTTAAACAATGTCATGATCTGATAGGACTACTACTGAAGTTATTAGCAGCTATGCTAATCCCTGCATGTGCAGTCATTTCCTGCTGTCCTCTTGCTCTTAGCTCATTTGTCTTCCTGCTCATAAAGACTCTGATTGGGCCATGCCACTTTGGGCTGCTCACAGTCCTTGTAGATTGGAGCTTGGCAAATTGGATCTGCCTGATTACAGACATTGATTTGGACCAGTTCAGTTGATGTGCAAGGTTATAATATTGTAATATATTTCAAAGAAAGAGTGTGAATGAAGAACACCCTTTGCTGCATAAAACCATTCAATATTCCAGGCGCTCAAATGTTGTGATGCACTGTATGTTTTCAGTTTGAATGTGAATTTGCAGTCTGAATACAAAATATATAGCCCCAAGTTCGGACACATATTAGAATATCATACATAAAGTGACAGCCTTACAAAATACTAGGGTTGTGAATGAGTAAGAACCTGATAACATATTTATTCTGATAAAGGACTGACACGTTCTGAACCAGCCTTTACACGGAGCCATGATCAAAGTAGGTTATTTACTCGCCCATATCTCAGTTATTGATCACATTAGCTGCTTCTGTTGATGTTTCATGAGTGTCATCCTGTTGTGTCGCTCTGAGAACGCACAGACCGGGTGTTTGCTGTTGACGTGCTGCAGCAGAGACGACGTGCTATCATGCTAAGCTACATGCTAAGCTAACTCTGTTTGACATCAGACACACTGTACTGTGTTTTCTTTTGTCCCTTCTTGTAGTGACCACACACTTGGGACACTTTCTGCCATTTCTTCTGCGGACTCTCTCCTTTCTGCCCCTCTCTTTTCTCTTCCTTCATGATTTTACAAGCCGCGCAGCAGCGGAGGTAGCAGGCGCGTTGTGCCACAGAAATGACCGTCCGTGTCAAACACCGTGCACTGTATAGTAGTCCAGATATATATTTAAATGTGTAATTATATATTAAACGAGGCTTTGAGGCACACAATTTGCCCCGAGGATATTTTGTGATCGAATAACCGCAATTATTCAAGGAATCGTTTCAGCTCTAGTAGCGATTGACTCTGCAGAAAGTTGGCGACCTCTTCACACTATGTGGCTCAGCATCCACTGACCCTGCTCCGCCAGTTTACGTGGCCTACCACTTGGTGGCTGAGTTGCTGTTATTCCCAAACACTTCCACGTTCTTGTAGTACAGCTGACAGCTGACTGTGGAATATTTAGGAGTGAAGAAATTACCAAAATACAAGAGTAGAATGTGCAATGAAAAATCTGCAAAGCTGAACTTGCCTTCTATGGCAGTGCGACTGTGACTCATTAGCATCTGAAAAGGAAGCTGATACAGCTTCTGACAAAGAGGGACAGTCATCTCAATAAGCTAATCGGCTAGTTAGCTGTTAACATTAGTGTCAACAGTATGGTGACCAGACATCCCAGATTTCCAGGGACAGTCCCATGTTTTGGATGACCTGTCCCAGGTTACAGCTGTCCCTGTAAATGTGCCAGATTCCAGTGTTTTACTGTTGTGAGTCTCCTATAACAAAGGTAATTACTACAGCTGTGTAGGAAGCAGAAAGTGTGAGGGAGCAGGTTGTGTTGCCAAATCCGCTCATTAAAAGTTACTCTGGGCTTGCTCTTCTGCTTGTGTGAATCCCACTTGATTATGACCCAGCTGCCCTCTAAGCAAACATGAGTGTGGTTGGTAGGTTGTCCTTTCCTCACCGCTGTTTCCTGGTTATCACGCCTGCAGGAATCAACCCAGCACACCCCCAAACACACTCACACATGTGGGTCATGCACAACCATGCAGGAGCCGACTAATCGCAAAAATAGTAATTTGTGGTCGCCCTTGTGGTCATATCGTATCGTATCATTATGGAGGTATCTGGCATGAATATCGTGAGGGCACAGAGTGGATGTCAAGTGCAAAAGTTCAGCATTTCCCTGCTTGACCTTTTGTCACTGCCTCTTCTCAGATAACTCAAATTAACCTATATGTATGACTGGGAAGTCCCTCATGCTGCTCATTGGGATGCACACTAACTTTATCGTCTGGTCCATTTAAGTGGGTTAAAGGTAAGAGACAGCGATGTCACTTTGACTGACAAGATTTTCTTTCTTTATGTCTAGACCTGTGGACTGTTAACTGCACAAACACTGACACATAGAATATGTAATTTTAAGACAAATGAAGAATACAGACAGCAGAGTCACTTTTTCTAGTTTATTTCAGATAACTCAATAAAAAAAATTGCTTTTGATAATTGTCATTGTCTAGAAATCTTATTTGCTTGCCTTTCATTACCATTAGGGCTTTCCTGTCATGCAAAAAAAACATGTTTTGCTCAATATTGAAATCACAATTATTAAGCCCAATTACTCACTGAATTTACAACATGGGTAAAAACATAAATCATGTTGCATTAAGATGCAGCTAGAGCTGCATAACAAATTCTTTAGAAAATGTTAATTGTCTTAAAAAATATGTTATCCACTATGTATTGATGTAATATGACTGAAAGTCAAATAGCGATATGATACAACAAATAATATTCTAATTTAGGATTTGATCACTTTGTTTTTTACTGTGCTGGTCACATCTCCAAATGATAGTTTGAGCTGTTATGAAGATTTTTAGGAATTCTGCGTTTATAAGCTGTTTAACTGTATAATAATATGCGATAAAAACGAGGTACTCCTTACCGACATGCAGCCATAAAACAACTGCATGCAAAGACGGGCAGACATGGGGAAAGAAAGAGAGATATCTTATCAAACTTTACCAGGATTGGGATTTTTTAAATAGTTTAAACAGCCTACTGTACTATTTGAACTTCTACTTTGTTGTTAGGACTTCTGCTTTGTTTCAAAGAAAGTTTAAAAGAGACAACAGAAGAGCACTAGACAACTTTGCTAGTCACAATAATAATTGATCAACTGACCACAAATGCATTCAGAATAAAAGCACTGTGTGAATCAAAGTTAATATTATGAAAGACAGCAGACCTGCCTTCACTTGAAGCACACTGCCGAAGTGTCACTGGCTCATTTTAAAGCTGTGGTCTTTGACATGCAGGGTAAAGACCTGCACTAAGTCAGCCGAACACACACAGCATGAAACACTCTGTGTCACTCAAAGCAATGAACCACACTTACATCTCTCCTAGGACTTGAGCACTGAACAGTTTTATCCGTCGTTCATCAAAAACATGGATTTTTCTTCAGCAAGTTCAGGCTGAACTCTGCCGAGCGGACGTGTGACGCAGTGAGAGTAGAGAGGGTGGAGATAGGGCTTCATGCACACAGAGCGAGTACAACTTGCAGCCTTTTGGTCGTCTAATGACTGTTTCTGTGTTTCTGTGTGAGGCCATAATCACAGCTGAAACTCATTTAATCCCCTAGCACTAGTTTCTGCCAATAGTATGGCACATTTGTATATGTGTTGTAAGACTTTCCCTCATTTGCAGGTTGTAAATCAGTCCCCTTGGTGCCATGACGTCATTCTTTTGTTGTCACTTTGGTCTTGAAACAGGTACTAAAATTGTTTGAAACATGCTCTAGCATTGTGATATTGTGAAAACTGAACCCCTGAAAAAGGACACTTAAGAATGAGATGCTAGTAGGCTTAGGCGACAAAAGTTGACTACATTATCATCAGAGTTTATACCTTCCCGTGTATTAAATGGAAAGCACAGAAATATTGTTTTCTGTTGCAGATTTTCTGCGGAGTGAGTTGTCTTGCTCCTTTTAGTGTTGTTGTTGATAGCAGCATCAGCGAAGTGTCTGGAGGCACAGTGGAGGCTTGATTGTCTGCACCAAGGCCAAAGTTACAAAACAAGCTTGGCTAAAGGTGTTGCTAATGTACGAGCTAACCCCACAGTCGCAAGTAGACGTGAGTGTTTACCCCAAATAGAACACCTTGGAGAACGAGCCGATTGCTGCTCACGCTGATAAATACAACGTTCATCCCATAATTTCTTACTGCTAAAGATCACATTTTGGTGTTCTGTTGATGATAACTCAAAGTAAGTCTCAGTTTTCTCCTTTGTTTTCTCACTCGGCTACAGTTTAACAAAATTTGTTTGAATAGATCATTTTGATATTTGTCTAATGGCCCTTTAAGTATAAGAGTATGTCAGTACTTCCGAAGCATCACAGGAGAAGGCATTCGGAGCATCATTTTCATAAATCAGAGCTGATGTGTCTCTTAATAAGCCAGAGTGCAACCCAAGCAGTGGATTTTCTCTTATTTATATGGTAGTCCTTCACTTTATAGCATAATGCATCCATTTGCCTCCCACTCTACATATCCTTTACTTCCTCCACTCCTCTATTACTAAACATTGAAGAAAAGTCTAGTCATATTGACACACAAACTTTGGTTTCCAGGCATCACAGTTAAACAAAATCATCCATGTTCAGTCAATAATATCAATGTTTGAAACAGGAGAAATTTAAATTAAAATTTGAAAGACATTTTTAGGTTGAAAGTGGAACTGCCAAATTTAGAAAATAAATATAATAATGATAACAATGATAATAATTATGTTGTAACATTATTTAAGAGTTTTATAATCACAAAGCTCTTCAAGCTTACACAATCCCCTGACTGCAGAGGCTTTAAACATTTGTCTTTGGGTGTCTCTTGAACTTTTAGTGAACTTGTCAAGCATTTGGGATAGATTTTTCAGATTCTGCCATGTTCTCCTTCTTCTTAAACAGTCTTTCCTTATTTCATCTTTCACTGATACATCCACGGCTTTTATCCTGCTCTGTTATTGCTCCCGCTCTCCCCTTTGTTTTGTCTTGTTTACCTCTTCTCTTTCTTACTTTCTCCGTGTGGTGATTTGATGCTGCCGGCGTATTACAGGGTCACTAAATGATTCAGTGAGCCCTGGGGTCAGTGCTCACAGACGCTCTGGCCTTGGCTGAAATTCATGTTACATATTGATGGTGGGATGCAGGCAGTGTGTGTGTAGGTTTTAACTTTCTTTCATAACTCCGAACAAAGTCGCTGGAAGTTGAAGTTGAACTTTCGGAGGTAATTTGCGTCATTGTTTTGAGGTGCGAATAAATAATACTTTTATCTGAATGTTGCAGATATTTGCCTTCCAATTAGTGTCCTAAAAACTTGAAGAAGGACGCATGTAAGTGAACAGTTCCAAGAATTCTGTTTGTCTGTGTGTAAAGGCTTTTCTGTAGTTTCTCAAAGACCCTGGCAGACAAATTGTTCCACTCAAGACAGTTTCTATTCATCTAAGGCCTGAAAAAGTCAAGGTTTGTACATGTTTGCTGCTTTTAAATGCTGAATGGACTGCAGTTAAATTGCACTTTCCTAGTTCCTCAACCTCTCAAAGCACTTTTAAGTGCATCACTCTCATCCGTTCACAATCGCATTCATTCGCACACTCATGGCAGAGACTATTATGCAGAGTCCCATTTGCCTGTAAGGATTCAGCTAACTGCATTCAACACATTCACACTCTGAAGCCTTGGTAGCACTTTGGGGAGTGGAGTCTTGCCAAACGAGTGCTCAAGTTACAGCTGGGTAATACGGACCAAAGTCAAATTTATACATTTTCAGCTCTGTGAGGGTGAAGGCTGTCACACTTACCCAAAATCAAATCTGAACAATTTTCAAACATACATACTAATATCAAAGGTTTTTGAAACGGATGTGTATCAGACAAATATGAAGGGTTTCTTTTGTCACAGTGTTTGTCTAATACTAAACCTAAAGATATTGTACTGCAATTTTGTTTGGTTTTCATTGGTTGAGTACAATTAAAAAAAAAATCTAGCCATGATAGGTTCATTTTTCATAAATCGTATTTATTTATTTATTTATTTTTTTAAATGTATTTTTTGGGCATTTTGTGCCTTTATTGATAGGAGAGAGACAGTGGATAGGCTTGTGAAAGGGGGAGAGAGAGCAGGGGAAGACACTCTGCAAACTGGTCATAGGCGGGAGTCGAACCTGGACCGGCAGAAGCATGTACATGGGGTGCTAACCACTACGCCAAACCAGCACCCCAAAATCGTATTTATTTTTTAAATCAACACTTGAGTTTTTGTTACCTTCACCATGGAGGTTATGTTTTTTCATAGTGTTTTTCTATTTGTTTGATTTTCTGCCTGTGTCTTACTTTAGACAAAATAACTCAACATCCTCAAAGAACTTAGATTACATTTTTAGGGATGTATTTTAATACGATTTTTGCCAGTATTCAATATGTACATATTTCCACTTTTTAAAATCTTACTTCAAGTTTTACCTGCTTGGTGACTGTATATTTGTGTTGGAAACAGATGTGATTCATGAAAAATTATGTTTTATTTTTTTAATATTATTTTTGATTTATTTAATTGGGCACTCAGTGATGTGAGATCATGAGATTAAGGATTAGTGTGCTTTTGCAGATTTTTTGAATGTTACAGCCAGTAAATAGGTAAACTATGTCCAGTTTGACGGCCAAAATATCTGATGTGAATAAGGGCAAATCTCGTATCTTTATCAACTTTTCAGCCTTTTACTCACAGACATGGATGTTGTTCTGATGAAATGTGCATCCCCTAAAACATTCAGGGAGTGTTTGTCTTGGCACAAGATAGAAGTGATTATATTAGAGATTAGATTTTGGCTGGAATCAGGATGCAGATCCTGCATATTTTAAAAGATTTATTATCATTGCAACATACGGCAGTTTTCACATTTTTTGATAAAACCTTAATGACATTTTCAGGGGATTTTGGACATCACACAATTGGAGTTGTGAGTAGTAAACCTGATAGATCTTTCCACTGATGTACTTTATAGATGTGCTGTGGGGTGTGACCAGGTAGCTGGTGTGTCTTCAAGTTGTATCCTCGGACAAGCAGGGGGACTCCACTTCGTACTTGTTGTGTAACAGGTAGTTAAAGATGCTATGAGGAGTTTCTAAGTAATTACAAAAAAGTCTCACTTTTAGATATATGCCTGATGGAAATACACACTTTAAGATGAGTTTTATAGCATCAAAATATGTTATCCATAAATGCTATTCCTTAGCTTCGTGGTCGGGTCGGACAGGGCTGGACTGGCCTGGATACTCAACTTCAGGAACAAGACAATTAAAACTAGAGCAAATTTATATTATTCGTACACGTCTTAGAGCACCGGGCTGTAAGTAGTGATATATAGCCAGCTATAAAATTACGATACTAAGTTTTCCAAAAATTGTCACGTCTTTTGGTGCATTCCAGTTGGAGTCAGAAGTAGGAATTTCCGGGTTCCGAGTAGGAAACTGCAACTGGAACATTCCCAAAGTCGGAATTTCCTTCTGGGAACTCGGTGAAACCTCGCCACCCCTGAGTTGACAATCAAAGATGGATGCCCCCAGTGTGAACAGTTATTTAGCTCCTGTAATAATCAATTTATTTGCACTTCTGACTGGGGTGTGTCGCTCAAGATCAGCTGTATACATCGTATTGTTAGACTTCTATTTACAAAAATGCTGCCATAGTGATAATCACATTCTTCATGTGATATTTGTGAACAACAACGCAGGGCGTGCTAACAACAGCTAACAATAGCCTGGTAGATTGGCATGTTTTTTTCCGACTTCAACTGAAACGCTGATAAGTCAGAGATGATGTCACTCCCAGTTCCAAGGCTACTGGAACGCAGCATTATGACAGTCGCCGCGCGTGCTCATGGGTAGCAGAGTCTTTATGTCGCAGGAACTAGATTCTCCTCATAGCATCTTTAAAGAGAAAGTCTGTTCACTCAGAGAACCAGGGCTAACATGTAACCTCATGATCTTTAACCGACTCAAAAACAGAACCTACGTGTGTTATTTTTCTGTTTATTCTTAAAGCAATGCTTAGTTTATGAAATAAATGAGCTTTTTACTTTTTTGTCACGTAATGACTCTCTGTGTCCCTTGACTTATTATAATGGTTAATTATGATGTTATTCTTTCCAGAGTAATAGTTTGCAGATGTTTTTCAGCTGAAGCAGCACCAACTGTTTGCATACACAGCCCTAAATTCATTATTTGTACACTTTCTTCTCCCTGTTGGAGCAGAGTTATTTATTTATTTCACAGCAAATCAAGAGTGACTGTAGTCACAGCAGAGCTCCAGGGTTTAGTTTTATGAATGTATCTGTGTTTTTGTTCAGGCTCAGGTTATGAACCCATGAAAAAAAATTGCTTCGTTATTTGTTTATTTTTTCCTTTTTTCTGTAAATCCCAGCTTGGAATGTTAGTCACCGTAATTACCAAGGCAGCTAGGATGAGTAATATTGTGTAATGATTCCCAATCACAATATGGCACATTTTAATTTTGAGGTTGAATGATCATATTAAAGCCGTTTCTGCTGCCTTCAAATGGAGAAGTGTGACTAACAGAGGGGAACATCTTACTTATTCAGGGTTTAAACAGCTACAAAGACTGTTAATTGCAGAATGTTAAGAATTCAATCTTAGATTGGAGACATAAGGTTTTGATAACCCACATTTAACATGGGCAGTTGGTTACACAGTGTTCCTCCAGACTCTTATATATTCAATCAGTTCCGCTACGACAGTTTAACATCAAGCAATTTTTCCTTCACATAATTGAGACGTAGGACTTTAACAGTTGTTTTAAACACGGAGAACAGAAGACAGAAGTTTCCACTTCACAGTACATTGGATAAAAGTCAGTTTGTCACCCTGTGATTTAAAATCTAAATAAACAGGGAAGTTAAGAATCATAAAGAGTATAATTTCCTGCAATAGGGCATATCAGGTTCAACTCATATTTATCAGAACATTCATTAAGAAAAATGTTCATGTTGAACTTTAATTAAAGGGGTGGCACGGTGGCAGAGCAGGCAGTGCACATGCCTCACAGCATCAGGGTTGCTGGTTCAACACCTGTGTCGGGGTTTTTCTGTGTGGAGTTTGCGTGCAAGCACTCCATCCTCATCCTGCAGACCAAAACATGCTGATTAGGCTGATTGGTGACATCAAATTGGCCTTGACTCTTCATGTGGCCCTGAGAACAGTTGGTGACTGCTTCAGGGTGTACCCCACCTCCACAAACCTGGAAAGCTAATCAGTGCAGATGATGGATGGATGTACATTGAAGCCTGTTGTAAGATTCTTTTATATATGAGGTATACACCTTTGTGGTAGTTGAAAGAAAGTAAGGTATCACAGCAAATCAATATAAAGTTTGAATCAGACAAGAATAGCATTAAAACTGTGAATAGATAATGGGAAGGAAGTGGAGCAGACAGAAGGTGTTAAAAAAAAAAGAAGGTTTCAATGAGGAGGGAAATGAGGAAATTGAATGACCACCATATGTGTCCATCACTGTCGTTAGTGCAATTATTACTCTGTGGATGATGGAAAGCCTTATGACAGAGGAGGTTAGAGGACAGTGATGTTGACAGAAACAGACAAATCTAAAACAGTCAGTGGTAATGAAAGACGTGGACCACTGGAGGGTAGTTATAAACGGTTTGATCCTCTATTTTTATTTCAAAACTAGTCTGGATTATTCATGTACAGAGACATCTATATAGCATGGGTATATGTGCCACTTGTTGAAGCCCTTTTGTCTCTGTCTGCTGTTAAATATTGTTTGAGCTCAACTTTTAGTCCCTTATGAAGCCATAAAAGATGGCAGCATCATGAATGTGCCTAACAGTGCCTGACAAATATATTGGACCACCACCTTATGTAATGTTTATGTTAACAGCACATGTAATTACCATAATCATTTTCTATGTCTCTGTAATGGTTCATATACCAGTATGTGGAAGCTTTTCACCAGAAATAATGTTTTTAATGCTGAAATATAATTGTTGTTGGTCAATTTTCAATTGTACTGTTTTAAAAACAAAAATATAACTAAATGGTCAAGCACATAGCTTTTTATTGATCAAGAAGTAAAATGATATATATTTGCGCACATTTATGAGCAAAACAAAAAAGTTTTTGTGGTTGAATGTTATGCTTGATTAATTTCTGACCAGTCGGCCCGCTCAAATTTGGGTAGAAAAGGGTGAATTCAGTTTGAAATTAATCATCTCTGTTTGAATATATGTCCAGTAAGAATAGCTTTTTTAGGTTTGAATAAGTTATCAAATGTTTTGCAAAACGTTCCAGAACTTTATGTTGTGAATTTTTCCCTGATCCACTGTGTACCACAAATGATCGCCGTGGTGCAGTGATGCATAACACCTTAGACCAACCTGTCATCGTCTCATTTTCTGCTGCTTCTTCGTTTACCTGGAAAACTTGTGTGAGCCGACTTTTCCCTCACATACAATCCACAGTAACTGATAAGGGAGTCAGTGAAGGATTGGATCAATTGGCTGTAGTGTTGTCATGATTCCAACATTTTAGTGTTGATACCGGTACGAACATGTACTTTTGATACACAAAAACCAATGTCTTTGAATTGTGTTTTACTGTGCTGTAGTCTATATCGCATATTAAATGGCTAAATGTGGGTTTGTAAAAGTTTGTTACTTCATAAAGATCATGCATGTTTGCATTTACAGCTCATGACAAAAAATTGAGAGACTACTTCATATGTATCGTAAATTAGCACGTCTGCATGTATGGCAAAATGTTTCCAAATCCCTGTGAGAAAATACGTAAATGTATTATCATATAGTAATATAATATAAAATAAAATAATATTATTTGGCTATTTAAACCAGAGAACATGGTCGTTAATTGTTAATAGCTTCTGATGTGCAGAGTGAAGTGGGCTGGCTTGCTTTAATCAGTGAATGTGGCTCTTTTTTCATAGCTATGTAAGTTTTTACCTGTCGTTCTCTGAACTTCTTATGCAGGTGTGAGTGCTTGTCCTTCAAGTGTTTTGCCAAGTTGCAAGTGTTTCCACCCTTGGCCAGACATGTTTTGTATCACTGTTTGCACAGTGGTGCTTTGGTTTTCACTCTCTCTTCCCCGTGCTCACTTGTTTTAAAGCTGAAGTAACTCCATATAGCACTTTGTGCACCTGGTTTATCTACGAGTGGCAGCATGGTGAAGGTTCAGCTGCTATTTTCTCCCTGCTCCTGTCACTCTCTCTTTCTCTCCTTTCTCTCTCACTGTTGCCAGACTCCTTACCTGACAGGCCAGACGGCCAGTTCCATACATTAGGCATGAAAATATTTTACTGTTTCAGACAATGAGTTGGGCAGGTTCATCTGCTCTGCAAGGCTACCAGGCTCCTGCTCCGTTTGCTGCTCCATGCTGCTAGCTCACTCACTCGTCTGCTTGCTCTGGCTCGCTCACCTCAGCTCAAATTACAGTGCTGTGATGTCTGTAATGCAGCGACGTAAAAAAAAAAAAGGACCAGTCTCATCCAAGCGCAGCATAGTTCCGTTTTAAATACCACAGTACTCCGTCACCAATTAAGTACCAGTATACCAAACAAGCCTCATAGGCAGAATCGATAATTGCATTGTTATCAATAAAACTGGATAAATTCTATCTCTACTTCCCCATTAACAACACGAGGTGGCCAGTGACACCTGTAACAGTTTATCTTAAAATATACCAGGAACTAAGGACGATATATTTACTAGGGCTGGGACGATTCACTTTTCTCCCGATTCGATTTATCACGATCTTTTAGGTGCCGATTCGATTTAAATTGCGATTCTACAATATTGCCGATTTTTGCAATCTTTAGTTAGCTTTTTTAACACCAGCGATAAAGATGAACAATGATGATGCCTTCAGACTATATCAGGAAAAATACACATCACATGTGAGTCTGTTTTTAGGACTTATTCAGCAATATAGTTTAACCAGCTGTTCATACTCTCTGTCTCTTCAAAAGACTTGATTGCATATAAAAGTGGCGTATTATCCCTTTAGGCACCAGAGTTTTTTCAAGAAAATATAAATTTTGCTATCAAGATTTAAAAAGGCCATAGTTTCAAAGTGGTTGGTTTTCCCACCCATCATCACCACTGTAATTTATGGACGTGCGACGCTACATCAGTGGGCGACGCGACTTTGGTAGCTGGGTCGCTTGCGGTGTGAACGCACCTTAAAAGTGGCCAACAAAACACCCTCGAGAAAGTGTGCTGTAAAAGATTCTGCACTAAATATCTGTGTTAACAAAAGTCTGTAGCTGAGGCAGAATAAAATCTCTTAGATAGCTTGGCTTCGTCAGTTAGTCATTACCTTTACTTTGAATTTAATAGATATTATTAAATCATATTTCATTCAAAAATATAATCAACATCCCAATCCATACTGCACCAGCAAAGCATAGTAGGTCACTACAGGTAAAAAAAAAAAAAAAGCAAACGTTCCTTCAGGTCATAATGGGTTAAAAAGACTCCAGTTAGGATTGTTGGAGTGTTAAAGGCGTTCAGTGCACAAAAACATAAAAATCAAGCAACAATTTCAAAGAGGCAGCTTACAGTTCCAGCATTGCTGTTTGTCTTGATGGTTTTAAATTGATTTTTTATGATTTTGATATTTGCCAACACATCTTTTTTTAAGATCGCTTTGATGTGATTTTTTCGGCAACGTGTCCCAGAGATTTTAATGCAGCTGTTGTTTATCATCATTAAAGACCAAAACGTGCGTGCTGTTAGTTTTCATTAGGTTACTAAATAAAATGCCAGATTCAGAGTGAACTATAATTCCTTTTGAAGTCATCACATCAGTATGATTCTTCATTTAATAATAGTGTGAAGTAGGAAAACGGCAAACAGGTGAACATAAACCTTGATTCCTGAATTAAAGCAAAAGTTTTTCCTGCAGCTGTATTAGTTTCATCTTATGCTTCTTTCCTCGAATAAGTGAATAGGAGCCTCTGATGTACCATAACTTAATCAAAGCTTGAAAAAGCTTTGTTAAATGGATTTTATGATCACAGTAGGCTTAAGAAGCTTTTAGGAAATAGGGACCCTGGCTCGCTGTCAATTCTGAGATCCAATTTGTTTCTGTACACCTCCTTTTTACTTTGCACTCACACTGTTAGCTGATTGCTACTGTGTATGCATTTAAAGCTGCTTAGGTTCTGGATGTTGGTGTTTCCATGTCCAATTAATGGAGTTCTTTAATGGCTAGAGTATTGTCCATATTTTAAGGAGTGTACTTTTGTCTGAAAGACAACAGCAGTAATAACACATTGTAGAAATGTGAGGGCTGGGAAATATTTTCAGTTCTTAAAAAGTCAGAGTATTTGTAATTTTTTGCTTGAACATTTTCAAAACTCTCATCGTTCATCGCCATTGTGCTTAATTTCAAAGCACCTCGGTATAATATCTGGTATACTGTATTTCGCTCTGTCATACTTTGAGCAAAGACAAAGAAACAAAAAGAACTTTTTTGAAATGATTGCAGTACATAGCAGTCCTTTTTTTGTAACAGTGTATCTCCTCTTTTCTTAGGTATATGGCACCAGAGGTCCTGGACGACTCCATAAACATGAAACACTTTGAGTCTTTCAAGCGGGCAGACATCTACGCCATGGGCCTGGTCTTCTGGGAGATCGCCAGCCGCTGCTCTATGGGAGGTAAGGATCAAATGAGTGCTGGAAGGAGGGAGATGAATCGTCAGCTGAATGAAGAGGAGCATGACAGATTAATAGGAGGGGATGATGGATGAATAAAGCAGAGGAGGAGGGAGGTTAATTATGGAAATATTGACACACTGGTACCTTGGATGGAGCAAGGATGCATGATCAGACAGTCTGATGCATACGCGCTGCATGTGCATCAGACTGTCTGATCATGCATCACACAGACTGAATTTACAGCCTCACACCGTTTCAATCAGAGGAGGGAGAATCATTTTAATAAGATATTTTTCTGGCAGGTATCCATGAAGACTACCAACTGCCCTACTATGACCTGGTTCAGTCAGATCCATCAGTGGAGGAGATGAGGAAGGTTGTTTGTGAGCAGAAGCTTCGACCCAACATTCCCAACCGTTGGCAGAGCTGTGAGGTGAGACGACTGTCAATATGTCCAAGATGTTTGATGTTTAGAGGGTTTGGTTCCTTATTCCAGTAAAGCTTACTGCCAGGGTTTACTGCACACAGCTGTTGCTGTCAGATACTTTGCCAGGTAAATACAAAGCTTGCACCACTTCTTTAATTATCAGTTTACCTCAAGCATAAGCCACCTGTCATGGAATTCAACCATTTAAAGACAACTGCTTTTGGAGTTACCCAGGTTCTGTTTTGGTACTGTCAGCTTCATACTTTGATGGACATGGTTGTTTATGTAACTAAGTTAGCAATGGCTTGACTCTTAAACTCAGGTCAGTAGCTCCACACTGAGTTCAAACAGGGCTATGTGTACTTCAGTGCTTACTTCTGATGGATAATAGTCCTACATAGCATTAATGGTGTTGCACCAGTTTAGAAAGGTCCAGTCAAAGCTTTAGAAACAGCCTAAATCTTACATCTAGCTGATGGTAGGTATCAAGTCCTCTGTATAACTCAGTTGTTGTTGCTTATTGTTTTGAATGGTGGGATAACATGGAAGGAGACTTGGTTCGATCACAGGTTGTTGATGTCAGCAGTATGATTTCTGTGGTAGATTACATCCATTAGAAATATCTGATGACTTGCAGCTTACCCCTACTTTGGTTTGTTATTGAGATGAGAACCAAGTACTTGTTCCATGTAAGAAGAAGTTTAGAAATGTTTTGATGATTCTGGAATCAATGTTTTTGTTTTAGTTCAATGTGCCATTCAAAGTAAGATGTAGTGCTTCAGTGAAAGGCCGTCAGCAATCATTCAGACACTGAAGTAGAAAAAAAAAAACTTAGCGGTAATTGATCAAATGAGTTGACGTTTTAGTAAACCTGAACGTTGATCTTCACTAGTTCAAAATGAAATTAAATCTCCATGGTGCATTCAGACTCTTAAGTTAGAAAGTTAGAGCCTAAGTAGTTTCACATGGGGTTTTAACTTGCAGCAGGGCATAGCTCCTGTCCAAACTATTGTGCATTATTTACTTAATAGGTCGTTTCTAAGCTTTGATTTGTAGTCCCTGTCTAAGATCATACTCACTGTTCCTCTGTGAATAATACTGCAAAAATATTCAAACTAGACCATCAGAATTAGAGTCGACTTTGGGTCCTTTTGAACTTAAAGGGACTGTGAGGAGTTTGTAAGTAATTACAAAAATGTCTCACTTTTAGATATATGCCTGATCGAAGTACGAACTTTAAGATGAGTTTTATAGCATCAAAATAGGTTATCTATGAATGCTATTCTTTAGGGTCCGGTCCGACATCCGGCTACAAAACTACAATACTAAGTTTTCCAAAAGTTGCTTGTTGTCACACATTAAAAACTACCGCTACGTAACTAGACAGAGATACATTACCTCGTCGCTTTGCATCCTGTAAGTTGTTGGAAAAAAGAAGTTGTAAAGCAATGCAGAGTTCTGAGGAAGGTCTGAGCTGCATTTTTATTAGCATCAACAAACACACTCTTTGGGGTGGGTCACGTCTTTTCGTGCGGTCCAGTTGTAGTCAGAAGTAGGAATTTCCGGGTTCCGAGTAGGAAACTGCAGCTGGAACACCCCCCGAAGTCGGAATTTCCTACTGGGAACTCGGTGAAACCTCGCCATTCTCGAGTTGACAATCAGCGATGCATGCCCCCAGTGTGAACAGTTATTTAGCTCCTGTAATAATCAATTTATTTGCACTTCTGACTGGGGTGTGTCGCTTTAGATCAGCTGTATACATAGTATTGTTCGACTTATATTTACAAAAATGCTGCCATAGTGATGATCACATTCTTCATGTGATATTTGTGAACAACAACGCAGGGCGTGCTAACAACAGCTAACAATAGCCTGGTAGATTGGCATGTTTTTTTCCAACTTTAACTGGAACGCCGATGAGTCGGAGATGATGTCACTTCCAGTTTCGAGGTTACTGGAACGCAGCATTACGACGGTCGCCGCGCGTGCTCATGGGTAGCAGAGTCTTTATGTCGCAGCAAATAGATTCTCCTCATAGCACCTTTAAGGATTGTATTTTCACTTTGACGGGCAGCCCTGTTTGATATGTATCTTGGTCTGTCTCTGCTAGAGGCTTCTACACATATAAAGGCAGTTTTCCCTGAGCAGCGTCACTCTGTGTAATGGTGCACAGTGCCATGCTCGTGGTGAAATAGCATCGGCTCTCTATAAATAATGTAATAAAGACTACGATCTAGCGCTGCTGCCTTTGTAAGAGGCCTGAGATCGTATTTATCATAAACTGAGGCTATATGAATAAACTTGACTGATTCATGTGTAAAGATAAATGACACAACGTGATATTCTGTGTTGCAACATTCACTAAATCTCATATCTGTAACTGTGAAAAGAGTATTTATGGGGGTAGGAGGCTGTTGAAGAGGAACAAACAGTAATGGGAGGTGACATAATAAGGTGCTGTGAGAGGTTAAACAGTAACTACCAACAGCTTTAACAGTTTTGTTTTTAAGGTGCTGATACGCCAAAATGTGGAAACATTTGGACTTGAAACTTCGATTTTTGTGGTCCACAGTTTAACTGTTTGGCTTAAGATCGGCGAGGTTTAAAAATCTACATGTGTATTTCTGCCAAGGGTTTGGGAAATCTGTTGTATTTAAAGCTGATGTGCCCATCGTATCTTCACTTGCAAAGCCCAGGGGTTCTTCTCAGTATCACAGCTCTATCATTTGATACAGGCAGACACACATACACACCCACAAACACAGGCACACTCACGCCCACAGTCCCCAGAGAGGAAGCATCCACTCAGCCCGTCGGAGGAGAAAGTGCATGTGCTGGTTTTCGTGCAGTCTCTGGTTTCAGTCTGAGCAGTGTTTTACACACAGGCATGAGCACACACACTTGTGGTATTAGTTTGTTTACTGCTTTAGAAGTCATTACGGTTTAATTTGAGCTGATTCTAGTAAATTTAAGCTGCTGCACACTGGGAGTGGGAAACAGGACCATAAGGCTGGAGAACTCCTGTCTCTGCTTATTAAAATATTAACTCTTTGTAAAACCTAACTAAATAAATGATAATTCTTTGTAGTAGTAACAGTTTGCTGCTGGTGTCTTTTTAAGGGGATAGAATTTGACTGTTGTTTATATTTTGAAGTTTTTAAACAACTTAATTTGTGATGTTACTGGCAATTTGATTTCCAGGGGGATGATCGGGCAGTTACTCAAATATTTGTTTAGGGATGCACAATATTGTTTTGATGGTATTAGAATTGAAAAATAACAGCCTGAAACGTTACAAATTCAGAATTGACTGATAAGAAATCTTTGGCAGATTTTCACAGTGCTTAACAAATGTATTAGACCGCCACCCAATGCAAGGTGAGTATTCAGGAGCTCTTTCAGTGCTTTTTAATGATTAAATATATATAAATGTTCTTAATTAAGATATCAAGTTATAGTTATTTACTTGCATTTCTGCACAGAAAACTAGTTTTAGTGTTTGGATGTTATGCTTATTAGTATTATTCAAATTTCTTAAAAAATGTATGTCCGATAACAATAGCATTTCAGTTTTTAAATGATCTCTGAAATATATGTCTGTGTTTGTTTTAATGTTACAAATTCTCTGATATTTTTGTTAAGAAGTGTATCAGATAAATTAATAGTGCACATTTGAAGGGTGCTTTATTGAGCAGTTATGCTCACCATTTGGTTTGTGAAGACTTTCAGCCTTTACAAATCAACAGAAATGCAAATAAAACAGCACGAATTAGCAAATATTTCAGAGGCAACTTTGATGTATCTTTCTGTTCACATTGAAAGCAGCTCATATTTGCAGAAATATTATGTACATTAAGAAAAACAGAAGTCTAAATTTACTCAACATCAAGGGACTGAGCTCGTGCTCATGTTGAAACAGAAATGATGGGAGTCCATCAGATGCTGCAGAGGAGAAGAGAACTAAATAAGTTTAATTTAACTTGACTGTGCCACAGCCACTTTAGGACCAGCTGTTCACAACAGGACAGGCGGCCATGTTGCATGTTTGAATGACTGTGTCGTACGTGCCAGGAGCAGGCGCTCTCATTGGTCAGATCTGGCCTTACAGGACGCAAAACTTGAGAAAACTTGGAGGCTTTCCAAAACAATAAAAACTGCTGTTTTGCTTTGCAAAGTTATATTGCTGGTGTGTAAGTTTGCATTGACTGGCTATAGAGTAGTCAGTAAGTAATAGTAAAAAAATAATTTTGTGCAAATTAGTAATTTGAAAAAATCACGTTTAGTGTCCAAAGAACTTTACTCTGCAGCCTTTGGTTCAATTATGATAATATAAATTTAATTCCAAAGTAGTGTTTGGTGGTAAACTGTTGCTAACACCGTCACAACTATGTTTTTGTGCCATGTTTTGAATTATAGGAATATTGTCATCACTAATTCAAACAGAAACGATTTGTTGTATGACACACTATCCCATTAGGTCGGAGCTCAACTCTTATCGGCCATGCTAGCAGGCAGAATAAAGTTGTGGTACAGTTGTGACAGATCAGGTATTAATACTGCAGCTCAGGTAATAGTCTGTCTTTTGCATGTCTCCTCTGATACTGTGCTAAGCACACACATACACTGAGCAGACAAGACCTCATCTTTTCTACGTGCAGCGCTGTGTTTACAGTGGATGTGTGTTTCAGAGCAGCAGTGTGGTTCAAGGTTTTCTCTCTTCACCTTTGATACCTGCTGATATCATCAACATCGTGTGTGTTCTCTTTGCAGAGCGTTAGTGTTTGTGGTTTTGTCACAGACTGTGTGCTGAGATACGGAGGCTTGACTCATTTCACAGTGCTACAGCAATTACATTACTACATCTACATTACAGCCACTTGAACAACTGCTTGAAGGTGTATGTGGTCCCATTAGTATCTACTTTTAAAACCCAAATGGTTCTTAAAGTGGGATAAATCCTCTTTTTGGTAAGGGGGCCTGCTGAAAACTCTGCAACTTTACACATTCAGTGGCATTTTGGTCAAGTTAGACTCCATCAAGGATAAAAATGTCACAAAGTAAAACTCTGCATTTGTAATTAAGTAAGAATGCTTTATTTTGAAAAAGCATAGCAAAAAAATGAACGTATGTAGTCGCAGCTGAACTCCACAGAACTACAGCTACAGCAGTAAGAAATGGACTCGGTAAAGGATTTCTCTTTTGTCGTTATGCACTGGCACTAGCTGAGCTTTATATCACAGGCTTATTTCAGGGGAACAAAGGGATGGAAGCTCTTAACAATGCAATGTCACACATTTTTATTTTTCTACTACAGAACTCACTGTCCTCAGCACCCTGTTTTGGTGCTGATGTCTTAAAAGGCAAATAACACTTTGTTTTTCTGTTTCTGTGAGGACTACATATGCTTTTGTATAACCCCCTGTCCCCAATTAAAACTTTTTGCTCTAATTGTCAAATTAAATTGGATTTGTGTGGTTTTATGTCCGTCTTTAAATAAGTAGATTATCAGAGTCATAGTGATGTTTAAATTTAATTACAGGAGAGACTTAGTGTCCCTTGCAATGAGAAAACAGAGAGTATGTCTTTATTGATAACATGGTTGGTATTGTCTAAAGCTGGTTTTGAACAATATCCGATATTTTCAAAATCCAAAATTGTGTACCTCTATATTTGTTTGACTTTTTTGTCAGTTTTGCTGTTTTCAGTTAAGAATTCAAGTCTTCAGTTGTCATCAGTGAACTGTGTGAGGGTTGTATTGAACTACTAAGTCTCCACCTCTGCTGCTCAAACCAGCCTTTTCAAACATAGCCTTGTCATAAGCAGCCAACTCCGCCGCCCCCACACTCTTTACAGTTGGATATAAATGCACATCACACAATGTCAGAGCTCATACACTGTTTGTATTTTGACCTTGGTCACCTTTTTGTCTGGTAGCCTCCAGACAACTGTGATTTTTGTGATATTAAATGAATCTTCCCTCTTCATAACAGGAACCAGTTCTTGATTGGTCTTGTAGTTTCATACATAAAGCTTGTGTGGGCCATAAAAATAGGACTCCCATTATGCTTACCAGTGAAAGGTTGGAAAAAGGTCTTCAACAAATGCCAATAAGGACTTTTCAGGCAACATGATTTTCTTTGTTTTAACTTCTCATCCATTGGACAAATTATCAACATTACTGCTGATTAAGCCTCCATTGCCTGTTTTGATCAGACAATTTGAGGTTTTCTTCCTCTTAAAGTTCTCATCTTTTTGAGATGCTACCATAGCTCAGTGGTGCTCAATGTCATGGATGAAAATGAATTGACTGAGGTTGTACCCTAATATAAAGAGCATCTTTTTGTTAGCTTTTCTAGTTCTCAGCTTTCACTTCAGAACCAAAACTCAATACACTCAAGGCATAAGAAGCTTTGTAAGACTTTATAGTTTTTGACACCAAGGCCTTTCTAAAAAGTGCAGACTATTGGTGCAGACATTTTCGTGACTATCTCAAGTATCAAACACATTCATTTTGAACATTTCTGTCTAGCCTTTGCATTATAGTTATTGATGTGAAATTGATGTAGATACAGTACAGCAGAAACTTCAAGAAACTTTGAATCTTCTTTTTAGACAGGTTTACCAAGGTGTAACTAATGTCACGAGTGAAGATAGAATGAATCTAGACCATATTCCCATGACAGCCATGTTCTCACAGAGGATGTTCCAGGTTGGTCATTTTTAAAACTTCTGAACTGAAGTGAAAACCTGATCAGCCTTATGCTGAGTTCAGACTACACAATTGTTTTGGTAGGTAACCATGGTCACTATGTCTGACTAGGTGACAACAAAGCCACACATTTGCACCGTGACTTGCCCGACGAGAATGATGCACTATACAAACTAAAACAGACTGCAGATGATGTGATGGTGGTGGAAGACTGCAAACAAACTCACTGTATTTCGAGTACAGTGCTTTTGTTTGCATCTACTGATGCCTCAAATCTGGTGCCAAACACTTTGTTTTTTAGATTTAATCAATACACGTTTCCATTTGTGACACCACACTGTTTAACATCCCTTATATCCTAATCTGCACATATAACTGACATTTGCCAATAGGCTTCTCTAGGAAGCAAATTAATTGGTATCTGCAAAAAATGACTTTAGAAAAATCAGCAGAGGTTATTTTGGTAAAGCAATGGCAAGAAGAAACATTGACAGACAGAGACCTCAAGCAGAGAGCAGCCTTATGTTTGTTTGCTTTCACACCTAAAACAATTGGTCAATACAAACAACTCTTGTTCATTTGATTATTTTATTTTGTTTTCATTTTTTTTTGGGGGGGGGGGGATTTTATCTGGGGCCACAAAACTCTGATGTGGACCAAAGAACCAAATTCTGGTCATCTTAAAACCAAGGGGTCTTGGTTAATTTCCAAACAAACCTGAGTTCAGTTCACCATAGATGTGAAAATGATCCAAGCCAGTTAGTAAAGCAATTTGTAAAGTGATGCACTGTAATGAGCAATTTGTTATTATGTTCATACACATCAAATGAACTTTATTTGTAAAGCATTTCCCATACATAAATCAGCCTTAAATTCTTTACAGAGGAAGACGGATAAACAGACAGGAGGGAAATAAAAATATAACTTTAAAAAAAGTACACCAGAAATTTAATTGAAATAAAAAAAAACTAAACCAAAATGGGTTCACATAACTGGCTGAAAATGAAATACAGTAACCCAGGTTATGATAAAGCATTTTAAAAAGTAGTTGAAACCAAAGAGGAATTTTAAATGAGAACTTGAATGTCTTGTTTAGCTGAATCAAACCAAATTAAAAGGCAGATATAAAGAAATGGGTCCCAAGTTTACCTTTAAAAACACCCGTAGAGCTTGCCATGTGAATATCCAGGGAAACTATTCCAAGTTTTTGGGACTAAAACAGAGAGCTTTCTCCTGGGTTCTTGTGTTGGGAAACATGACTAACTGTTTAAAGCGAAGCACTCAAAAACCTCAGGGATCTGCCTGGAACATAAAATGACAGAAGGTCAGAAATGTGTGGAGGGACAAGACCACATGAAGCTTTCAAAATAATTTAGAGAGCCTTGAGATAAATTCTAAAAGAAACAGCAAGCCAGTGGAGATATTTTAAAAGAGTTATGGCAGCAGCATTCTGAATTAGTTGTCATTTTTAGAGACTTTTTTGAGCAGACCAAAGAGGACGATATAATTATCAATACGAGTGATAAAAGCATCGGTTTAACATGGGATCATCTAACTGACAGAGAAACAGATGCACTACCTGCATCATATCTGAGGCAGATTGTCATATTGAAATAGTCCCAGGTTTGTAGTTTGTGCTTTAACCTGTATTTTTTGTTTTGTTTTGTTTTGTTTTTTTGTTTGCTGGCTTTTTATCTCATGTTTCCAGTTCGTCCTTGTCTGAAGAATTTCCATTTTACCCCCATTAAGTTTTAAAAAATCCTTGCTTTTCCATACAAGACACCTCACTGGCTCCCAGTTTGATTCAGAACTGATTTAAAGACCTTAATTCTAAGTTTCAAGGCATGGAGAGGATTAGCCCCTTAATTTACTGCTGATCTGATCCCCTACCAGTCCTTCCAAGAATTATTTATTTTGTTTCATTTAACTTTTATTTAACCAGATAGAAAACCCAGATAGAATGAAGGGTGACCGAGCTTTCTCTGTCTGGGCCCCTAAATAATGGAATGACCCTCCTGAGGAGATCAGAGAAGCTAATGCTCTGTCTTTCTGTTAATTGTCATAAAAACTCATTATTGTATCCTTTTTTTACAGATTAATGTTTGACTGCTTTGTTGTTTTAATGACTATTTTATAAACCCCTTATGTTTTATGTTAATATATTTACTGTTGCCTGTTGGTGTAATTACTTATACTGTAAATTGCTTTGTAATTTGTGTTTGAAAAGGGTTTTACAGATTATTATTTTTACATGAATATCAGAAAGACAAGCAGGGAGAGATTGAAGAGCATCTTGGTTATTTTGTGAAACAGAAATATACAGTTGTGTGTCGTCAGCAAAAGAAAAGTCGAGTCCAGTGCCTACTGCTGCGGCCTGTGAAGGTTTCTTTACTCGATAGCCTCAAATGCTGCCAAACTGCTAAACCAAGCTAAGCTGTGTTATTCCTCAATATCCTGTTGTGTGTTTCTTTATTGCAGTGCAACAGTTGGCAGGAAGACAACAGCTACAGCCCTGGCTAGGGATGGGTGGCTTCGTTGCACAACATTTGAGCTTTGATCCACATGATAAATTGCAGTGTGAACGTGAAACCAAGCCAAATAAAAAATACAGCAGTATTGCAGTATCATTCCTGACCAGAAGTGAGACTGCCATGCATCCACCATGTAGAGTGTGAGGCTGAAGAAGCTTGGACCAAGATCGCCAAGTTGAAGTAATGGTTAACTAGTTTATTTTAAAGTGGAGTCTGAAGATCAACCACCCCAAGTATTCATTTTTAGAGAAGCCTCATTTTCAGTATTTACAGAAGTACAGGAGCTTTTGACTTCTTAACCTCAGCAAGTTTTTATTTTGAGCTTTTGTGTGATTGTTTGTATTAAATTCGGTCCACAAAGTGATGACTAGAGTCATTGAATATTCATAGCTTCATCATATAATAGTCAGTTAATCCCTTTGTAACCATCAGATTTGAACAATGACTGAACAAACATGAAACCTGATGCGTACGTGTGTTACCGTTCCCTGACATTGCTCTTTTATCAATCATGGTTGGGAGCGGTTTCACTGTCTGGGCCGCGGCTAAACAGGAATGCACAGAAAGGTATTGACAATAAGCCACTAATATTCAAACAATAGGAGTGCAGACAGACAAACAGGTTTAGTGAGTCAAATCTAGACGCTGCCTCCAGATGCACAATAGGAGTGTTTGTAGACCCTGAAAAATCCAGTTTTAGCATAAGAATGGCAAGTATTTCAGAGAACTTATAAATTACTCATACTGAATATCAACCAAACTGGAGAGCCTCTGACTATGAGGTGTTTTTGTCTCTGAATTTATCTAAATCTTTGTTAGCTTTAGTGCTATGTTCGCTCTGTCAAGTGATTTCTTGTTTGTGCAGCATATTGTTTCCATTAAGCAAATTTGGCTTTTTGAAAAGAAGATCTCCTTTGGTTTGCTGCCAGATTTTTGCAATGCATAATAAGTCAAGTATATTAGAAGCTTTTAAATTCTCTCAGTGTCAGATGTGTATTTACTGTGTCAGACCAGCTGATGCTGACCTCTGGTCTTTCTAGCAGCTGATTTAGAGATGATCATCATGACTGAGGGCTCATTCACTCACACTGCTGCATTTTTTAGACTGAAACAAGAAGCTGCTTTTCAGTATGACCCTAACTCTCCTTTGTCTTATTTAAACAAAAAATAACTCCATGATCAGTGGCCCACACTCTTCACCGCTGTCCCAATTTTAAAAATTAAAGAGTTTATTTACAAATAAGGGGTGAAAAATGGAAGAAACTGTGTTTATAAACTAACTCCAAAATGGTTATTGGCAACCAACTCTCAATAGAACAAAAATAATGTATGTATGATAGTAAGACAGGAAAATATACAAAGCAGGGCTAAAGAAAATGCAAAATCTGGTCAGGTCCTAAAAACAACTGTAGAGTTAAACTTCCTACATTGGTCTCGGACTGTAAATTGACGTTTTTTTAGGCTGTTTGTTTTTAAATGATACAGGCAAAATAGAGACAAAATTCGTAAAAACTCATACATAAATATTTGAAGATGACCCAAAGATGTTGTAATTTTCTTTTTTCTATTGTTTTTCTTTTTTTATATAAGTTTAAAGAATTTCTCTTCAAGAAAAGGGCAACGTGTGTTAAAAGCAGGTTTTATTATCTAAAAAATAAAGAAATGCCGAAAGATTAAACTGATGTTTAACAATTTACAAATGTGAGTAATCCACACATTGTTAAACTTTATCTTTTGTGGTAGTTTGTGATGGGTTGTGTAGTGGGGTCAAATAGAGTTTTCGTTCTTTTGGGGGAGTCAAATTCTCGCACACTGTAAATCCCTGCGCTAGAGAACGCAGATGGTGTACCCCCCAATGCACCAGTGTCAAACGGTTTCTGAATTATTTAATCAAGTCACTAATTAGTTGTTTATATGTAAGAAAAATAGCCTGAGAAACTAAAACACAAACACCCACGGAGTCAAACATAGTATCAGCTCAAGTCCCTGGATGACCAAATTCTCCAACACTATTTCCCCAGTCCCTGACTTCTAAAAGAAAATGTACAGCGTCTATGCTCAGTTAAATAAAAGAAAATACATGTTTATGTCAGTTCAGTCGCTCTCATTAAGTTTTTAATGATTTTGGATCTGATTTATCAGTTTGCCTGTAAAGCTTATTAATAGTTGTTTCAGTCGTGTGTGTTGACTTTGTCTTATCCCTCTGCATCTACGCTGATCACATTGGTCATATGTAGACTTTGGCTTGTGTCTGCATTGCATTAGTTCTGGACAATGAGCATAACCAACATGCTGTAACATGTGTCTGAGTAGTCAAAGGCAAGAATACATTCAGCCCTAAAAAAAAAAGGAGACAGACAGACGGACAAACAGAGTCTCAGACTGAGAATGAGACGCTGTCAGGGAAACAATGTACACACATGGACAAAATTGTTGGTACCCCTTGGTTTTATGAAAGAAAACCCCACAACAGTCACAGAAACAATTTGAATCTGACAAAACTAAAAAATAAATAATAATTCTCTGAAAATTAAGCAGTGAAAATCAGACATTTCTTTTGAACCATGGTCTAACAGAATTATTTAAAAAATATATAGACTCATTAAACTGGCCTGGACAAAAATGATGGTACCGGAAGAAAAGACTGAGAATTATGTACCATAGGGACATGTTCAAGTCAAGGTGTGTCCTCTGATTAGCATCACAGATGTCTAAAAACTTGTAACAAGTAGTCCCTGTGATGTGTGGTCACATGGTCTGTACCACACTAAACATGGACCAGAGGAAGTGAAGGAAACAGTTGTCTCAGGAGATTAGAAAGAAAATTATAGACATGCATTTTAAGATTAAGGCTATAAGACCATCTCCAAGCAGCTTGATGTTGCTGTGACAACAGCTGCACAAATTATTCAGAAGCGTAAGGTCCACGGGACTGTAGCCAACTTCCCTGGACGTGGCAGGAGGAAAATTGTTGACAAATTGAAGAGACGTATAATCTGAATGGTAACCAAAGAGCCCAGAACAACTTCCAAAGAGATTAGAGGTGAACTCCAAGGTCAAGGTCCATCAGTGTCAGATCGCACCATACGTCATTGTTTGAGCCAAAGTGGACTTCATGGGAGACGACCAAAGAGGACACAATTGTTGAAAACAAATAAAAAAGCAAGACTGGAAGTTGCCAGACTGCATGTTGACAAGTCACAAAGCTTCATGAGAGCATGTCCTTCGGACAGATGAGACAAAACTGGAACTTTTTGGCAAAGCACATCAGCATGTTCACAGACACAAAAATGAAGCATACAAAGAAAAGAACACTGTACCTACTGTGAAACATGGTATTCTGGGGCTGCTTTGCTGCATCTGACACAAGTTGTCTTCAATCTGTACAGATATAGGGAAATCTCAAGACTATCAAGGTATTCTAGAGAGAATGACTCAGAAGCCCTGATCTAAATCCTATTGAACATCTGTGGAAGGAGTTGAAACATGCAGTCTTGAGGAGACACCCTTCACACCTGAGACAACTGGAGCAGTTTGCTCATGAGTAGTGGGCCAAATGTCTGCTGAGAGGTACAGAATTCTCATTGAGAGTTACAGAAATAGTTTGATAGCAGTGATTGCCACAAAAAGTTGTGCAACAGAATTTTAAGTTAAGGGTACCATCATTTTTGTCCAGGCCTATTTTAAGAGTGTATTTTTTTTATTCTGTTGAACCACAGTTCAAAAGCAAATTGAGATTTCCATTGGTTTAGTTTATAGAATTTTTATTTATTATGACTTTTGTCAGATTCAGTTATTTCTGTGACCTTTGCAGGTTCTTCTTTCATTCACCAAGGGATGCAAACAATTTTGTCCACATGTGTGTATGAAAACTAGAGGATTCTTTGAACATTAGTGATTGAGAACATACTCCTGCTGTCATTGAAAATAAAACAAGACCCTAATTTTAGGAAAAATATGACTTATTTAACACAATTGGTAACATTAGTAAAAGAAACAGAGTAAAGCAATTTTGATATGATTTTAATGCCATAATGTCGGAGGCTTATATTGCTTGCATGAGTACTTGTTTATGTATTTTAACAGTGTGTGTTTGATCTTGAACCACTCTGCTCCTGAACTTACAGACCTTTTAGTATACCAGCTCTCCATTTAAATGGTCTGAATTTAACAGATGCCATCTGGGGTGAACAGACAAGACAGCTTGATGAAATCATTTAACCTGGTGGCGAGAATAGTTTGGACCCAGCTTCTGACTTCCATCATCCAAAGGGTATAGGCCAACTCACTGCACCCCCAAATGACCCACTGGATAGCCTTTGTTAACAGAAGCGTGTTCTCTTTTTGACCAATGACACTTGGTACTTGACTGTGAGATTTTTAGTGATCTGGCACAGATCCCAAGGACACATTTTAGGCCCCGTTTACACGACAACATTGTAACCAGAAACGTAAAGGTGCTTCCTTTGCGTTCATGAAAGTGCTCTGTGTTCATACAGAGATACAAGGATGACTGAAGAAGCTTAAGGGCTCTAATTTCGTGGCGCAGCGCAGGGGGCGCAAGCCTGGCGAACCCCGCGCAGTGTTAATTTCGTGCAGCGCACCGCCGTGCGCTGCCAATTTGACAATTTGGTAGACTGTCTGCGCAGAGGTGGATGTGACGGCGCACCAAGGGGAGGTGATGGCGCACCAGGGGGAGGTGTCGGCAGATTCATGTTGGCGCAGTGACAATTTCGTGCCAAAAACAGTGCAGAAAGTGCGCTGAAAGCTCGCCAGCTGCAACCTGGTCTAACCTCGGCGCAGGGCGGAGTGCACCCTCCGCAGCTGTAATTTGGTGACAAGCGCACATGTGCGCACGCCTCAGAGGCAGGTTTCCAAAGTGTCAGGCACATTTTAATGCAATAAACAATCACAGCAATCACTATTTAATGTCCCCGTCTAAACCAGCATATACATTTGTATCTACATTAACCTTCCCGTCACATCTGATGTCGGATGAAAGCCGTTTGTCATAATGGAAACATAACCTGACGGCAGCTGAAAGTTTGATGCACATCTTACAAGTCAACAATAAACAGCCTTAACATCTGATACTGAGTAAATATCTGGCTTCTCTCATTTCATTAAATTCAAAGAAAAAAAGGGGAAAAAGGACGAAGAAAAAGGAGAGAAAATAAATGTATGTCACTCAGGATTTACCTGTTATTTCCCATATTCCTCTATTTTAGTCTTTATTTTTAACGTGCTCTAAAAAGATGGAGAGCATTATTGCAAGGAGGATGAGGAGGAGACACCGGGAGAGTATACAGTATATCACGAAAGGCTCTGCTATTTGGTGATGACAAACCAGGAGTGCAGGTGGATCACAAGTATTATGAATGGATAAGCCAGCTGTGGTGTAACTGTCTCTTATTTTTTTTACTCCTATTAATGACAAAGGAACAGATTACATCTGTCCCGGGAGCAGGTCCACACGGTGATGCGCCCCGCTGTCCATTCTCATGCTGAAGGGACAGCGTCTCCACTGCTGGGTCTTTCCAGCACACTGTTTCCGCGGTGGCGGGGATCATTCAGACCAATCAGACGCTGCGCCTCAGCCACAGCGCATTTAAAGGAGAGGAGAGGCGCTCATTTGATTGGTGAAGACAGCGATCGGCTGTGATAATCCCACTCACGTCTATTCTCCTCCTATTCTGACATTTGCGTGGAGAGGCAGAGACGGGCGTGACGCCAACCTCTGCGCCCCTGTGCGCCATGAGTGCACCTCTCTTGGCACTGCAGGAAACTTGCAAAGTGCGCAGGTCACACCCAGTCCGCGCGGCGAAGGCCGGCGCAGGCAGGTGCGCCTGCGCTTGCGCCTGGTCTACGAAATTAGAGCCCTTAATGTGCATGCAAGGCCAGTAGCTCGCAATGTAGGTTTGTTGTGAAACAGCGGTTACAACACGCATGCACTTTCCAGTGAAGACAAACTTTTTATAGGCAACAAGTGGGCACACCAAGTCACAGGAATTTCATACCTGGACAACAAGCATGTCTGGATATTTTTGTCAGGATGACAAGCCTAGCTCAGTAAGCAGACATGTTGCTCAGTAGACAGTCAAAGCTGTTTTTGTTGTCGTCCCTGAAATGCAACCTTTATCCAAATGAGCATTGCACATGCGCCACGTGTCAGCGTTTAAGGGGGATTCCGTTTACATGGATACAGATACACATTTTTTTTTTCAAACTTTTCACTCTGAACCCTGTTTTCAAAAGTTTACAGATTCAAGCACCGAATGGAAAAATGCAATGAAAACTCTCAGTTTTCTGCCATTTTCGTAGTTGTAGAAATGGGGCCTTAATCAGAAGCCAAATATTCCTTACTTTAGGGCTAAGGCACGCTCTAAAACTAGTAATACAAACTTATCTTCTGATGTGACATACATACTCTCAGCTGATGGAACTTCCACATTCCAGTTGCATATCTATGGTCATGTAGCAAAACAATTCAAACTTTTTCACATCATCTGTCTGTACATGTGGTGCACTTCATTGTTAACTGCCCCCAGTCTCTTCAGTCAGTGTTTCCACAGCCTGTTTTGGCTCTGTCTGCTGGATTACAGGATATTGTTTCTATTAATTCCTTGTAGGTGAACAATAATTTGATGAAATTAAATCAAATCACATCAGAGGTAAAGAAAAGGTAAATGTCCATTTTAAGTACTTTCTGTATGCTGCTTGTTTCTTCTTCCTTTTAGTGCAGCCACTTGAACAAGTGAACATAAATCAACGATTGGCCTATCCCTCAGTGTCAAGTCTTTTAAGTAGAAGAAAGTTTGTTAAATGAATTGGTTTTAACAGCAGCAATCTCAAGAAGAGTTTTCCTCCTCTCCTCTCTACAATCCACCATTGATATAATTGAACTTTAAGATGAATATAATGAAGGTCCATTCTAGAGGCATTTCCATTTCCGTTAAAGCTCCATCTAGCTCTGTGAAAGGAAGCTGTTTTCATATGAATTTTACTCCTGTAACTTTTTTAATTCAGAGCACTTTTAGTTTCCCCATAATACACCTGATGAGTGTTGGACTGTAATATGTTGGCTGTTGATACAAGCCATGTAAGAAGCTCCCAGGAAGCAGCAGTCGCACCCAACCAGGCAGACATCAACAGACTGAGAATAAAAACAGATGCACACACACACGCACACACACACACACACACACACACACACACACACACAGACATGTTGAGTCATACATACCAGATGCTGTTTACTGCCCCGCCAAGGGAGACATGAAGGAATTTGTGTAAACTCCAGAGGCTCTGTCCCAAAATCAAAGCCTGTTTGCAGTGTCTAGTCGGTCTGGGTTATTTAGTTAGACCAGAGGAATGGCTTTATCAAGCAAAAAGTTAGATAGTTGCAATTACTCAGATGAGATTAAATCCAAACAGGCATTAATTTAATGAACTATTATAAAGCGGTGAAGAAGTGAATGGTTAGAAAAGAGCAGCTATTCTTATTCTTGCTTAGCATTTATAAACTGTCTTATAGTTATTCTCACAATATCCCCAGAGGAAAGAAGATGTGCAGAAGATGTGTTTTTTCTGCTAAATCCATACCTTGGACACAGTTTTTAACTGGAAGAGCTTTAACGTCAGGTCTTGAAGGACTTGGAAAGGCAGACTGTAAAGAAGATGATTATAAATTAAGCCAGACTAATTAACAATATAAATGAGCATGAAGTCTTTCTAATTCCCCCCACAAAAAAAAGACGTAGTGTAAAAGTAATCTCAGACTGAAAACTCAGGAGAACCCAAAAGCTTTCTTAATTTAATGAATTCAGTCATTAAAAAAAGAACAATCTTCAAAACACTGAAATAACCAAGCAAAGTAAATATTGTATGAAGCTGAAGCAGCTCAGCATATTTGCTGAGAATGATTCTTGTAGATTTTGAGATTTTATCCACGATTGGCTGCTGTTATTCTGAGTTGCTTTCATGTTTAGAGTGAGCCAAGTAAATATTATATAATGCAATGTTGTGAATCATGAAACACTGTGTCGTAAATGAGTTTTACCCATCAGTATGTTGGAAAAAGTTTGGGGAATTTCTTAACATGTAATGCTTACCGTTGTGTAAGTGTTCATTTTTACACACACTTTAGACTCATAGACTCAGGAGACATTATTCTCCTAATTAATGCAGCAAAGCTACAGCAGTTGTTAGTTTTAAGTGCTTGTTTCCTGCCCTTTTGCTTCCTCTTTATGGTTGTTTAAATTAAAGCCAATGCTCCCTTTATGCTTTTAAAGCCTTTTTTCTCAGGCAGTTTAACAAAGATTGAGGGAGGGCAGAAGTTTAAAAATCACAAAAAGATAAATAAATAGAATAGAATTTAAAGGCTCTGCCAACTGTTTACACAGGCTGAAACTAGAAGAGGTGATTGTTTTTTAACACAGTCAAGTGTTTCCAGTCAGCACCAGAATATCTTGTGAATATCGTTATGATTTTATTGGATGATTCACAGTGCCTCACAATGTTTTACTTAACTTGAAGTCCATACCCCTGCTATGAGCAGGGCTACATCTGTAGACTGTAGCTCATGGTGATGGGCCGTCTTTTCTGGCTCTTCTGCAAAGCTGTTGGTCAGCAAAAGCCCCATTCATGCTGCTGTTTCAAGCTCACATATGGGTAATTATCATTGTCTTGCTGAGAGCCTCCAATCCTTTGGCAGTAGGAATAATTTGGATTTGTCTCTCAGAGATGCCCATCTCTGCATAACTCTCTAAATTCTGACATACAGTTTTATCAATTGGTTTCCTTATGATACTTATGAAGAAAAATCTCTCTTTTTAGTGTACTAAATCAAAGTAATCGAATTGCATGAACTCATCCACTCAGCCACATCTGATTTTATACTTAAGGTTACACTAGAGTAGGCCTGTGCTCAAAATATCGATACGTCAAAATATCGTATCGCACTCCTTTGGGATACGTGTATCGATACAGATTCTACAGAATCAATACAGCCTAAATATTATGACATTTGTTGTAAATACACTTTGGGTAATGTTAACAGTGGCACAGTTCAAGGTAGAAGACGAGCTACATAATGAAGCATATGTTCTAAATTTGAACTTAGGTCTACCATCTTTGAGGATCTGAATTTATGTCTCTCAAGTTGTAGAACCACTTAAAACTCATCCTTGTTCTTTTTCTTCTTATAAGAAAAAACTAAACTTGTCAAGAATTTTGCTTAAAGCATAGTCAATGTTCATAATTTACATGTATCGGGATACGTATCGTGTCGTGGCCTTAGTATCGGGATACGTATCATATCGTGAGGTTGCTGGAAATACCCAGCCCTACACTAGAGGCCTGTTCAGGACATGTGATGCTTAGAGCTTTCTTATATGCGATAGCTATGATTCTAATCATCTTTGCTGAATGACAATGAATAAGTTAACTCTCTTAGTATCTTCAGAAACTTTAGAACAATTGGGATTTTAAAAATTTCACAGAGAGAACAGAGAGCTGACATCTTTTTGTTCAAGTTCAAAAGGCCATCAATTTAGAAAAGGAGGTTTGATTTTGAAATGGACTAAAGCTACCATATGTAATGCATTTATTTGTTTTTCCTAACTTGAATCAACATTGGTATCTGGGTCTAAAGTGTAATTTGGTGACCTTTGATTAACTTTAGGATGAACCATGTTTTACCTTCTGTGTCTTTACTTCATTCTGTTGGCAGCATTACCCTGAAAACGTGTTAACATCAGAGCATTAAGCCTCCTCTGTCTGTTATCATTCGGTTTATAAGCACTGGGATAAGATGCCACTATCATTAGAATGATAGTTTTTCTTGAAATTGCCATCCCTGAATAACTGTGCGAGTCTGTCAGGTTAAACCAGTACATTGAATAGAGTAATGTATTGCCATGTTTAGTACATGGTGATGTTAGCAAGCTGGCAGTTCTATTGTTATAAACCATACAGATGTTTTGCCTGCATTTTTAACACAAAATAACTGTGCTTAAGTTTGACTGTTTCATACAGTATTCTTATTTTTTGATTGATAGGTTAGCCTGGATTTAAATTTCTGTCCTACTAACTTTGACATTAGTTGTGTGAAATACCTTCAATTGAAACTATGTAATCTCACATCCAGGGCAGAAAAGCTCAGGAGAGTTTTGCTGAGAGACTATGCTCAGAATACCAAAAGGGACTACTTGAAGTTCACAGAATCGCTAATTCCCAAATGAAAGATGAAGCCAGGTCTGTAATGAGACAAATTAGTAACTTCTGTCAACACTGGAAAGGCAGCTGTTCTCCTTCTGCCAGCTAATCAGCTCCCAAATAATATGTAAATCCACTCCTGTGAAATCACAGCCAAAGTTATTGTAGAATAGAAGAATTAGAGGAATGAGGAGGAATTAAAATACATAAAGATGAATCAAATGAATTTGTGATTCATGACTAACTTTGAGAAGTGGGGTTTTTATGTGTATATGAACTGGGGATGGAGAATTATGACTTATTTCAATACCAGTGTAAGAAGCACAAGTACATCTATGCCATCTATACCAAAGACAAGTGTCTGGAGATTTAGTTACATAGTTATAGTTGCAGTTCCTAAAATGTGTTGACATTACTGTACACCATACATTTTCCTAATTACTCCTCTTGATGCTTGAGTGTTGCATAGTTTTCAAAATGGTGCATGATATTGGATTTTTTTCAGTATCCAAATTAGAGCTGCAACTATCGAGTATTTTTGGAATCAAGTACTCTGTCAATTATTTCTTCGAGTACTCCAACAAAATATACTTTTTTGTTTTTAAACAAATAAATCAATTGTATACAATGCAACATGTTAGGGCTTTCAAAATGAGCAACCAAATGCCGCTTATTCCTCAGAAAAGGGTTTTTATTTTAACAATTTTCAAAGTTAAACCAGTACTGCCTTAAAACAAAGCCAATACAATACTGATTTACAAAGCAGTAATATAATTCTGCAATTATATTTGTGAAGTGTGTTCTGGAGGGCATTGTGTAGTTTGGATTGAAATCCTTGATCATGTTCTTAAATCCTGTGTCCTCCACCATGGAAAGAGGACGCATGTCTGTGATGAGCATATTTAAAATGCTGTAATAGTAATAGTTGCAGCCCTAACGACGTGCTATCATGCTAAGCTACATGCTGGGCTAACTCTGTTTGACATCAGACACACTGCACTGTGTTTTCTTTTCGTCCCTTCTTGTAGTGACCACACACTTGGGACACACTCTGCCATTTCTTCTGTGGACTCTCTCCTTTCTGTCCCTCTCTTTTCTCTTCCTTTATGATTTTACAAGCCGCACAGCAGCGGAGGTAGCAGGCGCGTTGTGCCACAGAAATGACCGTCCGTGTCAAACACCGTGCACTGTATAGAAGTCCAGATATATATTTATATGTATAATTATATATTAAACGAGGCTTCGAGGCACAAAATTTAATTTGAGGATATTTTGTAATCAAGTACTCGCGAATATTCGAGGAATCGTTTCAGCTCTAATCCAAATCCACTTTACTAAAACTGAACTTTTCTTGTTCTAGTGACAGTCTTTTTGTGTTAGAAACAACTTTAAAACAGAAAAAAAAACATTTGTTTCAAGTCAAGTACAAGTTTGATTTAGAGAAGTTGATAATCAGCAATGACGAGATAAATCAATATGGTACATTTAAACATTTGTTCGAAAAAACAGGCTAATGCTGGGATATTTATGGTTCATTTGTACATTTTAAAATATCAGCTGTAAATATCCAAAATAAAACTGTTGATACCAATAATCACCTTTCAAGCAAATAACAGCTGATACCGTTGTTGTTCTGATAATGTTGTGCATCACTAGTTCTTCATGAGCTATTTCCATTTCCACTAAACTATCACCAAACTGCTGACATGCATGGTGAACTTTAAGAGTGAAACACAATGAGAAGGAAAACAGTACAACAAACCAAGTCCCTGCACAGGAATATTAACAAAACAAAGTACAACTCAAAAGACATAACAAAAAATAAAAAAATTACATCAGAAAATGTTTTTATAAAATGCTGTTAGTATTTTTCAGTAAGTTTCTGTTTTGGTTTTGTTGCCATCTTGTTTTTGTGTTTTCAATTTTTTATGTTCTTCCTATATGTTGTATTTTTTGGTTTTCTTTTTATCTCTTGGTATGTTTTGTACTAATTTGTTGATGCTATGCTAGTTTTGTTGTTTTGTTCTGCACTTTATAGCCATCAAATATATGTCTCCAAATGTGTCTACAAACTTAAACATTAATGATTTCATATGATGCTGAATACAGTATCGACAACGTTTTGGAAGTACAGGCCTTGGTGCAGGTCACATCTCTTGTACACCCGAGTCACACACATTCAATCTCACGATCATTCACCGATGGTTGAAAGTTCTTTGGAATTATCCATCAGTGCTAGTTAAAACATCCACACAGACCCATTTATGTGTCACTGACTCAGCAGCAGGGTTAATTTGGTGGTAATTGTCTTGCTCAAAGAAAACATTGACATGTGACCTCCAGAGCAGAGCTTGAACCCCAGACCCTTGGGTTGATGGTGGAGTGGGCCCAAACCTGAGCCTTGAGGAACACCTCTGATCATGCCATTTGATTTTGAGTGTGTTTTTTCAGTCTCTGTCTAAACAGAAGTAGAGTGTACCAGACCACATTAATATTCAGCTAGATTTTATTAAAGTGTTTGCATGGCAGGTATCAGATCCAAAATTTCTAGGGGAATTATGTTGTAATTATGTCCCATTAACGTTTGTCTTGTCTCTTCTCTGCAGGCCTTGCGGGTGATGGCCAAGATAATGAGGGAGTGTTGGTATGCCAACAGTGCTGCAAGACTCACTGCCCTCCGGATCAAGAAAACGCTGTCTCAGCTCAGCCAACAGGAGGGAATCAAGATGTAGACACAACTACAAAACACACACACTTACACACACACACATTTGACTGTCACCCATATCGTTAGCATTAAAGCGTTATTATCGTCTTATTATTCATTGATTGTTCTCCCCTTTGGTTGGAAAGGGAAGTGAAGACTTTTCCCCTATGTGCTCTTTTTCTTATCCTGTTCCATTCATGGACAAACTGCTGAGTTCTGCCTGTGAAACTGAGGATCGGTGTGTGTGTGTGTGTGTGTGTCGCCCTGACCTGACATACACACACAAGAGTCTGAACGGATGGATCAATAGAGGGATGCTTGTGCCTGAATGGGATAGCAGAGGCGTTAAAGGAAGCCTCTGCTCATTATCCTTCATCTTCCTAAATCATCACATGAAGTTTCTGAAAGACCCAACTGGGGGTCCATGTAGAGTCCCAAACTCACCGCTCATTTCACACCAAACCAGAGAGAGCTCAGACCACATCAGGTCACTGGAAGGCCAGACAGAATCACCTGAGAGAACCTCTGAGCTGCCGGAGCTTTGTATTCATCTTCATCATCACATCTTCATCTGTATATTAGCATTTCAGTTGTCTTTCTAGAAAGCAAACTGCTCATCAGTAGGGCTGCAAATACCTTACCTTTGGATTAAAACATATCAGAATTTACCTGTTTTAGAAAACTTAATGTCTCCAGCCCAAATGAATTTAAAAGAATAATCCAATCATTTCATTAGTTAATCAAGAACACATCCTGAGCTGAATACAACAATAAGCTCCCACACTTGAAGACATTGAAGGTTACCTCTTTGTTAGAGCATTTATCTTTTTGGAAAACATATCAATCTATGAAAAATATGCCCAGAAGAAAAAGTAACATATCAGTACAGTTGGTCAGATGTTTGAGAATGGAACTTTGTTTTTATCCATTTGTCTTTTATTCAAAGAAATGAAAAAATAAGTTTTATTTGAAGACTATATTTAACAATGCCTGCACATTTTGTTGCATGGGTTTTTATGAGAATTTTGAGAGCCTTGAATTGACTAATAACATTGTTGATAGCAGCATGTTAAGACAGTGGTTGTCTGTAAGTGTTACTTTTACGTCAGGTAAGTAAAGCAGGGTTACAGAAAGCAACAGTCCTGAGCTAAGTGGTTTGCAGCCCTACTCTTGAGTGGTGTTACAGTAGCAATGGGATCTAAAGCATGGATCGGGGGGTCGCGGGTGTTCTGTGAGCCCCTCTGCAAGGTCTCAGACAAACAACAGCTTCATCTGTTTTCATCTAGTAAAGCTGTCAGCAGAATCCCTCATCTCTGCAACATTTTTGCACCAGTTTTTTTCTTGTTACTGTTGTATTTTCCATCTCCTGGCAGGGAGGTGGACAGGTCAGTTTAATTTATTGTGTTTTTTAATTTTCTTTCCGGTGGCAGGGGATCTTTTTTTTCTTTTTGCAAAACAAAACTGGACATGATGACCTCATTCATTTTGGCAACATGCTGCAACATATGCAATATACAGTAGATAAATGTGTCTATTTTCTATACTCTGCTCTGCTCAAACCACAAAACAGCAAGAACAACAACAACAACAACAATCAGCTGCCACCATGCCTTCCAAGCCAGCGGTTACCGGAAAGTGCCAGTGCTTTAACAACCCAACTCCTCTCATGTCGGCTGCTGTGGAGTGTTTGCTCTCTTTGTGTATGCAGCTCCGTGCACGTGTGTGCCAGAGGAGGCCTGGAGGAGCCATGCCGAGCGTACAGCAAGCTCGTACTATGCACACCCAAGAAGTAGGGATGGAACGCAAGCAGTGGCACACACCGCACGTATCACAGCACCCGCATCCAGCCGACACTCTGGTGCCATTTCATGAAACCCCTCACACGTGAACACCGGACCACCTCAGCAACAACTCATCTTACAGCTTCTCCTCCTTGTGGAACAGTCTGGAAACTGAGCTCCAGCACCTCAAACTGTGTTAAGTCTGAAAAAACAGTGCCACAAAAGCTCATGGCGGCTGTGGAAAAGAGACACAAAGACTTGTAAGCATTACTGATGTTGCCCTATAAATGTAAACTCTTGGATTTTGTTCTTCTTACGTGTTTTTGCGCCGTCTGCTGCGCAGATCAACCTTCAAGCATTTTCTTCTTTGTAGGATAATCAACAAAATTGAGGTACATTCATTAAAATATAGCAAACAAATACTTACTAAGCCATAGGTTTTCCAGGTTGTGTATTTTTCTTTTTTTTTCTTTATGTGGCAAGGTCTTTTTCTACAAGAATGTACAAAACAAAAGATGAAAATGCATAAAATTGACAATTTTGTCATTTCAGCTTAGCAAGCCTTAAGGGACCAACGCATAAGAGTCGAGATCTGCTCTTATTATTTTTCTTTATTTTGTTTTAATTATGAAAAAAAGATTATATATACATAAATATATATAATTGATTTATATGGTAAAGGTAGTGTCATTATTATATCTTAAAGACAAAAAATGTATGTAGCACCTGATTTAACGTTTTATTTCAGTCAAGTGTTCGTCCTGTTGCCAACATTGCCATACATCTAAACCCATTGGACATATTTTACAGATTTGTTTGGGTCTGAGTTGCATCAGAAGCACTTGTCTCCTAGTACACTGGTCCAGAAACAAAACCATAATGGAGTGGTGCAGTAATGAGTTTAAGTTGGAAATTAATAAGTATTGAAAGGCCCTGACTCCATCGTCTCAGAGTCGAGGATTTCGAATGAGTTGTTGGTCTTTGCTTGGAGAAGGTCTGCAGTGAACACAAGCTAAAGGCAAATGAATCATTGTTTTCTATGACATAAAATATTTTGAAAATATTGAACCTTTTACATGCCTCACAACAGAGGGTTGCTGACAAGTGGTTAACTGATGCCACCGAGTTTATTTTGGCCTTTAGATGTCTTCATTTTGATCATCTCTGAAAAATTAAGTTAAACTTGCAATTGAAGGCCGTCACTGCTTACTTGATCATGTCTCACTAAAATCAAAGTCCTTTTCAAAATTGTTTTGAGCATTTAATTTGAACCGTAGGGTTGGTGGCACTGATGTTTGAGGCAGTCAACTGTGATGTTTCTGTTCAGCCTCACATTAGCTTTCTATTACTTTTTTTTTGCAGATTCTTTTGTGAACAAAAAATGGCGCTGTTTTTTTTTTGGCCACAAAGTATATTATTAACGATCATAACATAATAATAATCTAGGGATAAACTGAGGCAAATAGTGTTAAACACAAGTTAAAACTGTTTGAAAACACTACAAAAAATGTTTAATTCTCATACATGGAAGGTTTGCCAGGTTTTGCAAAAATCAGCAGTACTGGCGGAGCAGATCTTTGATCCACTTTGCAGGTTAATGTCTACATGTAGGAGCTAATGGTACCTCATTGCTTTGGCCAACGTTAAACTCGAGAAGGACATGGTAGCGCTTACGTACTATTCAGTTTCTGTTGTGTACCTTTGCCCTCTGTTCACATCTAAGGTGGAGGCATTTTGGCAGCCAGGCAGCCATAACCTGGAGCTGCAGTGGATACAAGTAGCATTTGGAGCCATTTAAGTTTATACAGGGTTGAAAGGACTCGTGAAATCAACTTTTAGCTTCAATTCCTTAGCTGGCCGATCAAATGCATCCATATGAACAACTCATTTAAAAGAGCCTTCGACTTTGTCTCAATGGACCTGCGTGAAGCCAGCCTTCACAATCGAATCTTTCCTGCATCACTCCGTCACAGGTTGAACTAAGTGTCAGTAACTCTCACATTCAATAGATCAGATCTCCCAAACAGCGATATTCTCAAAGAATCGCACAGAGTCTCTTGATTGTTCAGCAATAAGTGCACTTCTGAACCACCGCGGGGTTTACCTGTGTGGCAATGTGGCTGTTGAAGAGTCTGCCTGTCTTCATTACATTTCTTTATGGATACATAAATGTATTGATGTGCTGCTACTTAGTTGTCCACCTCACTTCGAGAAGTGCAGGTGAGAGCTGCCGTTGGATGTAAAAAATCTCCTCTGATTGCCTGAATCTGATCTGTGTGCCATGTTGCTTTGACGCAAACCCAGCCCATCACCGTACGGTTGGCTGTCCTCTGAAGAGTTTTTCTTAGTTTTGTTGACGTCAGCCAGCCTCCATGGACGTGCAGAAAACCACTTCAGGAGCTGCTGATGCAGCTTGTTTCACTCACTGTTTCTAAATTTCTGGTTCAGAGTGCTGGTCAGTTCAATCAGCTGCTTTTAGGCAGGATGGAAACTGCAGCCTCCATGGACCGCGGCTGAAAACCAGGGTGCCAATCTTATCAATGGGCACTGGAGTAGCTGCTCCTCTCCACTTTAATGCCCACACATAAAACACAGTTGGAAAAGCCTTTTGACGTTTTCTCTACTAGAAGGCCAAGTGTTGAGGAGGAGGCAGGAGAGTGAATTACTTTGGAGGTTGTTCGGTTTAAAGTGCTTGTGCTTTACAGAAAAAATGTGATGCCTTTAAAGCAACTGATTATGTGATGACAAATGGATAATAGTGTCATATTCTGTAAATACTCTCATCCTGAACTTCTTTCAAAACGAATTTAGTCTTTTTAGAAATTATTTTCTGGGCAAGGTAACCGCAGTGTTAATCATCTTTCAAAGCCATGAAGACTTTTCAGAGAGTGTCTCCTGCTGGCAACAGTTCCCAAAAACATTTTCACCTTTAACATGAGAGTTTGAATTAGCCTAGTTTGGAAAAGCTGTTACTGTTTCAATAAAACAAAGTCTGCTTCTTAAGCCTGCCCAGTTAAAGAACATATCACCAGCAAAACTGAACTGAACGGTATGATGCTTTGACATTCTCCTGAGAAAATTACATAACCAGTTGCTACAGGCTTTTCACTTCCCCCTGTTATTCAGTAGAACTCTGTAATTTCAAATGCTAGGTTAATCAAAAGCAGACTCGTTGTGATGTATCCACCCGTACAGATCTGCTGTACAGGCGTTCTTGTGAGTGAAGTATTCTTAAATATGTAGAGAGCAGTGGCAGGAGTGGCTCTGAAGCCTTGTAAATATCTTGTTGAGTCAACAAAAAGAAGAAAGCTATCCTGATATTTGAAGAAGTGAAAATTGCTGCTATGTTAGATACAAATAGGGTGACAGACTATGCTGAAGTCAATGTTAAATGTGTAAAAAGTGGTCAAACTAGAGGGTAAAATTGGGCTCGCCAGGAAAAAGCCATTTGGGTCTTGGCAGAGGGGTTGATAATAATGTGGATAACTAAATTTAAAATTTTAACCTTTAAATAATCCCTGGCCCCGTCTGTGGGGCCTCTGTTGTTGGATTGAGACTGTACAGTATGTGTATTTCATAAGCAGCGTCATTCTCTGGGACATTAACAACAACAAAAGCTCAACTCAAACAGCACCTCTGGTATGCCTCAACAAGGACAACCTTCATTCTGTCTTAAAGTCACCAGCAGCCTTGTACTTTTTCCTTTTTAAACCCAAGATGACTTAACTGTAAAAAGACATGTTTGCACCCAGCTGTTTTATCTCTTGTACTCTTTATACAGCAATCTCTGTCTTTTATTCTTGCCTTTCTCTCTTGTCATTCCATGTTCTCTAATTGACCTAACAATGATCTCCTAAAGCTACAAGGGCCACATTTCACTGCAGCCGGTTCTTTGGCTTCTGAGCTCTGTACCATGTCAAACCAACTCTCATCCATATCTGCAAGGGTTTAATCTCTTGGTCTTAAGCTCGGAGTGATGTCGAAAACAACTCTTGTTGATAAAACCCAAAGACTGATCACAATGCAGACAACAGCCCACACTATGAGGAAGTCTCTTCAAACAGAATTCACAATGTCACGCAGACAAACTTTTCTTTTAGGAAGAAATGCTCATAGTCATTAAGGGAAGTATCAGTGTTTGATTCCTCCACATTCAAAACCCTGATACATCAAAGGGATGGGCAATGATTTTGCATATCATAACAGCTGAGAAATATTAAAATCAAGATTTCAAGCAGATCACCTCAATTTAAAATTACATTTTCCTTTTTTTTACAATTTGTTATGCAGTATTACTGACAGTCAGTGGCTGCAGTGTATCTAATGGCTCCTTATCAATGGCCTCTTCAGAAGAAATAGAAACCTGTTGTCTGGTAACCTCAACAGTGTATTGGGTACACTTTTAAAAATATAAATAAATTCCTAAAAAATGTATGTCAAGCAAGAATCCAATCCCCTAATTATCCACCTTAACCAGCCATGTATGTGACAAACACTAACATTTTGAATCATTAAAGTCTTAAATTTAGAATTTAAGTTAAGATTTTCATCCATCAACTGCAGAGTCTCCATAGTTAGACAAAGTATGAGTTGATAAAACTCCACTGTGTGCTTGGACTCATTTTGGGAGATGCTCATCCGTCAGTCAGAAGGGGAACAATTTGAGCCCAACAGCCACATGTGGATGTGTTCTTGAACAAAAAGCTGATCACTGAATGTCTCTAAGTGCTGTGTCAGTGTCATGTAATTGGGTTGGAGAGACTGTGGATAACCTCCACAGCAGGACAGCCCATGTGCGTATTTGAAGCTGATATGTGGATAGCTGTGGCCTGCAGAGCTAAAAATCCCAGAGAAGTCAGAGCGATTAAAAAGCACCAAACAAGCTCGTGACTCTGAAGGCAAACAGCTTTTTACTTTTTTCCATCTTCCAGTCTTCTTTCTTTATACCAATGATTTTTAAAATGTTAAAGTTTGCATTCCCGTAAATGAATGACTTTTTAAGCTGACAGATTGTGACGTTCTCGTCTTGTGATGTCAGGACATTACTAACTAATTTAGAATTTGGTCTCTTCCAACATTTACAACATAATCTCAAATTTCAAAAGATCAGCATATTGTCAGGCTGATACACATGTCAGGTACACGATTATAGGTTTGTTTTCAAATAAGAAGCTAACTCTGAAAGATCTGTTGCAAGTGTCAGTGGCGTATTGTAAAGGAAATAGATTTGTCTTCAATCCAACTTAGCACGAAAATTTTTAATCTGAACCTGTAGGCAGTTTCCACCATGTTTTAGCATCAAGCTACCAAGATAAAAGTTGGCCTATCCAAAAAAAATCTAACTACTTCAAATCATTTCCATGGATGTATTTAGGGTATTTTCCTTTCAACACACACCCCTAGTCCAGAGCCCTCTTTATTTGAAATGTACTTCTGATGATCGGCTTTCCACCTCCCCACTGATTGAAGGACTTTCATCTGAGACGTTTTCATGACAGCACGGTTTACAAACAGGTCTTACTCAAACATGTTCTGGCCTTTTGCTTATCAAACAGGCCGTCTCTTCTCTGACTGGAAAGATTGGGCTCATCTGTGTAAATATTTCCTTTTACTTGAGGGTTCATTGAGTTTAGCAAACATTTTTTGCTGAGGTTTCTGTACAGCTAACTGGGCCATGACCCATTAAAAAATGACAAAGAAAACCCGCTGTACCTCATCTTGGAGAATCCTACCTTGCCTTCTCTGTCCTAAGCTCAGATTCAAACGGGGAGGAGGGCACTGTACACAGTCGATATACAGCCATCATAAAACTTCACCCCTTGGTTCACCAGTTTGACTAAAGCTGAGGGTTGTGTGTGGGAACAGCGATGTGTTTTGAGCCGTTTCGTGACCCAAGAAATGAGAGGCGCCCTCTTTGCAATGTCTGGTTAAATATGCAGCCGTTTACATGCTCTAAAAGAATCCAAACAAGCATCTTTTTCTTGTTCGTGTGCATCGATGGAGGGCAGAAACGGGGAGGTGAGATAAACTATGCCAGCAGCTCTACCGCTTCAAACCACGCACTGAGTTCTCCCCACAGCTGTGAATGTATCGGCCCTCTCAGAGACAACTACCAATCTGAGCACAACCCGCGTAAACTCAGCCCAAAGGTCACGGCAGCAGCTTTTTTTGAACATGCAACTATATCCACTGCACGGGTCTCTCTTCGTCTTTTTCTCTTGTTATGCAAAGGCAGGACCTACACGTGTCTGCCCGCTCAGTCCCTCTGGATCACACAGGTTCAACGACCTATCTATGCTAGCATGATCCACTCACTGTGATGAGGAGCGCATTAGGGTCGAAGAATTAGCACGTTCTCCCCTACTAGCTGCCCTCCGTCGTCTCAGAAACTCGCTGAATGTCTCCTCTGAGGTAGTCGAGTGTTAGGGTTTTGTTGGGTCACTAAAGGGTTCGGGCTTAAACACGTTTCCTCGCCGATGCTGCAGTGAGGCCTTTGTGGCGACAAAGGGTAACAGAAAGCTTTATCACATTTTATTTGGTGCCTAAGTTTGACAAGACTTCTTTTACTTTTCACCTTGAATGACAAGACTGCATGTTGATTGTGTGTCTGCATTGGTGTCTGCATTACCTGCTTTATAGATGTCATCCAAAAGCTGAGAAGTATCTTAAAAAAGCATAATTAACATATTAAAAAGGTCACTTAATCAAAAAGAAAATACCTCCTTTTAAAGACCAATGTGTTTTACCTCACTGTATATATTCTCGATTTGTTTACTCCAAGTTTGCAATTTATCTTTCTCTTATTTTTGTTTCTATGAAATGCTTAAAAAAGTTGAAGAGAATATTTTTTTTTCTTTTCAATGGTACTTTTTTGTCAGATGGCATTGTATTGTGTTTGTGTTGTGCCCAAGCAGTATACTATTCCTCTTTTACCATGCTCTGTATATGACCTGTTGGTTGTGTTCTGCGTGAGCTGTACAGTCAAAGCGCTTTACAAATGTCCAAGCCCCCTTCTGAGCTCTGGTACAAATGCCTTGTTCAATATGTTCTTTTGTTAAATGACAAAAAAAAAAGAAAAAAAATGGAGTTAAAGTGGAGGTCAGAGGAGGCTAGAAGTGAGGGGAGGGACTGTAAAGCGAAACCCTCAACAACTGTTGAGCCCTCTTCACCTCGTGACCCTCTTGGATTTCTAAACATATTATAATCTTGACTTTTTTTATATAGCGTGTACAGATGAATGAGATCAACATAGGAACTAGAGGATTGACATTTATGTTAACTTCTAACATAGCTGGAGTAGAAAATGGTGTGAATAAAGAAACAAAGTTTCACTACAACATTTGTCTCTGTCTGATTTTTGTTCATCACGGGGAAGACTGAAGACTTTAATCCCAACTACATAATGAAATATCAATTATTCAGTCCAGTCTCCTTTTTTCATTCAGGACATTTGCAAGAACAATCAAGTTTCCTTCACAATGACCACCAAGTAGAACTAAATACACAATAAAACCTACAATTAAAGCACCTAAGAATCATTGAAACATACAAAAACACAATAATGTGAAACAAATTGTGAAAATAAAAGACAAGAAATGAAAGGACATATGAGACAACAAGCATGAAACTACTGTGGCTCTGCTATTCCCCCTCCAGACTTATCTACGGTGGCCAATGAGGAACAATGGCCTACAACTCGATGCAGGCCCGTAAGAGGAAAATTCCTTCAAGAGCAAATGGCGCTGCAAGTAATAGATGAAAAAGCTCAAATGTATAAACTTTGCCTTAAAGGGCAACTTCGGTATTTTTCAACCTGGGTCCTATTGCCCCAAGTGTATGTGTGTATACGATTGACGGGTACAACTCGTTTTAAAATTGGCTCAGTATCAAGGGAGCGGATGCAGCCGGCAGCTAGATAGGGGGCAACTGCATCCCGTATAAGTTTGAGCATTAAAAGTGTTTATTTCACACAGACCGGTTGCGATCACCGGTGCTAGCTCTCTAATTAGCATTGTAAGCATTGTGTTTTCCTTCACGTCCTCTGACCTGTGTGACGTCATCTGTGAGCTTGTTGCCGGAAGAAAACAGAGGAGACATGCAGCGCGCCGCTCAGAGTGGAGCTGCTTATCCCGGAGGACAGTTGGAAGTTTTACTGCATCGGTATCATGGCTGAATATTTACCAGATTTCGAGAGTGAAGACGAGCCTTTTCATTACGACGGCCACCCGTATTGAGCCAGAGTATACGAACGAGGAGCTGCTACAAACTCAAGAGCTAACGAGGATAGCAACAGAGGGCCAGCGAGCAGACGAGGGTGAAGCAGCACTGTTGCCATAAATCCTCTTCACTTTTTCCTCTCGTTTCCCTCTCGTGTTACAATGCTAATTAGAGAGCTAGCACCGGCGATCGCAACCGGTCTGTGGCGAAATAAACACTTACACAATACATACAATACTTATACGTATTGTATGCATAAAGACATATTAGTTATACTTACTTTATGGATAGTTGACCATTTGGTCCCTGTGGTTTTGGTCGCCTCCTCCAATTTATTTTGGGTACATGAAAAAAGGTGTCCAGCACTGCCCTGTTGATCAGAGGGAGGAGATCCTCTAATGTAGTTACACAGCGTCGGGTCCTTTCTGTATCATCCCACGACACATCGAGACCACGAATATTGGGCAACAGGTCCCACTCGTTACACAGACATTCTTCCTCTGTGGGCATAGAGTCACAGCAACCACAGGAGCAACACCAGTCCTCAGAAATTTGCGTTCGTGCAGCCGCTGTTTCACCCTCGTCTGCTCGTTGGCCCTCTCTTGCTATCCTCGTTAGCTCTTGAGTTTGTAGCAGCTCCTCGTCCGTATACTCTGGCTCAAATAAATACGGGTGGCCGTCGTAATGAAAAGGCTCGTCTTCACTCTTGAAATCTGGTAAATATTCAGCCATGATACCGATGCAGTAAAACTTCCAACTGTCCTCCGGGATAAGCAGCTCCACTCTGAGCGGCGCGCTGCATGGCTCCTCTGTTTTCTTCCGGCAACAAGCTCACAGATGACGTCACACAGGTCAGAGGACGTGAAGGAAAACACAATGCTTACAATGCTAATTAGAGAGCTAGCACCGGTGATCGCAACCGGTCTGTGGCGAAATAAACACTTTTAATGCTCAAACTTATACGGGATGCAGTTGCCCCCCTATCTAGCTTCGCGGCTGCCGGCTGCATCCGCTCCCTTGATACTGAGCCAATTTTAAAACGAGTTGTACCCGTCAATCGTATACACACATACACTTGGGGCAATAGGACCCAGGTTGAAAAATACCGAAGTTGCCCTTTAACGTTGATCCGTGTGTACCTGATGAAACTGGTATCCTGGCCAAGAGGACCTCTTTGGTTGTGCTAGCAGTATCAAGTACCTCTATAGTGTACTTAATGAGAAAGGAATATTTTTGGGTACTTCATTTACTTAAACGCATTTTGTTCATTCATGTTGGAAAATGAGGCATCTTAAAGCCAGCTTTAATCCAAGACCCCTATATTTGACACTTTTGATGGTCAAAGGAAAACGAAACATGACACAGTTGCAAAGCCTCAGTGTAATCCTCTAATTTGGCACTGAGCATTTACCTTAAAGGTTCAAATATATGAGCACTTCAAATTTAAGCAGTCTCTCTTATCCCTCTCTCCCATACACACTGTCCCTGCCCCAGACCCTCTCCAGGCCTGGAACGTTTCTGTTGTGGACTTGGTTTTGCTGTGTCTCTGCCCTTACAAGTTTATTTATCTTATTAAATTGCATTCCCATTGTAGGTCGTCAGTCACCATTCTTATCATTTTTACCATTCTTATATTATGAATATTATAGTAGGGGTGCCTCAAGGAACAGTTTTAGGACCAAAACCTTTCATCATGTATTTAAATGGTATCTGCAAGTGGTGTATTTATTTTATTTTATTTATCTCAAACTTCAAAAAAGGAAATAAAGAAATAACAACAACAACCAAATCCAACAAGTAATATGTAAATCAAACTGTACTGTTACTGTACAGTAACAAATTAAGCATGTGGGTACAAACACATGCACAGCAAACAGTTTGAGAGGGAACAGAAAGAAGCAAAGAGCTTATCCTGCCCCTTCCTTAAGAAAACAGATAAAATACTGAATCAGAACTCAATACCTGCTCTCATTATTCATAGAAGCAATGTGAATTCATGGGTAATAGTAACCTAACCTGACAAATATTTCACTTGCAGGATTTCAGAATCAGGCAGGTCTGTCTGCTCTGCAAGGCTAATAGTAACCCCCTTCTTCATATTAATCACCATGACAACAAACACAACATCCTTATTATGTGTAAGCACACAGAGAAATCAGTATATACATTATATGTGCATATAATACAAATCCACTTATTGTATTTACAGTGTTTATGTAATCAAACCATTTTAATGTCAACAGTATTCATAATCATCCATCTCATAATACTATAAAATTCCCAATGCAAATGTCTTTGAATCTCAATAAATAAAATTTTATGTTGTTTTGGACATCATAAGGAAAAATTAGATGTAATATTAAATGCTGACAATGTTAACATTAAAATAGTAAATGAATTTATATCCCTGGGTGTAATTCTTGACAACAAAGTCTGTTGGAAGCCGCATCGTAACTATGCTGAGGGGAAGTTGACTTGGAGCAATACTGTCCTGGGGAAAACAAGACAAATCTTTTACCAAGAAGCAATGTATATTTTATACTGTGCATTAATTTTACCCCATCTAGCTTACTATGTAGAGGTATGGGGAAACACATAGCCAAAAAAAGTAATCCTCAAAGAAAAATTTAAATGCAGAAACAAACTATCAGATTCATCAACAAAGCAGGATTTAGAGACCACACAAATCGACTGTTCTTAAACCTACAAACTCTAAAACTTAAAGATCTGATCCAGTTCAAAACATAAAAAAAGATTCAAAAAAGTAATTAATAAGGAAACTGTTCAAAGAGAAGGAGGCTATAGTTTAAGAGGGGAACTGAACTGCAAAATACATTGTGCAAGAACAACTTTAAAAAGTATGAGTGTTTAAACTCAAACACAAGTGAATTAAAAAAGTGAAGCCATAATCAAATTTAAATCAAATTCAAAATGCAAACATGATATGACATGATATAACTATAAGGCTGAAGAGCAGCAGTTTAACCCTGGAAGTTTATGTAGGTTTGTCTTGACTATCTAATGTCTGTTTTGGTATTGAAGTAGAGGTATATGTATGGAAATTAAGTATGTATGTAGGTGTGTGTATGTAGGTGTAGAAATTAAATATGATAAGACTGAGGAATTAAATAAGATAATACTTCTTCCTACTCCTTTTCAAGCATGTGAACAGGATGTCATCAGTGGTTTACTTTTCTTTGTATATGCATGTGTTTGTTCATGGTGAACAAACTGAAGCATTCAGTTCAATTCAAAAGCAAAAAATAACATTAAAAGAAATGGTCACTGCTGATCAGAGTTCATATCAACAAGAACTTGATATCTATAAGTAAAGATGACGGGACAACCCAAAAAAAAATGCCTCCCAGGTCTGCATAAGGATGATGCAACAGAAGAGGGAGAGGTGGGACTCAAGCCTATTACTCTGTTTGATAAATCCATCAGAAATATAATATTCAAACACCTTCATGCTGAGAGGGAAAATGTTTTATATAAAAAGGCATTTGAGTTCAGTCCTCAAACTGATCTAAAGTTCAGGAGCTCTTTCTGCAAAACAAAGAGCAGCCATACATCACCAACCATTCATTTATAATGGAATTTAAATGAATTTTAAATCAAACACTGAGTCGGTGAAGGCCGGCTCAGAGTGATGTTATCTCACCTCCATGTCAGTATAATGAGCAGAGCAGCAGCTTTAACTTCCACTAAATAGTCAGAAACTCCACGGGGTACATTTTAACAAGCCAGGAAGCACATCAGGCTCCCTATTAAAAATATACCTATTAATTATCAATAATGAAAAAGGTATTCTCACTTCTATTCAGCACAATGCCCCAAAGGCTAAAGCTCACTTATTTGGAGATCTTACCCAGAAAACGGTTCATTTCAGAGCCTTTTCTAGTGTTGTTTGATTTACAGAGTCATTCTGCTCCTGTGTTTGTTGGGACTCTGTGGAGAGGCTTTCACACACAGTAAATCTGTATGAAAGAAAAATAATAAAGGAGAAAAAAAAGTCTGTTTAAAAATAACGGATAATTTGACCAATAAAACAATTTAATTAATAATTTGTCGATCAGGCAACATCATCTTTAATTTGAAAGATAATTTAAGCAATCAAACATCTGCCCTGACTTTACAATCAAAGACAGAAAAATGATTATCTTAGTTTTAAATTTCTGTACTCGGAGGTGTCTTGGAAACATCTTAACCCCCTCTAAACCGACCAAATCATGTTTAATGTCTATTTTGTGCCTCTGAAGCAGTGACAGATAAATCCAGGGGCATTAAGTGAGCAGGTTGTCTGTCCATCAAGAACAGTCCTGTGCACACGTTCTTTTGGAAACCTTTGCAGATCTCTGCACAGGTGTCCTCTCTTAATCAAGGTAAATGGACTTAAGCTTATAAAGTTTGATTTTAGTTTACCTTACCACTCAAAGCAGCTTCACCCATTTACACCCAGCCATACCCATTCACTCACAGATGGTTCAGAGCTTCTGTGTATGCAGTCCATCTAAACACATTACTGCCCTTTAAAACCATTTACACCCCCACTGACACTAAACTGTTGGCAAGTGGAGTTAATGCTCAGGTCAGACTGTAGGATTTCTTCTGTCAGTAACCACAGTCAGAATGTCAGACCAGGCAAACATGGAGCCAGACTACGCGACTGATGGCCCGTTTACACGTCAGCGTTGTCAACACAAACAGAAAGGTTATTCCTTTGTGTTCACACAGATCTTCGAGTAGCTTGCAAGCCAGGCCAGTAGTTGGCGATCTAAGGGGCCGTTTACATGGCGACAAAACCTGTCAAATCCGATAAGATTTCATTGCGTTTTGGCCTTGCGTCTACATGGAAACTCATTGAAAACGGAAACTTTTGAAAACAGGCTCCAGGGTGGAAAGTTTCCAAAACGCTCTCCGTGCAGCTCCGTGTAAACCCGCATTGGAGCGTTTCTGGGTGAAGCGCTGGCGTCACCGCATGAACAGGACTTTTTCAGATGAAGGCTGCGTGCGCATACCAGGAACAACAACAGCTTCGGCCGTCCGCCGAGTAGCGTGTGAGCGTCTTACAGTGCTCGGTTTGTTATCCAGTCAAAGCCATCCAGACAGATTTGTTGTCCGAACTGATTTGTCGTCCAGAAAAGAAACTTCCGCATCTCTGTGTGTCTACTCACCATTGTTGTTTGTGAAAGGTTTTCTTCTTCGTTCGTGTGTTGTAGCAGCGCTGGCTCTCTGCAGACCTACACCGCCATCTACTGAACCGGCATGCACACTACAGTGGATTAACTCATTTCCGAGCGTTGTTGTCTGAACGCAGAAGAATTCTAAAATGCAAAGGAAAAATCTTTGCATCTTTAAGTCAGGAGTTTCCATGTAAACGTAGCCTAAGCTTGTGTTGTCCTTGGTGAATATGACAAATATGTCTCTGCTGGTGAGAGTTTTGACGCAGCAAATACTCATTTTGTTGGAGGGGGGATAACAAACCGAGCACAGTTAGTAGCACATGCATGTTCCTCTGTAGTTGGCCATGGCTGTTGTTGTGTTTGTTTGCTTTTTCTGAAAGAATGCTACCAATGTGTCCCAGGTCCCTGTTTTCCCTGTGGTTGTGTAAATGGGCCCTGAGACTGACTCCATGTAACAACTGATGAGATGAGATGGGCCAACACTGAAGACCACAACAAACATGCAGTGTTTACAGGACAGCCCTTCTGTTTGTATCTCCAACCCTGATGTTGAATGAGATGTTAGTTTTGTGATTAATAGAAGCAGTCATGCACTGTGTTGAGTCGGCTTTTTCTCTCTCACATGTTTACAATCTGTGGTCACTCCTCCATAACACATCTTGGTGGGAGGGATGCTGTTTTCAGAGCTTCACAAACTTTTTCTCCGTCTTGCAGCTCTTATGGCGCCAACCTCAGTTTTTTTTACATCTGTGACTGTCGCACAGGCAGAGTTCTCTGTGCTCACACTGGTCTGTGTCTCAGACATGGAGGAACAGATTATAGGAGGTAGGACAAAAATCAAACCTACTAGACTTTCTGTCAGAGTCATGTGTGGAGTCTCAGACTGACACTACACGAGACTGAACGACCAATTTTCATATCTGATGAGTTCAGAATCCCTACAGCTGTCAGGTCAGGCCATAATCCTCCGTAAATCGTGTAGTCTGACTTGGCATAAGTGCCTGGCTGAAGGATGCATCACGATGTGACGGCTGGTGTTAGGATCGAACCTTTTAACTGCAGACAGAATGTGCTATCAGACTGTGCCACCAACGCCTCGAGGCTGACTTTGAAAATCGAGGGTCAAGGTCATTCTGTTGTGTTCTTGTTAACATAAATTACTTCTCAGGCTCAAGTTAAAAAATATTAGATTTTGGAGGCTATAGGTCAAATGCCAAGGTTGTTTGTTCCATTTGTGAAATGCTATGTCTGGAATACTTTAATCTACAAAAATGTCAGAGTGAAAAAAGCTAGACTCAGTTCCTCCTGCAGGGGCTGGCTGAAAAATATCAAAGGTTTTGAATTTTTCTGTTTCCAGTTCAGGCAGCGCCTAATAGCACACTCCTCAGCCAATAAAGGTGTGATCGGTTGGAGAAACTGGCCACCAGATGAACTTTCACAGCTCAAACACACTGAGTCACGTAAAATATCAGAAAAACAAGGATCACAATCATGGCAACAATGTCTGTTCATCCATCCACCATCTAATAAGGCTGCCCCTTTTCGTAAAATCAAAGTCCAATGGTTTACGGACATGCACCCAAATAATTGAAGATATTAAGTTTGCCATCAACAGTGTAGAACCAAACCTACTCCCACACAGCTCTCCTCAGAACATTCAGAGCTGTTAATGTCCGCTCGGAGTGGAAACTCTTTGCCTACTGAGGTCAAGAGATCAGCGGATGTGACTGATGGTCAAGCTGCACTCAGAGTGCCCTCTGTTGGACGGAACGGTCCACTGCTCCAGACCTGATGTGCCGCTACACTCAATATTTTACATCTGAATATTTATTTACTATTCGGTTACGGATATTTATCCCCATATTCCATCGGTTATTCAAATATCGAATATTAAGTGACAGCCCTACCATCTAAACATCATTAGCACTTAACCACTTTGGGGTCACAGGGGTCTGGAACCCACCGTTATGAGGCAAGAGGCAGGGTACACCATGGACTGATTGCCAACCAAGTACAGTGCTGATATAGTGAGAGACAGGAAACCAATAACACCCACACCTACTGTAAGAGCAGTAATGATCCCACGTGAGGTACATCTGTGCAAAACTGTAACTAACTCATATACATATATATACATATATATATATATATAGATAGATAGATATATAGATATATATATAGATATAGATATATATATATATGTATATATATATATATATACATATATACATATATGTGTACATATATATATATATATATATATATACATATATATATATATATATATACACACACATATATATGTGTACATATATATATAGATAGATAGATAGATAGATAGATAGATAGATAGATAGATAGATAGATAGATAGATAGATAGATAGATAGATAGATAGATAGATAGATTGATAGATTGATAGATTGATATTAGGGCTGGGACGATTCACTTTTCTCCCAATTTGATTTTTTTATGATTTTAGGTTCTGATTTGATTGATTGATCTGATTGCGATTCTATGGTATTGATGATTTTTGCAATCTTTAGTTAGCTTTTTTAACACCAGCAAAAAGATGAACAATGCTGATGCCTACAGACTATATTAGAAAAAATACACATCACGTGTGAGTCCATTTTTAAGATTTAAAAGGCCATAGTTTCAAAGTGGTTAGAGATAAAGGCAAACTGTCCCAGTGAAAAATCTTCAGTATGACCCAAAATTTGGATGGAAGTAAATTCGCTCATCTTATTTGCATATTATGACATCATCAAGTGTCGGCCATATTGGAAAATATTCTATTTTGATATCAAAATTTCAAAAGGTTGTAGTTTGAAAATGGTTAGAGATAAAGGCAGACTGTAATTGAGAAAAATCTTCAGTACCACTTAAAATTTGGAATGGAAATAAATTCACTCATCTAATTTGTTTTTTATGTACATCACCTGATGGCAGCCATATCAGAAAATATACACAAATAAAGTGACATGAAAGCTTTCCTCTCAGGGACTGTAAAATCATACCAGCCATGAAATTTGGGATTTGGTTTGGGGTTTTTGCCTCTCTAAGAAATGGTGGATATACCAGTTTGTCTCATTCGTGATCAGCTCCAGAATTCACCATCCAAAAATTTTAAAAAAAGACCAAGGCTCAAAATTTGTCCGAATTCTGTCTCCACAATACCCCATAGGCACATCAAAGTCTCTGATCCACTTGTGGTGCTCTTCCTCATCCCTAAAGAAACCCGCCCATCATCATCACTGTATTTTACGGGCCGAGCATGAACGCCTCTGCTGCCTTCACTGAGCTTTTAACCCCCGGCTCCTCCCTTGTCTGCTCAGAGCTCTGCGGTCTTTCACATTCCTGCTAACACCGTCACTTTTTTCGCTGTGTTTTGAGCTTCACTGCATCCCAGACCACATCCCCTCCTTGGCACTCGCCGATTACTTCCACCCCGGCCACGGAGAGGCAAAGCATCGGCCTCTGTATGTGCTGCTTGGGGACTGTAATGGCGGGCGGATCCGCTCCCCCTGCGCGTACACTCGCCGCCAGTTTCGTCCTCACCGGACGACAGACCGTCATCCTCAGAGAGTAAATATTCCTCAGATTCAGAGTCAGCCAGTGCTTGACAAAGTACTCTCAGCATCATGAGTACTCTTACTTGCTCTCTATCTCTCTGTGCGTGTCTCTCTCTCTCTCTCTCTCTGCTCCACTCTACAGCCTCTACAGCCACACTTGTGTCTCTTGGTCTGGTGTGTGTGTGTCAAAATAAATTTACGCCAAAACTTTTAATAGAAACACGCACACAAATGCTGCTCTTATTAAAGTAACACCTGTCCACTATCGGTTGGTGAAAAGTAGTAGCACTATTCAGCACTATTTTTAACAGCTATGGCCTGTTTTATCCAGATATGTCGCTTGTAGCAATTTTATAATTTTGGTAACTAAAGACTTAACACAGACTAAAATGAAGCATTGAAATTTGGAAAAAAAAAAAAAAAACGATTTTTGAACAAAAAAAATCTTTTTAAAAATCATCAAACAAAAAATCCAGATACTCGAGGTATATAGATAGATAGATGTAGATTTATAGATAGATAGATAGATAGATAGATAGATAGATAGCACCATATTTGTTGAAAATACATTTATTGAAGTTTAGCTCCTTGAAATGTGGCATCTCAATCTCAAGACGAACCCCAAAGCGCCTCATGGCTGCAAATATCATAATAATAATAATAATAATATTAATAATAATAATAATAATAATAATAATAATAATAATAATAATAAACTTTATTTGTATAGCACCTTTAAAAACATTACTTGACAAAGTGCTTTGACAGCAGTCAGGAACATACACAACACATAAATTAGTTTAACCTCAAAAGTAGGCACAATGATCCAGGCCCTGTCACTAAATACGGACATAGAGGAGGCCCCGACCCCGTGGGGCCGGAGACACAACACACCAGGACACAGCAACACACAAGAGGCTGAAGACTCAAGTGTAAACTGCACCCTGATGGTTCTATCTAACATGCACAAGTGCCATGTCCAGTGACTCAGCCCCATGATTCAAAGGCCCCCTCCATGTTTCATAGGAACCCAGACAATACAGGAACACTGCTGCTAAAATGAGACCATGAGGACCAAATAAAAGTCAAAGCAATATAAAAAGGACAATATAAAATAGTAGAGATGAAAAAAGAGATAGAACAATAACACAGTGACCTTAAAAGATTTTTATAAAGAGATTAAAAGTATGACGCAAGATAAAACAATCTGAATTAAAAGTAAATAAAGACACCAGTCTGTTAAAATAACAAAGAAGAAGTCAATAAAAGATAGAGCTAAAATGATAAGAAAAATGCCATCAAAAATACCATCATGAATACAGAGTCAACACAACCATGAATATAAATCTCAATCTAATATTTAAATAATACCTATAATGATTTCAATCTGGAGAGGAATCATGTTAAACGATAAAGCAGCATCTAGCTGAACAACCATTAAAATAACCTCAATAACCCTAGCTCCCCTATTTTTGTTCTGATGTGCAGATGTGCCCTATCAATGAGGCTTATTTTCAGGGTAACACCTCATGCAAAGGAACATTAAAGGTCCTGAACTATTCCTTTACTTTCACAATTTTTGGAATGTCCTCTCTTGCACCAGTTCAGTGTTATTTAATTGTTTTAAGCCGTTATTTGTGGCTAATAGGACCCCTCAAGTGCAAAATGAAGCCAGTACTTCCAGAACAAATATGGATCATTGGTCAGTATGTCCAAATTGTTTTTGTAACCTCCTCTCCAAATAATTAAAAATGCAAAAATATTACTAAAGGGGTCACTTTTAAAACAGATCAGCTCAATGTAGTGTGTTTGTGGCCTGGTTTTCCTTTCTGTCAGTTCCTGTAAAACACACAGAGCAGCAGGAGGAAGCACAGCGAGTTATCAGTACAAACTCCCCATCGGGATTGAATGTAACACAGCCTGCAGGTGGAGGAGAAATCCCCTCAGGCAGTCAAACAGCAGCAGAGAATTATCAACAGAAGGTCTCAGCAGACTAAGTCTGTGTAGTATGAGCAGCATGTAATGGAGACACTTTGATTCAGAAGATAAATATCACTGACAGCTGTTAGGCTCAAAGAATTGCTCTACTCAAGCACAAAGGTTGTATGCAGGAGAAATGGTTGATTGAAAGCAGTTCAGATGTCATTCACTGTTCCTGAAATGTTCCCAGAGCAGCAGGGCAAATCAGCACAGAGCTGGATCAGTCCAAATCTACAAAACACCAGAGGAACACCTATCAGACATTCACTTCGTATCAAAGTTCAACCTGAGCACAAGACTGAAGGACAAATATTAAACTTTTCGAGTCCTTTTTGCATTTCAAGATGTTGGATTGTGTCAGAGGAGGAACAAAGGTAAGATTCTGTAGCTGGGATGGACAGTTTCTCGTAGGCCTGAGCGATTAATAGTTTTTCATCCTCATTGCATTATGAAAATAATGGGTTTGTGAGATGTTTCTCTGCAGAGAAGAGCCTCTAAAACTGAGGCAAACGTTCTGCAGATCAGGCTGCTCAAAGGCAAACAGGCAGAGGATGGTGATGTTTTCACGGGAGTGGTAACTCATGTGGTTTTCCCTGACCTTTTTGGACCATGGCCAGGCTGTATGTAATACAATAAAACTGTTGACCAGCTTGCAGGGAGAGTGCATGATGTGCACAGTATCTCCATCAGGATCAGAAGGAGCCATGGGCTTCTTTGTAAACCCCAAATAAAGAGACATTGATGAGGATTTTCTCTGTTTTTATTAGCAGTTTATCAACGACATTAAGGAAGCCAGTTGGCTGAAAGTCACCAACTAACATGGTAACTAGTTAAACTGCTACATCCTCTGAGCATGACAGAAAATGCTGTAAAAATGCATTCAGAGTTATATGTGCTTCATGGATTGGTCATCAGTCCAGGCTACTATGAGGAACTTTTGGATTACAGGACTGTATTTTTCCTGTTCTGTGAATTGAAATCTTCCACAGCAGGAAGTAGAGAGCTCTTGTGTGGCCGACAGTCCTCCAGCTACAGACATCATGCAGAGTCAAATTTATTTTTACAATAACATCCAAAACTCAAATGGAGTGGAGCATAAGCGGAAGTCACAGCAGCTGATTTTTTCTTCAATTGTACTTTTGATTCATCATAGCAGTAAAAGATATAGAAAGCCTACGATTACAGTTTTGCTTCACAGATAGATTGATGCATTGGCATACTCCTAAAGGTGTTTTCCTAAAAGGTAAATTTGAAAATTAACCACAACACACCAAAACATACATCATAACTGCACCCTGACTCGTCAACTCTCAGTTCACACAAAATCTGGCTTAAAACGAAAGCAACGCTTAATACTGCATGTTGTTGAATGCTGCTATGGCACAAAGCTCAGAGGGCAGCAGTGTGAAGTGGGATTGAGGGAGTGATGGCGGTCGTTAGCTAACAAACGGCTCGTTGGCTCAGGTCTGAGAGGTTAGGTGTAGTGGATCTGATCATTTTGAAAGCAGTGTGAGGTTCAGATGATCAAACTAACTGATGACCAGACATGCATAAAAAAAACACCCATCAGTCTTGGTTATACAAAACAGGGTATTCAATCTTAGTTTATATTTGTCTTTAGCCTGGGACCAAATCATCTGTGACCCATTACCAGTCTGCTACCCAGTGGTTGGGGATCTCTGCTCTTGCAGGTACACTCAGTTGGATCAGACTGTAAGACCATACTTGTTGCCAACCTCTTGCTTATGTAACTGTTGTATGTTGTCTAGTTGTGTTTTATGTACAGTTGCATAAAAAAGTATGTGAACGCTTTGGGATTTCTTGGATTTCTGCTTAAATTGGTCTTAAAATATGTTCTGATCTTCATCTAAGTCACATCACTAGTCAAACAGTCTGCTTAAGATAATTCTGCACAAAAAATGATAAGTTTTCATGTTTTTATTGAACACAACATGTAAACATTCACAGTGCTGGGTGGAAAAAGTATTTGAACCTATGGATTTAATAACTGGTTGACCCTCCTTTGGCAGCAATAACCTCAACCAAACATTTCCTGTAGTTGTAGATCAGATTCTTCTGTATGAAACAGTTTCAGTTCAGCAATATTCCTGGGATGCCTGGTGTGAATCGCTCTTTTGAGGTCATGCCGCCGCATCTAAATCGGGTTGAGGTCAGGACTCTGACTGGGCCACTCCAGAAGCCATATCTTCTTCTATTGAAGCCATTCCATTGTTGATTTACTTCTATGCTTTGGGTCATTGTCCTGTTGCATCACCCATCCTCTGTCGCACTTCAGTTGGCGGACAGATGGTCTTAAGTTTTCCTGCAAAATGTCTTGATAAACTTGGGAATTCATTTTTCCATTGATGACAGCAATCCGTCCAGGCCCTGAGGCAGCAAAGCAGCCCCAAACCATAATGCTCCCTCCACCATACTTCACAGTTGAGGTTTTGATGTTGGTGTGCTGTGCCTTTTTTTCTCCACACATAGCATTGTATGTTCCTTCCAAACAACTCGATTTTGGTTTCATCTGTCCGCAGAATATTTTGCCCGTGGTGCTGTGGTACATCAAGGTGCTCCTTTGCAAACTTCAAACGTGCACCAATGGGTTTTTTTGGACAGCAATGGCTTCCTTGGTTGTGTCCTCTCATGAAATCCATTTTTGTGTAATGTTTAACATATTAAAGATTTGTCAACAATAATGTTATCATGTGCCAGGGATTTCTGTAAGTCTTCAGCCGATGCTCTTTCTTCTTCACCTCTTTGAACATTCTGCACCGCGCTCTCAACAGTGCTGAACTTTCTCCATTTATCGGCAGTCTGTCTTACTGTGGACACATGAACATCAAGGCTTTTGGAGATACTTTTGTAACCCTTTCCAGCTTCATGCAAGTCAACAATTCTTGATCGTAGATCTTCTGAGAGCTCTTCTGTGCGAGGCATGGTTCACGTCAGGCAATGCCTCTTGAGAACAGCAAACTCACAACTGGTGTGTGTTTTTTATACAGCAGGGCAGCTTTAACCAACACATCCTATCTAATTACATTGATTGGACCCCAGGTTGGCTGACTCCTGGCTCATGTTAGCTCATGTTTGGAGATGTAATTAGCCTAGGGGTTCACATACTTTTCCACCCTGAGCTGTGATTGCTTACATGTTGTGTTTCACAAAAACCTGAAACTGTGTAATTTTTTGTGCATTATTAGTTTAAGCAGACTGCATTTGTCCAGTGATGTGACTTAGATGAAGATCAGAACATATTTTATGACCAATTTATGCAGAAATCCAAGTAATATCAAATGGTTCACATTTTCTTGCAACTGTATATTGTGCCCTTAGCCAGTAGCACTCCTGTTTAAGACACATTTCCTGCAAGGAACATTCACGAGTAAGGACCACACCGTCAACAGGATGAATTTGACAGTTATTTATTGCGTACAGTGGATAACAACAACATAGTGGGTACGTGAAGCGTATGACAGTTTGGGGAAACTTCTCGGGGAATTCGTTGTAGCTCCCGGGCACAACGAACCCCCAAAAAGCTCCCAGTTTAAAAAGATATTGAGATGACAAGACAGCGACCGAATTGGATAGATGAGATTGTAACAAGCGCGTAGTCTGAGTTCAATTTAAGTATTCTTATGATGCTTACACGCTGGACGCTACTTGTTCCACCTTGCAGTAACTCTCCATGCAAGTAAACTTACAACTGCGATGAGGCAGGGCTAACCCTCCTGCGATGCCTTTGCTGCGTACAAGACGATCCCTTCACACGTAGTGCGATGTCAAAGTTAAAAGAAAAAGTTGATCTTTTCAGGCGATGTCGTGTTTGGCTGTGTGTTACCAGCCAATTAGCAGTAAAAGCATGTGTGATGGTACCCGTGACAAACAGTTTTTTATTTGGACTACAGAGGAACAATTTGTGTCCGTGTGGGAAACATTAGTCGGTGAGAACATTAGAAAACAGAAAACTCAGATGATGCCGCTGCAGGGCATCGGCTGCAGTGTTCTGTGTTTGGTAATTGAGTGAAAAGGATACAGTTGAAAAAGTTCCCTTATACATCCTTTAATATGATATATGATACGAACGCGGTGATACTCGAGCGTACGTGACGTCAGAGCAACAGCAGACGGCAACGGTGACCACGATGAGGTATTTATGGATACGCGACCTCAGTTCAGTGGGCGATGCGATTTTGATCGCAGAGTCGCTTGCGGTGTGAAGGCAACATTATTTGTTATTAAAGGCAGCTGAGTGGGAGAATAGCCTGATGTAGCATAAAGTAAACCTGAACCGAATGACAATTTTAACAGAGTTCTAGAGGCTGATGTTGTTATGAAAACAACATTGATGACTGAGAGGCAGCCAAGGGCTTGCAGTGAAAATTGATTAACCTTGTTAACTGACAAGTAGAATACTGTAAAATATTTGTACACAATCAAGATTGATTGATTCAGATAAATGTCCGTAAGGTGCCAAAATTGAGGAATTTTTTCAGCTAAGACGATAGCACTTTTGAAAACTGGCGTGACAATCTGACAAATTCGATTTGGTTTTCTAAACCGAGATGCTGATTGTTTTAGAACCCCCAAAAATGCTGAAAAGACAGTACGAGTTTTAGAAATGAAAAAACCTGTGCATGTGTTTATCATTCATGGGGAAGATGAAACTTATCTGACCAACGAGGACTTCGGCATGACTTGAACTGTTGTCGAAATCTAACGGGGGCTGAATAGTTGATAAAAGTGGCTGGAAAAGGTGCTGGCATCCCGGTGCCAGGTGCTCATACCTGCATTACCCTGTGTGGCTGATGATGGTGGATGACAAAGGCGCTGGCATCCCAGTGCCAGGTGCCTCAACTGATATCACCTTTGATGGCCGATGATGACGTTCTGGTTCCTGAAGCCTCCTCTGGTTGATCCTTTATATTTGTTGATGTAGCCAGCACTGGCACTGATGCTCTGGTGCCAGGTGCTCACTTGCATAACCCTGTATGGATGATGATGGTGGCTGGCAAAGGCGCTGGCATCCCGGTGCCAGGTGGCCCAACTGGAATGACCTTTGATGGCCGATGATGACGTTCTGGTTCCTAGATCTTCCGATGGTTGATCCTTTATATTTGTTGATGTAGCCAGCACTGGCACCAACCACCCGGTGCCAAGTGCTCATACCTGCATTACCCTGTGTGGTTGATGATGGTGGATGACCAAGGCGCTGGCATCCCAGTGCCAGGTGCCTCAACTGATATCACCTTTGATGGCCGATGATGACGTTCTGGTTCCTGAAGCCTCCTCTGGTTGATCCTTTATATTTGCTGATGTAGCCAGCACTGGCACTGACGCTCTGGTGCCAGGTGCTCACATGCATAACCCTGTATGGATGATGATGGTGGCTGGCAAAGGCGCTGGCATCCCGGTGCCAGGTGCCCCAACTGATATGACCCTTGATGGCCGATGATGACGTTCTAGTTCCTGGAGCCTCCGCTGGTTGATCCTTTATGTTGTTTGCTGTAGCCAGCACTGGCATTGATGCTCTAGGTGGCCCTCGATAATATTGTTTGTAGTTGGCACGTGCACTGACATCTCAGTGGCAGGATATGATACGAATGTGGAATGAAGCGGTATAATTGAATAATATGTGAAGGGACATAATTTACTTAACAACTAGAAAGTACTCAGAGAGCACAGACCTCCGCCAGCGCCACAGTCCTCAGCCATATTGTCATTTTGACCATAAATATTACGCCTATCTTTATTTCATTGAAATTTTTAGATTCCTTGACCATGAAAACATACCATTAGCAATTGGATTAAGAATGATATCTATTTTAGTTCAGTAGTTATTCACAAAAATCCCATTTTGTGCCATGGTGGCTAGACGCTGATCCGGATCAAGACTAAAATCGAATCAGTTCTTACTTTTCCCATGCTGAATATTTCCTGAAAATTTCATCCAAATACATCCATAACTTTTGAGTTATTTTGTTCACGGACGGACGGACGGACAGACGAACTCTCCGAAAACATGACCATGATGAGGTAAATATACGCCGAGGTGAGGTACGAAACGATATTATGCATAATTTGACGTGATTTGATGAGCCCCTATAGGATTGAATATAGAATATTGGAATTAATAAACTTTAGTGTTAAATGGAGCCATGTGATGCGACAAAACGATGTAATATGCAAGGTTGCATACGATACAATGCCATTTAATACAAGCATTTATGCACCATGATTTGACGTGATTTGATGAGTTACCATACAATAAAACAGAGCAATCTGAATTGACGTAATTTAGTGTTACCCAGAAAGTGTGATACGATGAAATAATGTTGCATGTACAACTGCATGAAATGCCATAAATAAGAAATGATGCACCTTGGTTTAACAGGTACATTCTGACTTAAAAACGCAATTTTTTATTTTTTATTTTATTTTATTTTATTTTATTTTATTTATTTATTTTTGGTGTATTCAAGTCGATCCGCATTCAGATGGAGACGCTGAAGAACGCTGCAGTAAACATGTCAGTTCAGTAGATGGCGGTGTAGGTTTGCAAAGAGGCAGCGCTGTCACAATACACGTATTAAGAAGAAAACGTTCACGAACAACAAAGGCGAGTGGATGCACAAGGACGCTGGAGATTCTTTTCAGGACAACAAGTCAGCTCGAACAACAAATCTGACTGGACAGGCTTGTCTGGAGAACGAACCGAGCACGAAGTTATTGTTCCTGTTAAGCGCACGCAACCTTCATGTGAAAGAGTACTGCACATTCGGTAACAACAGCGTTTCAACCTGAAGCGCTCTGATCAGGTTTACACGAAGCTGCAGGGAGGAGCGTTTGGAAAACTCTCCACACTGGAGCCTGTTTTCAAAAGATTCCAATTTTTTATTATCATTATTTTTTATTTTATTTTATTATTATTATTATTATTTTTTTTTTTTTTTGTTTCGGACAAACCGCAAGAGTTTCCATGTCAACACAAGGCCTAAACGCAATGAAAACTTTTCAGATCTGACTGTATTCAGCCCCGTGTAAATGGCCCTTTAGTGTTATATAGTAACGTGTGAAGAAGAACAATGAAAGATGTATAATATAGTACGTCATGAATGAAGAGATATGATGCCAATCAATGTAAAATGGAACCATGCGGTATGATGAACCCAAGAAGTACGGTTGAAAAGATGCTGTTTCATTTAATAAGGATAAAAGAGACCAATCGATTTAAATAATTTGATGATTAATGATAAATATAAGTGGGGCAATATGGTTTGATTCAATAATGTTTAATTTTATACGGAACGATGTATTACAATGAAACAATGAAAGACGCTGATTGATACGAGACGTTGCCATTGATGAGGAAGGATATAATGCAACATGGTTTGAATTTATTGATGAGGCACGATAAAATGTAGAGCTGTAAGATTTGATTCAACATGATCTAGCATTATGTAGAACCTCGTGAACAATGAAACAATGTAAAATGCTGATTAGTATTGATTAATATTATGCGAGAACGAAGCAACACTTTATGGTATGATGATACGATACGATACGATACGATAGGAGTTGATCAGATACGATGCCATTTTATATGAGATGTAAGATATGACATCATGTTACATTGAAACGGAGATACGGTAAAGTTGAATGATATCGGATTAGATCTGATGATGTATGATACGATATATAGAGCAATATAATTAGATTAGACATGATTAGATACGACAATTAAGCAGACTTTGAAAGGCTGTCATTGGTTGTCTATCGCTTCTGTCCAGAGTTTGTGTGGAGGCTTGAAGTGTGCTGAAGAAGCTTGAAGTTTATTATTATTATTATTATTATTATTATTATTATTATTACTATTATTATTGTTATTATTATTATTATTATTATTTATTTATATATATTTTTTATATTCATTTAGTTTCACCTTTATGAGTCGTTTTATTGATTTAGTAGTATTTGCTTATTTACTCATCATACATTTTCGTATTTAAATTAATAATTGTTTACAGCTTTTCATCTTTAGTTTCTTAGACAACTTTACCTTTAACAAGGATAGTTGACGCGCTGTTGATGCGTGATGACGTCATCCGGAAGCGGGTTATTGACGGGGCTAAGGCTAACGAAAGAAAAGTTTGTTCTTGTTCTAAGCAGTTCGAGAAAACGGCGTTTCTGTTGGTCGTGAGACTGGGGGATAGCCTGAGAGCTAGTGAAGGATGGGAGTGATGATGATCGGTGTGTTGACACGCCGGCGGGGCTCTCCAGAGCTGGAGCGTGTCCGGTGAATGGACTCGTGGCCGGTGGCGATGAGGGAGGAGGAGGTGGGGGGGAGCCCGGTAACTACGATGAGCTGATTGGACTTCATCGAAGCTGGTTCTGAGGCTTCAGAACTTCGCGGACATACGAGGATTAGTCGGATGGATTTGATTTGATGAAGAGAGCCTGAATGAAGACCATGGAGGAAACTTGCTGTGCTGGACTCACTTTTTGATGGCGGCTTTTGTTTCGGACTCACTCAGTCTGGTCGGCTCGGATGGTAGAAGGCGTGGATTCGGCTTGGTTCAGATGGTGGACGGCGTGGATTCGACTCGGATGGTGGACGGCGTGGATTCGGTTCTGAAGCGGCGAGGCGCATTTTGGCTGAAGAGTGCCTCAAGGCTGGTTGAACATCGGGTGTGGGTCTGCTCAGTAGGTGAGTGATGCCGATTCACGAGTTGTTGATAAGTATGATGGAGAAATGCCTTGAAATAGACATCTGAAGTTTTTAAGTGTCTTTTCCGGCACCGTGCTGTGCGTTGAGTGTGCGAAACAAGAGGGAAGTGAACGGTTAGAATTTATAGGAACACAGGAAGAGGCGTGGTTGAGGTGTGGTCCCCTCCTGAAACTCTGCTTTGAGCTCCACATAATCTATCAATGCATGCTTTCCTGTCACTATGTAAATAATATAAAAGCATTTCCCTATAAGTATTGTGATTGTCAAGACTCCCTTTTGGGGTGGCGGGGACTCTGGAGCCCATCCCATCTGTCATTAGGCAAGAGGCGGGGAACATCCTGAACTGGTCACTAGCTGATCACATGTAGAGGGACAGCCAACCAGTCATGCTCACACACATACTTTCTGCAATTTAGAGTCACCAGTTGACCTAATAAGCATGTTTTTGGTCTGTGGGAGGAAACCGGAGTGCCTGGAGAGAACCCATGTAAGTATGGGGAGAACATGCAACATGCAGAGAGGCACTGACCGACACTGGGATCAAACCAGGAACCTGGACAAGGACCAGGACAACATACTGTATTAAGAGCATGTTTTTGTTAAAGGGCTCTTCGCAAGAATATGTGTGTGCCCACTCATTTTGTCTTGATCTTCTTCATTAAACAGTTTAACTCTGTGTGCATTTTGCTCAGGAGCAATGTACTTGTTTTTTTATGTAGGTCCAAAGGGGACTTCCCTCTTATCAAGTGGCATAGAAATATTGCATTACAACACCTCAAAAAGGCAAGGGTTAAATTTGCCTCTGTTCCATAATTTATCTTAAAGCATCAAACTGTTCAGTCTCCTTTGGTTCTGCTGTTCGGTCTGTTTGCACTTGTGTTTTTATTGTGTGAGTGCTCTCCTGAGTACTCTGTGTTATTTGGTCAATGTCATAAAGGGCAGAAAAAAATCAAGCATGTTGATAGATCTTGAGATAGGGTTAGGGGTAAGGATAGGGCTACCAGGTTTTGTTGTCTTACCCAGGTAAAAAAGTAAATAAGTCAGTGTCTATTCAACCACAGCCCTTTGTCTTGTTAAAAAAAAAAGTCTGTGTTATCCTGCATTCATTAGGAAACCAAACCATCAAAACTGACTTCTAATCCCACTATTGATTCCTCTGACACAGACTAATGTGAGGCCAACAGCTCATTTGTGTGTAAAATAGACTGCAGTTTGTTCTTATGTTGATCAGCCTGTGGAGCAGAAAAGACTCATTTTCCTCCATCGGCAGCACTGATCTTACAGACTGAGCTGATTAAGAGCAGCCGGCTGACAGCACTGATTTACAGGCCACCAAACACAAAGTGACACTGAACACACACATACCAAATACACACACTCTCTGACGCCTTCATCTTTGGTGATTAGAGTAAAACAAACTGTGCCTGGTCACGTCTTATTTTGGTCTAATTTTAGTGGGACACTATTTTTATCATGCTGATGCTATTTCTGAGAGTCGTCTGTTCGTTTTTTAGGCTATTTTCCTCTCTACTACCCTCTCTGCTTTGACTGTAGTTAAAATTAACTTCTTTGATTTTCTGAGCATCAAACAGGCCACTCACATCTGGATTCCCATGACAACTATGTCTCTTTGAACACTTCCCTTTTGTCGTCTGTACACTCCAGAAAAAGTCCTGAGAACCAAAAATAAATGAAGTGATTATTTTGAATGTTCTTATTTAAACCTCACCTTCCTCGACAAAATAGAATCTCGGTTTCCTGTGCCCTGGTCAAACAAAACTTACAATAAAAACAAAGAATCCTGAAAAAAAATCATCAATAGCGGGGCTTAGGGCAATAGTCTTAGCAGAATTTAACTTTTCCGAAATCAAGTCCCAACGTTTGGAACTATTTTGTCATGTGGCATATGGGTTACGTAACTGTCCACCAGAGAAACACTGCTCTCCTCTCGTCAGCTTTTCATGATTCAGGAAATAAATATCACTGACAGCTGTTAGGCTCAAAGAATTGGTCTACCTTGATTGAAAGCAGTTCAGATGTTATTCAGTGTGGCTGCCAATGTTCCTGAAATGTTCCCAGAGCAGCAGGGTAAATCAGCACAGAGCAGGATCAGTCCAAATCTACAAAACTGCACCGGAAACACAGAGTGAGATGTTAATAAGGCTGAAACAACAGAGGGACAGCTATCAGATATTCACCCCATATCAACGCTCAACTTGAGCACAAGACTGAAGGACAAATAGGAAACTTTTGAGTACTTTTTGCATTTTATAAGACATTGGAGAAATGTTCCATCACTGGGATTTGTTTCTCATAGACCTGAACAACTAATTGCCTTTCAATGCCATAGCATAATGATAGTGCAAAATGAGTCTATCGCAAAGGACTCTTCAGCTGTTTAGTCCCAGAACACTGGGTTTAGGAGATGTTTCTCTGCAGAGAGGAGAAGAACCTTCAAAGCTAATGTGAACTGACTGCAGGTCAGGCTGCTCAAAGGCTGATAGACAGAGGATGGTGAGGTTTTCAGAGCAGTAGCAGCTCATGTGGTTTTCTCTGACGCCTTTTGTACTAGTATTCAATACAATAAAGTTGTGGACCAGTTTGCAGGGTTCAGCAGGATCAGAAGGAGCCATGGGCTTGTCTGTTAACCCCAGTAGAGACAATGATGAGGACTCCATCTGTTTTTATTAGCAGTTTAACAATGGCATTAAGGAAGCCGGTTGGCTAAAAGTCACCAGTTGACTTGGTAACTAATTAAACCACCAAAGGGTCCTAAAAAATCATGAACATTCAGAGCTTAAATGAACTAGATGCTAGACACTTTCAGACACTAGGGCAATATTCTTCACAGCATTTCACTTTTCTTGTCCATCCACCATGTTTGGAACTATTTTGTGATGTGACAAATGGGCCACATAGCTCTGGAATAAACAACAAACACTAAGTTCACTTAATCTGAACAAAAATAGTTAATTTTGGCTAGAGTGATGACAACATACAGATAGTTGTGGTCACAAGAGGATGTCTTTATGAACTGGAGAACACTGAACAAGAAATTTTGCAGGGGAAGTCACTGGGAGAAAGAAGAATGGGAAGTTGTTGTGAGAACTGAGGAGCAGGATGGGGCACAGTTTAATGAACTGTGGGCTCATGCCAACAGACCCTAAGGCTGTTACCAGAGGGACTTTGCAAGCCTTCTCCTAGACCTTTGCGGTTCTGTAAATTGAGCAGTGTAACCCAATGTTCTGTTATTGCAGAGGGATGATAACCTGTCACAGCAGCTGGTCCAGTCTGACTCCATGTCTATCATAGCCAAGCTCCTACCTACAACCATTATGAGCGACCAAAAGCAGGACGGCCCAGTCAGAGTCTGTCAAAGCAGGAATGAGCTGATGTGACAGCAGGACGCAATGGCTCATACAGTGATTGGCATAGATGCTCACATCTTCAGTAGCAGTTATGTCACATCTGGATCACATTTCATTATTAAATGAAAACAAATAAAAACACTACAAACTTCTATACAGTAAGGATATTTTCGCTCTTCTTCAGTATGTTTTGACAAGAGTTTGTTTTGCAAAGTGACCTACAAACTAAAGCACAGTAGCTCCCACCTGTGACATGATCTGATTGGCACATAATAAATGTTGATTGATGGAACGATTGTCCAATCACCTGCTGGATATGTTTCTAAAAGGTTTGCCCTCTCCAAACACTCTCAGGGCTCTTTCGCAGATGGACGAGTAAAATATGCTGAACGGTCCATCTGGTGTCCCGGGTTAGAGGGATATCTCCTGCTGTCCAAATTCATAACAAGCCAAAGTTGGCGAAGGCCCTTGTCAAGTGATGGAAATCAGTACTGTGACCATTTGTTTTGCCTATTTTTTAACAGTGAAAAAAACAGGAAATATCCCATCAAGTAAATTATTCAGAAGAGTTATAGTCATACCAGTTTGTGCTCACTGTCTTTGATAAGCTGATAAACTTTATCATGGTTTTGCAAATTTTCACTCATTTTAAATTTGCTGTCTGAAACACATTCCAGAGGCAACAAAAGACTCAAAGTTGATGAATGCTAAAACAAATAAGCATGTGATATGCAGCAAAAAGATTCAAGGTGAATGCCTTTGATATTTAACACTCGACGGGGCAGTGAATTGTATGGTTTTATCATAATAATCGCAGTCCCATAACTCAAAAGCCATACCTTGTGAGTGTTTGTTCTGGGTCACCTCCTCTGAATCTCGCTCCCATCTTGGAGTCCGTGTGGGTTGAGACATCACCGTCAAAGGAAGACCACCAGTTTTCAGGTTTCATTTTAGGAATTAGACCCTACTGGCTTATAAACAAACATAAATTAACACTTGTGTAATTGGAAGCCTACTATTTTACATATTCTTGCAAAAGTAGAACATATATATATTGTGAATAAAAGTGTAAGTCATCAATGGAATATGTCCTGCTGCTTGGTGTAGCTGCTGTTAGCTACATATCTCTGTTAGTCATGCATATTACGCTCTTATCATCTGACTGCCTGCTGTGGGAGCTTGGAGGACACGGGGAGGACAAGCGACACATCAACTGAATACGTCTTCCTGCAAATGTTAGCCATTAAAAATTTACCGGAAAGGTCACATTAATTGCCCTTTAAATCCTGAGAGGGGAGGATTTTAATGAGGAATATCACCATTGCGAGACAGAATTGGACAGTTACAGACCCACACAAAGTTAACTAAAACAATCTGAATAGCCAGAAACAAGAAGACAAAGATTTTTTTATATCTATTCATGAAGGAGGCCACCAGCTTAAGAGTTTAAAAACTGAAAGGCATGTCTGCAGCCGGGGAATTAATTCTGCCTGTGAAATTTAGAATCCTGTTGGAGAGGAACCAAGTCTAAACACACTGAAACAAGCCAAAGAAACAAGCTGAGTTTTATTTAACACTTAAATTTGCTTATGTGAAATAATCCACTGCTCCACAGTTTTCCTCTGTTTAGATCATTGTCCCACTGAGGGAGTATGCCAACAGACACAAATGGAGATCCTCCTTGAACAAAAGCCTCTGCAGCTTGAGAACATGTTTTCATTTGACATAAAAATGCAGCGACTGTAATGTATTTAACTTTGTGTATGTAAGAGCACCACCATCACAGTTCCTCTAGGGAGACCCTTTCAGTGTCGAAGCAGCAAAGGTCATATAACAACAATATGAGAGAAAACAAAATATCATGAATAAGTAAAGGAACTATAAGTTAGTGAGGAGGTTATAAATAAGTGAGCAGGTACAGCAGCAGCCTTCACAATACTGCACAAAGAAAATATTGCTGTTCCCAGTGAATGAAGAGAAAGTTTGATGGTGTGTGTGGTCTGTCGCTGCAGAAAAGCAATCTTTAACTTGGCTGTAACTGAAAAATGATAGATCTGTAAATGTTTTCGCTCTCAGCAGATGTTTCAGAGTTCGACTGAAGAGGCTGCTCAGCACTGGCTCTGAAAGAGTTGGGACAAATAAAAATCTCAAACCATTCTGCTGCACCAGGTGAGCATATTATTCAGCAAGACAACACTGCATTGCCACCATGGGAAGAAGTTAATAAACTGGACTGACAGATTGTGATTTATTAAACCTGCATTTGGTTAAAAATGTATGAAACCCACGTTTAATGGAGGTGAGTGATACTGTTTATGAAATGAAAATGAAAATCATAGAGGGCTCTCAGTCATCCAGGTCATGGGTGTCCAACGCTGTCCAAAGTGGCAGGACTGGTCCTGATTCTTGAAGATGTTTCATCATGTTTCATCTTTAAAAGGCTTCTTCAGTTCCAACAGTCGACTGGAGAAGAGGCAGAAAACAGAGCCTAAATCAACCTTTAAAAGGTTTTGGTCAGCTATGAGATGATCACGCTGCAGTTTTTTCTTTTTTCACAAATTGTACCTTTAAGAAAAAACATATGAACATGACGGAAGGCTAAATTTGATTTAATAGAGAGTTAGTTTCCTTTAACTTTTCAAGATTTAGAAAAACCAGAGGCTTTATGGGAGACGTAGTCCAGACCTTCTTGAAGTGGTCTGCAAAACATCTTAACTGCAGTTATTAACCCTTCTTATCTTCTCTTGTCATGACTCTTTTAAACACCTAATTGAAGTATCTCATGGCAAATTTGCAATGGATGTATTTTAGCAGCTTGACAGGCTTTGAAGTGTGCAGTGTTTTCATTTCAGCGAACATCTAGTCAGAACTTTCAGAATGATGGCATCATACAGGCCATACTAACCTGTTTAACAAACTCTATGTTTAGAGAAAGGAGGTTTGTGCCCAACCACAATGATTCAACATACTTGGCTGCATAACACTCTGCCACACCAGATCCCCCTGGTAAATGTTGTACTCCAGCAATAAGGCAAAAATTTGTGGCTCCATAGCAATTAATCTCTTCGGGATTTCCTAATGAAATACATAGTGGTCATATGAACAGAGAGAAGGTTACAACTTTCTGTTTGTCCATTCTTGACAGCAGCATCCAATCAGGAGTGGCCAAAGGCTTATGAGAAAAGACAGTTTAATGTCAGTTTCTAAAAGAATTAAAAGGAAGGTGTGGGTAATTTCATGCAGCCTTTTGTTACATTTGGGACAGAAAGTGTTTCCAAGATCAGGATGGACACCTGTTTGGAGCAAAGATACATCCGCAGAAATAGGTGTGAATAATGTGAATTTTGTTGTGAGTTTCTTTGCTTAACTGATTTTGGGCAAGAGACACGGAACAATTTAGAGTCACAAACCAACATAAGGCATGTTTTTGGTCTGTGGGAGGAAGTGGGTATGCCCAGAGAGAACCCATTCATGCACAGGGAGAACTCCACACGGAAACTGACTGACAAAGGGATCAGACCGACGACCTTCTTGTTGTGAGGCACATGCACGACCTGCTGTGCCACCGTGCCAAACTATGTGTAATATCTGTTGTTTGTATTTTTGTGTCATTTTTTGTTTTGACTCTATGGTAAAATAACTTTATTGCATCAATGTGGCATCATTATATCATTAATATTCTGAATGTCCAGGTTGTCCTGAAAAAAACCAAACATGTCTGTAACTTATTTTAGCTCATAAGGATTAAAGTTTTTAAATTCAGGCAGATGACAGGATGGCAGAAAATGGCTTGGATTTGCAGGGGCTGTTTGATATGTGATACATAAGATAGAAACAGTTCAATTGCACTTCCATTTTCTGCCTTTCAAAGTAATTGAAAGCTCAGTTTTCTATTTCTGTGAAGGATCTCCCCTCATTTGTACACAATGCTTTTATTCTGAAGTTCCTTGGGTCAGTGTTTCAATTATCTAGGTTGCTTGGAAAGGGACTTTTTATTCAGTTGAAATTTGTGAAGGAAATCAGGCCCGTGGCGGCAGGGAAGCACAGCCACACACACAGTATAAAGACCATAGTGTCATAAGCCAGAGCTGGCAGGAACATCAGCCATATGCATCAATTGTCTTTGAGCCAAAGTCAATTCTCTGAGACAGTCCTTAAAATTTGAAACATGAATAAAATAATTAGATTTTTCGGGACATAGATCAAAGATGAAGGTTATGTGGTTATCCTTTGCTTGCAGAACAAAAACCTCCAGTGTTTTTCTCAAACTCAGCACAGATGTCTACTTTGTGTTCAGAGGAACCCATTACATTAGAAAGTCACAGTTCAAAATTAAAGCTGACGCAGGTATGCATTTGTCATTTGCATATGAAGGACACTTGAATGAAACTTGGTTTACTGGTGAAATTTGACAACATTCCAGTCAGTAGCCTTTGTAAACTAACTGATGATGTCCACAAGGTCCAGTGGACATAAAGTACTTTTGATATCTGCAAATCACCAGGAACTCAAGGTCTACACCACATCTCTGTGAGCTTCTGATCTTAGGCTTGTTTTTAATGTGAATTGTTCAAACCAAGGGCGTAGAATTGGGTAGGGACGCTAGCGACACGTCCCTATCAATATTATGCCACTACTGCATGGTCCCTAACATAAAACACAAGCATAGTATATAATGTTATAACTAAGAAATGCTTATATTTAATGCCAAAGAGATACTTCAAGAGTTTCTTATTTATTGTCCATGTATTATTTGTGTATTGAAAGGCAACAACCATTTAAGACCAACAATCAAAGTTTGTGGGGAAAAACACAATAAAACCTTTGATTAAAAACATGACTTTATACATTCATAATGTTGGGGAATACACTTATCAGTAGTCCTTTTTGGTTTTGGTTCTATATTTATCAGACTATAACCATACCATCAAAATTTCTGATTGATCCCAAACTGTCCCACTGTTCATGTGTCATGCATCAATATATTTCTGTCAAGGAACAGACAGGAGAGATTTAGAGTCGTTTTTTTCTGAATATGATAGTTTGCTTGTTTGTTTGATTAGCTCTACATGACATTAAAAACAGTCATAAATGCAAAACACATCAACTTTCAGGGGTGCCATCTTGGTGTGCTTTTATGTCCCCACCAATGTCAATATCAAACCTACGCCCTTGGTTCAAACCCATGTCTTACTAAGTTGATTTGTGTTATACCAACATAAAAGAAAGAATTCAATAATTTGTAAATTCTTTGTTGACCTCAATTCAGTTGAATCCGCTACAAGACAGTAAATTTGGTGATACTTGGACATGTCATCAGTAATGTACCCGTGGTCATAAGGTGTTTGGGGTTTTTAATCATCAGACACCCTCGCCCAGGCGACCCAGCTGGGGGTGATCGGTCCCCAGCTCATGTCCAAGTAGCGAGTTGTACCATGTGTCTCCCCTACGGATCCACAGCCACCGTGAGGCCTTTTCTGAGGCCTTCAGGTACAGTTCTCTCCTCTCCTTCAGCCGCCCTGAACTGGCGCTTCAGGGACTTCAGCTCTCCTTGCAGCAGGAGAGCTGAAGTCCTGAATATTACTGTGTGGGCTAAGGAACACCTCAGAAAACAATTGTCAGTTAACACAGGGTGTTGCTAATCTACAAGCGCAAGTTGACAGCCATATATTAGCAGCTCACGGGAGATGTTGGTATGGTCCAACTGAAAATTCATTAGATTTTGGTGGAGATTCAGAAAACCAGTGTTCTGTCATATTTTGCTGCCTTATCAGATTTTGCTACCCTCAACCCAACCCTAAGCCTAAACCTAACCAAGGGAGAGAGTGAAGCAATTTTTGGTGGGTAGCAAAAAATGACAAAACACAGGCATTAGTGAACTATCATTTTTGCTCAATAATTGTCTAGCTAATGATGGGATCAACATGATTCTGAGTGCTAGGTGTGTGTTTTCAGGGTAAAGGAATCATATTGTTTATAATGGATTATTGTTTATAGATGTAACAGCAATATGTGAGCTACTTGGTGGAGGTTTTGTGCTGAAAACTGTCATGTTAATGTTTAGAAGTAAATGTCTCAGCACCCCCAATGAAACTGATCTCCAGAGCCCCAGCTCACCTCATCTGTCAGGAATGGTAGTAGAAATCTATAACTAATCCCTCTCCTGGTTCTCTGTTTCACAGGAGTGTTGTGAAAAAAACAACCTGCTTTTGAACATTTGTTAACTCTCCTCCTGTCAGCAGCTGAGATGCTGCTGTCCCTGCAGACCACCATTAGGAAGATGGAAACTGATGCAGGGATCACAACCTGCAATCACAATTGCAAACAGCACTTAACAGAATATGTTGTGGACTGTTAGTAAATAAGAAGCAGTTTCACAATCCTTAGTCCATCTGAGTTAAGGCTTTGCTTTAATAGAAATTATGAATAAGATCAATGGGGGCAAAAGAGGTTTCTGCAAAGAAAAAAACTCTAAAGATTTTGAAGTGTGCAGAAAGTTATTTTATCTTTTAAAGACCTTTGTGAGATCTCCTCATCCTCTTTATACCACAGGCTGAAGCCTAAAAGTTTATATACTGTATCTCTCCTCTCTCTCTCTTCTCTGTGTGTTTCCGTGTGAGTGTGTCACAGTGGAGGCTCCAAGCAAGCAGTGGAAATGAAAGGTCAATAACAAAATGAGGAAATCGATGCAGTGAATCATTAAGCGAGCTGCTGCTTCTGCTGCCTACAACCACACACACTGCAGTGCTGCGGTGTGACGCCCAACCTGCAGCATTTCGTCTTCTTATAAAAGTGCAATCTGCAGTAGATCCTCAGGGTGGGATAGCATATGCGGTCCCATATACAATCTGTGCAGGGTGTGTGTTGTGTTGCAGGGGGCTGGATAGATTTCCCATGAGAGGGAGTGTAACGCAGCGCTGCAGCAGGTTTCCTCCAGAGCGTGGTGTGCATTAAGATACCAAATGCAGGAACACACCTCTTAGCTGCGTGAATCTGTAAAAGGGCTACACTCGGCATGCTGTTGCATTCTCCTCCTCCATCATCTCCTGCTAATACTTCCTATTTCCAGCACCTCCTTATAAGGCGCTGGCAGCAGAAAATACCTATAAATCTTTCACAAATGGTCTGATTACGGCTCTGACACGCTGAATCACTGCTGCCTCTCCCCACCTCTATCAGTAATGATGATATTTCAGCCGCATTGCTTTGCTACACTAAACACTCCTCAGGGGATGGGGACTTTGGTAGGTTGCCCATGACAGAGGGAATGGTACAGTACTCTGCTCATGAGTCTTTTTTGTGCAGGGGCTAATAATAGCCTGACGGGCGCAGATGGACAGTGATGTATGGATGTTGGCCGGATGCTGCTGATGATGCTGCTGCACACACAGAAAGTGCAGCATCTGGCAAAGGGCTGAGGAGGCCTGACATCTTCCTGCAACAGTTATAAAAAATACATTAGGTTTTTTTAAGTTGATGTTAGCGCAGCTCATGCATAAGTAATTCCTTTAAACGGATAGATTATTCAATAATGGAGCTTGATGCTGTCAGAAACATAACTCTTGAGAGGAAGCAAATGTATAACACTGCTTCTGCACCATCTATACTGTAAATTTCTGCTGACTATATTCCAATACTTTCCATACTGGGTGGTCGTTTTGCATTTTCGATGTAATTCCACTGTTCCAGGCCTCGACATGTTCAGAATGATTTCCCTACAGAATGAAAATCAATGAACAAACTCAGTTCTGAGTTTTATAATCCATCACAGTAGATATTTGCTTTAAACGCCTTGGTTGCTGTCGCATAGAGGATCCAGTCTAAGTGCAAACTCATTAAAAAGTCTGTACTGCTTTTCTTATGAACAATAATGTAACTTGAGAGAGTAAGAGCAGACTCAGTGCTCAGTGTGCAGCCAAACAAGCCTCAGGGAAGTTCTGAGAGTAGCCAAGTACACTTTAAATCCCTCTTTTTAGCATTTATGAGCAGCACACAAAGATGTGCTCATTTTGTAAAGCAGTGATCGCCAAACTTTCCGACCAAGATCCCTGGTGATGCAATCAAGGAAAGCCAGACATACCTGTAACCGAAAAAACAGCAACTAAACAACTTTTCAAAGGATATTATTGAACTTCACTCTTGTTAGGCTACGGTTACAAGCTGAAATTCAAAATTATAAAGAAAACAGAAGAAATGAAGGATTATTAAATTTTATTTAACCCGATTCAGAATATAATGTCACAATATACCTTAAAAGGGTAGGGGTTGTGTGAAGAACATGGCATGAGCCTCAACATTTGCCGCAGTGTTCAAGCTCAGTTCTCTTTTCTATCAGAAATCTCAGGATGAATGCTGATGCTATACATCGCTGTAATTGGTGCCAAACTCTGCATAATTATGGGAGAAAACAAGCAATAAAGGCAGTGTGGGATCATCACAGGCTAAAAAAAGTGTGTTTACATTGCCTTAATTTCCCACTACCAGGCCAGTTTGATTAGGTACTATTTTTAGGACTCCACCTCAAAACATGAACTTCCTGTTGCCTTATGTCCATATTTTTGATTTCAGTGACTCCCAGAGTATGTTCAACCTGTTAAAAAAAAAAGGAGCCAGTTTTGACATTCTGAGTAGCCCTGGCTCATCTTTATTCCCCTCTGTTTGAGGCTCTCTTCACTCAAGGACCCACTTGTGTTGGAGGAGTTGTTCCAATACAAGTGGGCATTTCCTGTCCAGCACTTGTATGGATATACAAGAAAACAGCAGGTAATCTCCTATTTGATAAAAACAACCACACCAGGCTTGACTGAATGGGTGGTTTTGGCTCGCTTCAAAACAACCGTTGGAACAGTTCACTTGTAGGGGGGACAAAATCCACCCAGCAACCAGAACAAACAAGGTGATGAGTTAACTCATCACACTGCTGTAGTATATATTGTAAATCTCTGGGTGTTGTGATGCAAAAATAACTATGGTATCTGGTATCCTTTGTGATTCTGTGCTTACAATGACACGTGCCAGAGATTTACTTTGGTTTATTAGTCCAAATAATATGAAACAACTTGAAACTGACTAAAGTAATAATATATATATATACATATATATATATAAATGTACTAAAAATAAACAAATGAAAATCAGACATTGCTTTTGAATTGTGGTTCAACAGAATAATTTTAAAAACAAACTAATGAAACAAAAATGATGGTACCCTTAACTTAATGTTTTGTCACGCAACCTTTTGAGGTAGTCACTACAATCAGGGGATTTCTGTAACTCTCGATGGGACTTCTGTACCTGTCCACAGGTAATTTGGCCCACTCCTCATGACCAAACTGCTCCAGCTGTCTCAGGTTTGATGGGTGTCTCCCGACTGCATGTTTCTGCTCCTTCCACAAATGTTCAACAGGATTTAGATCAGGGATCATAGAAGGCCACTTCAGAATGGTTCAATGTTTTGTTCTGAGCCGTTCTTGGGTGTTTTTAGCTGTGTGTTTTGGGTCATTATCCTGTTGGAGGACCCATGACCTGTGACTGAGACCAAGCTTTCTGACACTGGGCAGCACTTTTTGCTCCAGAATGCCTTGATAGTCTTTGGATTTCATTGTACCTGCACAGATTCAAGACAACATGTGCCAGATGCAGCAAAGCACCTCCAGAACAAAACTGAGCCTCCTCCATGTTTCAAAGTAGGTACAGTGTTCTTTTCATTGTATGCTTCAGTTTTGTATCAGTGAACACAGAGCTGATGTGACTTACCAAAAAGCTCCAGTTTTGTCTCATCTGTCCAAAGGACATTCTCCCAATAACTTTGTGGCTTGTCAATATGCATTTTGGCAAATTCCAACCTTGCTAGTTTATGATTTGCTTCCAACAGTGGTGTCCTCCATTAAGTCCACTTTGACCCAAACAGTGGCAGATGGTTCAATCTAATACTGATATACCTTGACCTTGGAGTTCACCTCTAATCTCTTTGGAAGTTGTTCTTGGCTCTTTGATTACCATTCATATTATCCATCTCTTTAATTTGTCACCAATTTTTCTCCTGCAGCCACGTCCAGGGAGGTTGGCTACAGTCCTGTGGACCTTAAACTTCTGAATAATCTGTACAACTGTATTCGCTACTTGGAGATGGTCTTATAGCCTTTACCTTCAACATGCTTGTCTATAATTTTCTTTCTTATCTCCTGTGACAACTCTCTCCTTAGCTTCCTGTGGTCCATGTTCAATGTGGTGCACACCCAGTGGCGGCTGGTGAAAAATATCCTTGGTGGGGCAGTACTGTGCAACACTCAGTTTTTAACAACCATCTCACTACAATTCGACACAAACTACAGGATACCTGTGCTTCGTAAAAGTGTTATTATTGATTCCATAAAAAAATAACAGATTACAGAATGATGCACACACATATCACACACACACATGCATACATAAATATATAAATAGTCAACCATATACTGCCAAAAAGCTTACATAACCTATATACAAAGAAATAAGTAAGGTGAACATGTGTAAATTAAAAATAACTTTATACACATAAATAAGTAAGGGGAACATCTGTGTAATTTTCCACATTACTTTTCCTCCACATAAAAAACCTACTTCTTTTTACCTTTTTTAAAGTCCTCCCGTCTCCGTTATACGTTGAGCATGAACGAATTGTTTGTTGATACGCCGAAGTGACGGTAAAATGCAGGTTTCGGAGCTATCACAAGTTGACTCACTGTCGAAAGTTTGACATTTTGATCAGGCATCTAAGATAGTTACCTATATATATCACCTTCCGTATATTTACGCCGCAAAATAAGTCTGTAAGTCTTTACAATTTTTCGTTGTTACGCTGCATGTTGTGAAGTCACTTTCACCACTAAGTAAGTAAAATGGTGAAAAGAGGTCAGTTTTGAGTATAATATGGATTCGGGGGATGTTTGGATAGAAGGGTCCTTCAAAGGTACGCCCCCTTGACATCTGCCTGGACTGTCACCAGTTAAAACATAACACCGGCACGCCGACACGAGCCGAATAAACCCGAATAAACCCGAGGGGCAATTTGAGAAGCGCCCTTCGGAGATTATTTTCAACGACGCTGATTGGCCAAATTGACGTTGATATGCGCTTATCTTGCCCTAGCAACAGTCCCTTATTGGCTATTCGTCACTGTCTCAGGGGCGCTTTTTCGAGCGCCCATCAGACACGGAGGTAGAGACGAGAAGCTTACTTTTGTTTTACATTAATGAAAATTAATTACTTTATATCTTAATGGATATATATTATGTTATATTTATATTTATATTACACATTTAAATAAGTAATTTTTGGTAATATTCATTTTTTCAAAATAAAGTGAATACATTTAATATCACACTCTCCACTGGGGGGGCGGCGCCCTAGTACCCTCTATTGGCCGGCCGCCACTGTGCACACCATGATACCAAACAGCACAGTGACCACTTTTCAGCCTTTAAATAGGCAGACTGACTGATTACAAGTTTGAGGACACCTGTAATACTAATTACAGGACACAACTTAGTTTAACATGTCCCTATGGACAAATCATTTTCAATCTTTTCTAGGGGTACCATCATTTTTGTCCAGGCCAGTTTCATTAATAAGCAATGTCTGATTTTCCGTAGTGTATCTTCAGTAAATCTTTATTTACTATTACTTTTGTCAGTTTCAAGTAAACTGAGTGACTTGAAACTGACAGACAGACAGACAGATATACAGTATATACATATGTCTGTCTGTCTATCTATCAAAACTGAATACACAATGACACCATTTTCTGTCCTATTAACTTCTGATACACTTCCACAGTATAAATGAGCCTGAACCGTTGCCCCAGAAGGAGTCGTTTTCACCTGTGCCCTTCTCATTTCAGTCACTGACATCTTAATCAGAGTTATCAAAGTCCAGTGCTTGTGATTCCAAATTTATGATTATTAATGAATAATGATTCTAAAGAAATCAGCCTACTGTTAGTTGGTTCAAAAGAAGCTGGAATCTGTAAACAAAACTAGAAGTTGCACAGCAAAAATCTTTGTGATCAAATGTTCACTGTGGCCTCTCTTGATTTATTTGATCACTTGATTGTTGTGTACACAAAAAGGCTTTATTGCATCTATGGTTTTTAATCTCATGTTCTGATGCCCTATGTGTCTTAATTCTGTCTTTAAGATCCCGACAGAGTATGTGACTTTTTGAGCCTCTTCAGCCAGTCTAAAGTGGACTCTTGAGGATCTGCAGTTTTTACATGAGCCTTTGGTTTTGGCTCTGGTTCTGGTTACAGTTTAATCAAAACATATTATTGTTGGTGAGATTCCCTGAGGCCGTGGTTCTCATCATCCTTGTTTTGTTACTCCCTAGACTTCCTCTTTCTAGTTTTGTTGTAAAAGTATGAAAAGTCTTGAACCCTTTAATGCATGAATAATTAAAAAGAAAATTCTAAGACAAAGATCAGAAAATCGTGGTGTGGACCAGCACAGAGCTTCAGAGGAGAACATTATGAGCTCCTCTGAGGAAATGAGAAACATATTCATTACAAAATAAAGTTTTTATGTATTTTTTTTAAAGAAAAAGTATCTCACTTTCTGTGTACTTTAAAGCTTTTGACTTCAGTGGGGCAGATATGACTTTAACTCAGACTATGATTGAATATGTTTGGGATCATTTCATTTGGTTTGTCCACTAAGGCTATCATTAAGGTGTTAATTCATGAAACAAAATCTGGAAAAATCAGAGTTGGTTGGTTCACGTAGATAAAAATGTGCCTGCTGGATTCATGTGTGTTGGAAAACCTCTGAGGGTTGTATTTCGACAGGATCTCTGTGTTTGTCCTCCAAACACACACATCAGACCCGAAACCGAGTCAGAGAAATTTCACAGAGCAGAACAGAGTGAGAATAAGAACAAAAGAAGCAGGAGCTGCTGAGCATGACAATGAATCTTTTTGTAATTATAAACTATGAGTTGAAATAAAACCAGCTCTGTTTGATTCTTACAGAATAATAATCTAGACTGAGATATGTTAATACATGAAGAGACAGTCTCTGGCTCCTCAGACAGACTTCTGAGAGAATGCAAAGTGGTAGTGATGAGTAATCAAGAAAACAACTGCAAAGATACTTTGAGTTTTGTTTTTATCATTTGATAATGTGCTTGTTTTAGAGGTGGACACAGAATGTTATTAAGATTAGGTTAGATTAGATAAAATTGTACTAATCTCTTTGGAAAACTCTCTCGATGAAATTAGGATTCCAGTAGCAGTTTCTAAAAGGTGTTAGAGAGATACAATATATTAAAAAATGGGTAATGGGTGGGTCAGAGAATATGAGCCTCTGTTCTTTTCTTTATCTTTTACTCTTTTTATGTAAGGAAACACTACGTTATTATTTTATTGCTCTTTAAACACCTTTACTAACTGTCTCATCAAAATGTGGTAATACAGTTTATACACTCCCTGAATAATTGGTTTGCAGTGAAATTAATGTTTGAGCCCATTTAAGCTTTTTCATATCTACAGTAACAAGCTTGTTTCAAAAGATAAAAACTTTTCTTTTCATGCAAAATACCAAAACATCTCTTTTTAGGATGCTGTAAATATTAATCACCCTAAGTACATGCCCTGAATTTTTAAAAACTCGGCACTTTATTAGAAACAGACCTCCGCCAAGCAGCTCAGTTAAGACACCGGCTTTTCCACAACCCCTGTAAAAGACACAATTCTGGATCACCACACACTCTGATTGGATGAAGTCTCTGCTCATGTCTGTCAACCTGGAAAACTCCTCTGCCTGCTTGCAAGATGAGGTGCAAAATCAAGTCACATAGGCATGAATAACCTTGACGTACGTTTGCAAATAAACTACAATTCCTGTAATGGAGTACAGGAGCCAAAACCCTCACAGCAGAGGAGAAATTAATTGGATTTCCCATTACAAACTTTGTTTTTCATGATGTCAAAATGTATTGGATCCACATGAAAATTTACATTTATATTATAAACATTTCCTGTAAAACTGGAAGCAAATCCGCTAAGAAACAGCAGAGATATGACTTTTTAAAATGCGGCTTAAAGTAAACTTATGGGATTTTTGGGGGGGAAATTTGGGATTTTTTCCATCCAAAAAAATATCCTGACCACCACCAAAATTGAATGATTTTTAAGTTGGACCATTACGAACATGTCCTGAATATTTCAGCAAAATCCATCCAGTGGTTTTTGGATAATCTTCCTAAGAACAAAGCAAGCAGACAAACATTTTCCCCTGACAACATATCCTCCTCGGTGGAGGTAAAAAAAAAAAAAAAAAAGTTTATTCCAAGATCAAGTCATATATTACTGTATTTATTTTTTCCTTTACTTATATATCATTATAAGCCTAGCTCTGAGTGGCCACTCTGCCATAGTGTGGGTGGGCCTGTGCATATCCAGCCCCACCCACAGATCCACCCCTGCTCTGGATGAAAAGTACTTTGGCTTCATCCAGGTCCTCAGCCCAGGGGTCAACGATAACTGCTGTTTGTGTTTTCACTGTTGGGTTATTTTCTTGAGCCTTAAAGTCACATTGAGATGCTTCACTTTTAGTCATAGAGAAGATGTTAAAACATCTCAAATGCACCACAAAATGAGTGAAAAACAGATCGGTCAGAGTTTGTTTAGAAAATTGTCATAGTGTAGTCAGTGGTTTACTTAGTTCCATAAAATATTTCTTATGACAGTAATAAGATGCCAAAGAGGTTCCACTTTCATGCTTGTCACTTGCTGTTTTAATTCACTCAGCAGGTGCAGCTCTAAGATCTGAAGGGTACAAGTCCAAATGTCCAATCCTCTCTCTGAAAAATGTAATTCTATTGAACAGGATATTTCCTACATGAGATATTTTACATCAAATGACACCCAAAGAGAGCCTGTGCTGATATTAAAGCTAAGACATGTTGTTGTTATCTTAAATGTTTTATTTGTAAAAACATAAGCAAATAATAGATATAGTGAATACATGCATCAATAACTAAACAATGTATAAAATCAAGAGTGTGGCCTTGGCCTACTACTGTCTGATTGATTGATAGCCCATCTATCAACAAAACAAAATAAAAGAATACACATATGACAAGCCAAATTTTAATGCCACTACCATTAATCTGCTTGTCTAAATCATCAAAGGTTTAAAAGTTAACATTTTCATGTAACTCAGCATTTTTCTAAATTCAGTTTTCAGAGTTTTTTTCGACCATTAAAAACATTAATTTCAAGAGGTGATCTTTTATCTCTCCAAAATAAAATCTGATGTTTTTGTTGTTGTTGTTTTGTTTTTAACCCTGACCTAGGACAGATCATCTTCCCTTTTTGTCCTGACATTTACTTTTTTACTTTTACTTTTACTTTTACTTTTACTTTTACTTTTACTTTTACTTAATAGATATTTTGGAGTTTCTGTAACTTTTTATCTCTGTTACCTTATCCTTTTCTCAGAGATGCAAAGAGGAAATTTATAAGAGCCACGGACGACCACTGCTGCATCAGGGGCATGTTAATGGGTCTATGCACAATGAATGGTTGTGCAATTTTGTTGTCTGATGCAGAAGTTAATATTGCAATGATTCTCTCAACACAAAGCAGGTATTTGGATTATTATTAAAAATATGCTATGTTGAAACAAAGTTACTGAATTCACTTGCATTTGTTTACAAATTAAAGCTACTTCCATAATCTAAATAAAGCATAACTGCCACAACATACTAACAAACACTGGTTCATGCTGCATACTGTACTTGATAAATGTCCAAGATTATTCTCCCCTTTTTCTGCCAGGTGACAGCCATTGTGCTAAAGTGTGACCCAGAATAATTGTTTCAATAATACGAATTATGCCGTTTTTTGTTAAAAAGGTTCAGCAATCTAGTCAACAATTCAATCTTCTGATCCTGATCGTGAAATAAAAGTTTACAGTAGTCCAGCTTACGGCCATGAAAATGATATTCTGAGTGATTTATTTTGATTTTCATAATTTTGACAATTGAACATTCATGTGGTAGATGTGCATATGTACATGTGTATAGGTGTATAGGTGTATATGTATATGTATATGTACATATGTAATAACTCAGAAAATATAAATTTGTCAAATTTTGTAACTGTCCCTCAAGCTTACTGACCCCAAGGATCCCTAAAATGAAGCAAAGCTGAACACAAACCTTGAACTAATTCGATGTTGCCTCTGAGTTCACGTCTTATTGGACTTGTACTTTTTCTCATTTCACAACTTTAGGAAATTACCAAGAAAGTGGCGAGGCTGTCATTGTGCTGCTGTTTTAAAGACGCTTTGAGAGAGAAAAATGGAAAAATAACCCTCCAGAACCTGTGAATACTCTGAGAGCTTTGGTTCTGAACTGAGTTAGCCTTGCATGATGTCAAATTGTAGACCACATATTCAGACATTTTCAGCCTCTTTGACTAAATGTAATGTGGACAGTTGCAGCTTAAAATGGGACAAAAAGAGCACACCTTCTTGGTGTGTGTGTCTTCACAACTTAACTGAATCATCAAATGGTGTCTTCATTTTGTCTTACAACACCAAATGAGCAGCAAAAACGTCTCATTGTACAAGTTCGCTACTTGGTCTTATATGGCAGCCAGCATCAATAACCTAATGCCACACCAGATGGAGTGTTCAATATTTCCCCCTAGCCCATCTGAAAGTGTTTGGGGAGGTCAGAACCTCTCAGAAGCGTATAAGACAAGTGATTTTATTTATTAAAGGCCAATCAGATAATTTTATGTTCTACAGAATGTGAGCCATTTCTTAAAACAAACTCTTCTCAAAACATGATGGAAGTGGAACAAAAACATTCACACTGAAGGGAAGTTTGTAGTGTTGATATTTGTTTTTTATATAATAATGAAATGAGGTCCAGGTCTAATAAAACTCTTACTGAAACTGTTAGCATTTATGCTAATCAATGTCCAAGCAGTCACTTCCTGCTGTCTTCATGTTCGTCTCCCAACTCTCCCGCTCTAAAAGAGTCTAATTTGGCTGTCCCTCTATGGGCCACTCATCATCGTAAGAGATTGGAGCTAGATGGCATTATGGATCTTATGATTACAGACGTTAAAGCAGGCTGATCCGGCTGCTGCGCAAGGTTGTTCCATCAGTCCCTTAAAATGATCGTGCAACAAAGATCATTTCCATATTTTTCCCAGAGTGCACAGGTGCAACACTCATTTCAGGATCACGACCCTCCAGTTTAGAACCACAGACTCATAAGGAAAAGACGACGTACCTTCTTTACCCATCTTGGTGAAATCCAGTTTAACATGCATATTTAAACAAGATTTTATGGATGTGCACAAGTGGAGAGATGTCAAAATGAGGGACTGCTGAATGAGGGTGTCCCTGTCCCCGTGGATGTGGTTTGTTGTCTTCGGGTAACTACGCCAACTTCCTGACTTGGACTTTTAGTCAGCAGGCCTCCATGTTCCCACCCAATCATTGGATTGAGTTACTGCCCCCCCCAAATTTTAGAGGAATCTGGCCTACTGCTGAAGTGTGTTACTGTCACAAGAAATTGTAATTTTCTGCATCCAATGCCATTTTTATTGTTTTTTCTTTAAAGCAGTTATTTTTTCATCTATCTCTGGAAACACTGATAAGTCTCCTTTCAGCTCCCAGAGCCTGAGCTAATCTTTCAGTGTCTGGATTTTTCTTTTCAAACGCACCCACGAATCATTTCAGATGCTTCGCTTAATCAAAAATTGACTCAACCCATTGATCAGTTATGCAAATAGCGTCAAATCAGCTTCCTAATTGACCTTTTTGACAGATTCATACATCTCAAGTATTCTGACTGCTCTTTTATGCAGTACATCAACTCAGTTAGATATTTAGAAGCCTCTTTTATGACTTTTCAGGTTTTGTATTCAAAGTGACCTTCAATTTCTGATGGTTTGTTTTCATTTCATTCCTCTGCCTGATTCTGCTGCTGAGTTCACTGAGTTTAAGTTCTGCTGCGGCTGCAGACATTCACCACAAGGGGGCGCTGCAGGACATCAGATCACATTTAATGTGCTGAACTGTGTGAGAGCTGTTTTTTCCCATAGGAACGCCCAAAAGTCTGTTTTATAACAAGATCCACGCAGACCTGGAAGGTTGATATTAATGTACTGACCAAGTGTAGCCCCTCTGCTGTTGTGTGACACAAAAGTGAGAATCACCTTCAGAGCTTAAAGCATATTTTCAGAGGTTCAGGTTTAAATCACAGAAGGAATAACAAAGACGGCCTCCTTCAATTTTATAAAGCAGAACCCTGAAAATGTCCAAATACAGATTAATCAGATTAATTCACTGTGATGCAAGATCTGATCTGTTGTGGATAAAACCATTGAAGCAGAAAAAGTTTAGAATGTAGTACAATGGCACAATATGTTGACTCTTAAAGCAAATTTAGATATATAAACTACAAGTGCACCAAGGGCAAAAACTTCCACCGAGGCAGGTCCAACATTGTTGGGGAACTTATGGTTAAAATGTGGAACACTGCCCTATTTCCTACTATTAACAAATTCTTAAGTCCTGGATCCAAATCTAGACTCGGATCACCACAACAATCTAAACAGTTCCCCTTTGTGACATGATCAACATTCCCTGAAAATGACCTCAAAATCTGCTGGAAAGATTTTGAGTTATCAGTGCAAATGTGGAAAACTTGCAATGGTAAAAAAATAAAAATTAAAATAAAAAAATAAATAATTAAACAAATTCCTGGACTCAGATTTGGATAACCTCCAAAACTGAATCACTTCTTTCTCATGCCATGAAGAAAACTCTCTGATAATTTGATAAGTTTGATTTGTCCTGTTCACCAAAAAAATCTAACATAATAAACACCAGCACTAAGGTTATAATAGAGGTTACTTTAAAAAAATATATGTTAATGTTGGAGATTAAGCTATCAAAGTGTTTAGGTTGTAAAGATGTAACTCGGAAAAACCCCAAAATGTTCAGATAAAGATGTAACTCTTACATTTCTTCATAATCCATTTTTATTAGACCAAATAACCCCAATAATTTGAGTTTTTATGTTTTTAAATTCAGATAATTTGCCCCCAAAACTTCTTCTTTCATCTGCACCAGTGGATCGTAGTTCCCGATGAACAATTGTCATCACTGTGTTGAGGTCACACTGTTGTTTTCCTCCAGTTTCCAAAAGTTCCACACAGTAATTTAAAGCTTTTTCCTGACTGAAAAAAGACAGACTGTTTCAGGAGCAGCATCTTTGCTTTCTTCTCCATCTTAAGGTCTGATTCACAAAGACGACTGTGCCGGTGATCTTAAAGCACCGACCGAGCTCATCTTGAATCAGCTGTGTTTTAAGTTTGACAGAGAAAATCAGCCATCATGTCCATATGCTTGGAGGGTCATTTTCATTTGGATAAAAGGGCCCTGAAATCTGACTGGACATCTTGAAATGTTTTACAAAGAGCAAATGATTTCCTTTAGCCACGCAGGATCTATTTCACTCTCTGAAATACTTAAGGAATCTCAGTATGTGGCCCTCTGTGAAAAAAAAACACAACATTAAAACTCTATCATGAAAGAATAGTTTCTTTTCCAAACATATTAAAGGTCATTTTTATTTGTTCATCAGTGAGAGTGGGGTGGCACAGAGGCAGGTAGTGTACATGCCTCACAGCAGGGTGGTTTGCACATTCTTCCTGTGCATGTGTGGGTTCTCTTCAGGCACTGCAGCTTCCTCCCACTGATGCTGATTAGGTTAATTAGTCCTAATTGTTGTTCGTTGTGGATGTGTGTGAATGGTTGTCTGTCTCTCTATTAGGAATGTAACAGTATGAAAATTTCATATCACGGTAATCATCATTACTTTATTATTATATCGAGGTATTTTTGCAGTGAGCTCAAAATGTTGAAAAAAGTACTTTAACACAGTCTTGAAATCATTTAACCCCTTTAATATAATGATTTTAACAGTTCTTTTGTCTTTTTTGTCGATAACTGTGTCAGGAAATGTTCTATAAGTAAATTTGTTTAAACTTTTTCCATTAGAAATAGAAGTAAACAATTCTGGCAATTAGGCCTATTTGTCTTAATTATGTTATAAATGCTTAAACTGTGTGTAATTAAAAGAATAGAAAAAAAAGAATTTGTACTTTAACCACGTTTCTCTTCTTAAACAATTGTAAATGAACATGTTCAAAGTTTTGAGATGACCAAAAATAAACATTTTAGTTTGCCTGCAGCATTAGTGTCCATGTTACAGCTCGTTATATTAGACCATGTCCAGGTCTTTTTATTTATTAATTTTTTGTTTTACAAACGATAGTCCCTGAAGCTATTAGCCCCCTTCATGACTCTCCTCTGGTCTCCCCTTTCATGGCAGATCTCCTCGACATCTCCTTTAATATTTACAAATAACGATTGATTTAATCCATGAAACATGAACTATGATGGAAAAAAGACGATCTATTACGATGAAACACGGCGAAACACGGCGAAAGAACGACAGGAACACACTCCAGATTGATACTAATGCTGTTATTTACAACCTTTATACATTATTTACTCAGAAAATCAAATCAAATCAAATCAAATCAAAATTTATTTATAAAGCACTTTTCATACAGTAAGACTGCAGCACAAAGTGCTATACATGTTAAAAACAGTCCCCATCCCCCCTCCACCCCCCCATTCAAACTCCACCCCACGGACTCCCCCCCCCCAGCCACACCCACCCACACACACACACACACACACACACACACACACACACACACACACACACACACACACCCATACGCTGCTTTCCATGTGGTTTGGGGACCAAGTTTCTGATCGTCCCTTTGGGGGACTACCCTTTCCAAAGGTTCTACAGGTTTGAAAAAAATCAGGCACAATGTCTACACTGTTGTTAGCCTATACACAACTTTAAATCTCTGGATTTACAAAGTCATGTGCAGGCCATACTTAGTGGGGACTCTGGAAAAATCGGGCAGACATGATTCATGGGGACTAAATTTAAATATGATTTGCATAATTTACACTAATTCCAATGAGACTTCTGGGGACCCTGCTTAAATCACAAAGTTATTCTTTATGTAATGTATCCTTGGTTACTGCTCTGCCATCATAACAGTGTTCACTGTAAATATGCCATATCATATAAATTCAATACAGTAATGCTTGAAATCAATCAGAATCCAGCTGAAAAAAGGTAGTCCTTGACACTTTTATTTAGTTAATTCTGGTACAAGAAAAGACTGCCAACATTGCAGAGAAAATTGAGTCCTGACATCACAGACAACCTTTAGAACATTATTTAAAATGAAAAAAAAAAAGGCTTTGTCAAATAGATAACATTCAAAACAGTTATAAGGTTCTTGGGAAACTGACTTGAGTATGCAATAGGAAATAGGAAAAAAGTTCTATGACTGAGAACTTCTAGCGCAAGCTCATGAAGCTGAGGAATCTGGAATTGAACTAAAACTAGAGCACAGAACCAGCCTTTGTTAATTATCCTTTCTACTTAAACTTTTTTTTCATTTTGTAGGCTGTGATTTCTTGTAAACATAGTATTTCAAAGTGGACCAGTCCCGGTTCTTCAGAGCCTCTGGTTCAGCCTTCAAATGTTTCCCACAGTCATTCTTTGCCGGCACTTTACCAGAAATGATGAAACGCTTCATGTGTTTCTCAACACCTTTCTCCTCGCACTGCTGCCAGGTCTCTGTGCAGGTTAATCAAAAGCAAAAAAATAAATTTAAGACAAGATAATGATATACATACATATATAAATACACATATGTATATCTATATATATCTATATCTATCTATATCTATATATCTATATATATATATATATATATATATATATATATATATATATATATATATATATATACATATATATATATATATATATATGTATATATATATATATATATAGATAGATAGATAGATAGATATAGATATATATATATAGATATATATATATATAAAACCAGTCAGTGAAGTTGGCATGTTGTGTAAATCGTAAATAAAAACAGAATACAATGATTTGCAAATCCCTTTCAACCTATATTCAGTTCAATACACAGCAAAGACTTTGTTATTTTTTGCAAATATTAGCTCATTTGGAATTTGTGCCTGCAACATATTTCAAAAAAGCTGGCACAAGTGGCAAAAAAGACTGAGAAAGTTGAGGAATGCTCATCAAACACTTATTTGGAACATCCCACAGGTGAACAGGCTAATTAGGAACAGGTGGGTGCCATGATTGGGTATAAAAGCAGCTTCCCTGAAATGCTCAGTCATTCACAAACAAGGATGGGGCGAGGGTCACCACTTTGTGAACAAATGCATGAGCAAATTGTCCCACAGTTTAAGAACAACATTTCTCAATGAGCTATTGCAAGGAATTTAGGGATTTCATCATCTACGGTCCGTAATATCATCAAAAGGTCCAGACTGTTATAGGCACAAAGTTCAAAAGCCAGCATCTGTGATGGTATGGGGCTGTATTAGTGCCCAAGGCATGGGTAACTTACACATCTGTGAAGGCACCATTAATGCTGAAAGGTACATACAGGTTTTGGAGCATCATATGTTGACATCCAAGCAACGTCTTTTTCATGGACGCCCCTGCTTATTTCAGCAAGACAATGCCAAGCCACATTCTGCACGTGTTACAACAGCGTGGCTTCGTGGTAAAAGAGTGCGGGTACTAGACTGGCCTGCCTGTTGTCCAGACCTGTCCCCCATTGAAAATGTGTGGTGCATTATGAAGCCTAAAATACAACAACGGAGACCCCGGACTGTTGAACAACTTAAACTGTACATCAAGCAAGAATGGGAAAGAATTCCACCTGAAAACTTCAAAAATTGGTCTCCTCAGTTCCCAAACGTTTACTGAGTGTTGTTAAAAGGAAAGGCGATGTAACTCAGTGGTAAAAATGCCCCTGTGCCAACTTTTTTGCAATGTGTTGCTGCCATTAAATTCTAAGTTAATGATTATTTGCAAAAGAACATAAAGTTTCTCAGTTCGAACATTAAATATCTTGCCTCTGCTGTGTATTCAATTGAATATAAGTTGAAAGGGATTTGCAAATCATTGTTTCTGTTTTATTTACGATTAACACAACGTACAACTTCATTGGTTTTGGGTTTATATATATATATATATATACATTTAGATAGATAGATAGATAGATATACATATATGCCTTTTTAGTGTTATTCCATCCATTTATTCATCCATCCAACCCATTCTCAGAGGAAAATTAATCATAAATTCACATTACTTTAGGTCAGAAATCAATCCCATATATTTCAAGACAATCCAACCACCTTGCACATTATATTGCACTTTCCTGCAGCACTTTTAAATATTTATCTTCTCGCCAAAACGCCTGGTAATATTACTGCTTCAAATTGGGCTTTGGTATTGCTCTGCAATCAGACTTCACATTTCTCTGCTCAAACTAAGGAGACCAGAGTTGCAGGGACATGAAGATCATCAGCATAAAAACAGCAGGGAAACTTTTTCAAAAAGTTTCTTTAAAGAAACAATATTCTGGCTCCTTAGAGTGATAATGTTAGGGTGACTGTTTATATATATTTTGATTTCACATAGTCCTGATGTTAAAGTAAAAAATGGGTGAAATATGTCGTGTCATCAAATCACCCAGCAACAGTATGATAAATGAGTAAAGATCTTTGCAAGTGAGTTGTATTATAAAAAATGCTTACATCATGTAAGCATTACTTTAAATGTGTGTATCACTTTGAATAGTCCTTTTTGTCAAAATGTCTCTGACAGTTGTCATAACATCCCCACAAATCACCCAATGACTTTGTTTTTGAGTAATAACTATCTGTTAGGTATGTAAGATCTCTGTAGAAAAGTTCAGTATATTGTTAAAGTGGATTGATTCTGGTGAAATATTGTGGGTGTACACTGCCTGGCCAAAAAAGAAGTCGCCACCTGGATTTAACTATGCAAATACAATTTGTATGAGCCTCCTGTTGGATATTTTCTGCATGGGCAATTATCTTTAAGATGGCAACAGGTTATTTTACCCCAGCTGATGCAATGAGTAGCTTCACATTTCCTAAACAACCACGTCAAAGACACATCCTGTGGTCGTGGAAAAGATGTTTGTCTGTTTAAGAAGTGTCAAATCACCAGCTGCTTTGCCTTCCTTTCCTTTAAATGGTCTCCTACAGGTTTTGTATAGTTAGGAATATTTATAACCCTAAATTCAAGCAAATGTACAAAAGCAAACTTTGTCCCCGTTTGAAAAAAGTGAGACAAGACTTAGAGCAATGGAATTCTTTACCAATTTCTTGGTTAGGACGTATATCCTTGGTCAAAATGAATATTTAAGCTCGATTGCTATGCCCTGTCCAAACAATTCCAATTATTATTTTTTTAAAATAGGGTGGTAAAGGACCTGAACAGCTGGCTTAGCTCTTTCATATGGAGCAGACATAGGCCCAAACTCAAGATGGCCATACTAATGGCATGGATATATTCCATGATTACAATGCCAGGATTCATGGGGTTCAAATTGAGAGTGATTAAGGGGTATGAGACATGCATTTTGCATCCATGACATTCAGACTCTCCGTCATCAATACAAGACCTTGGTGAAAAATTAATGCAACACTGGATGGAAAAAAAATCTTGTAACATTGCAGAAGCTTAAAGAAACATTGCCACCGTGAATGCCTGCTATAATCAAAGTTAAATGTGGTCAAAGAAATATTAGAGTGTGTGTCCTTTTCTTTGGTGGTGAGTTCTTGGCGCCAGGGCAGAGTATTTTTATATGAAAATCAATCTTCATTTTGCAATGAATATGTCTCTGATATGGGATTGACTTAATGGTCTCACATAACATATTTAGCAGTGTTTAAGATCAAATTGTGTAAAGAGGAACCAAAGAATAAGAGAGACTCAGGCCCCCATGAAGAGAAACAACATATCTTTTGATATCCAGAAATCTTAATATCACAGCATATTGCTTTTCATCATTATAAAAGACAAAAAAGATGGTACCTGTTGCTCAGGGATCTCTTTGCCCAAAGCTTTAACCATCTGAGTTTCATCTTGGAGAGCAGGTGAGTTACTTTGTGAATAGCTGAAAACAGTTGAAGTTATAGGCATCTGTAAAAATGTTGGAGAAACATTTTTAGATAATAAATTTCCCTTTAAAGACAAAAAACAATCTACAGTATAACAACAAAATCATATCACCTAAAATACACCGAGCACTTGACACAGTTTAAACTTAAATTGTGTCATTTGGTGCTTTATGTGAATTTCCTTTTAATCAGATCTTAGAAACAGATTATAAGATTAAAATTCTACTTTAAAGACAAAAATCAGTCCACGATATATCAACTTAATCACACTACATTAATCAATAAATTTTAATTGTTCACTGTTGTTTGGTGCTTTAGGGGGAGGTCGTGTTAATTAGATATTAAAGATAGATATTTAGATAATTACTTTTTCTTTGACCCGAAAAATTGTCCAATCTATCACAACAATGTCATACTACCTTAATCAATAAACTGAACTTCCTGCAGAGCTCTCAAATTTTTACACACAGTTTTTAATGGTACACTGTTGTTTGGTGCTTTGTGGGGACATCGTGTTAATTAGATATAAGAGATTGATAATTAGATTATAACTTTAATTTTGAAGAGAAAAATCAGTCCACACTTTCACGACAACATAATCCTACATTTATCAATACATTGAACTTCTCTGCAGACCTCTCCAATTCTTTACACACAGTTTTTCATTGTACACTGTCGTTTGGTGCTTTGTGGGGACGTCGCACTTGTTGTATGTTAGGGATTGATTATTAGATAATAACTTTTATTTTAAAGAGAAAAATCTGTCCACACTATCACAACAACATCATACTACATAAATCAATAAACTGAACTTCTCTGCAGACCTCTCCAAATCTTTACACACAGTTTTTCAAAGTACACTGTTTTTGGTGCTTTGTGGGGACGTCACACTGATTGTATGTTAGGATTGATTATTAGATAATAGATTTTACTTTGAAAAGAAAAATCAGTCCACAATATCACAACAATATTATACTACATTTAGCAATAAGTTAAACTTCTCTGCAGACCTTTCCAATTCTTTACACACAGTGTTTACTTGAATACTGTCGTTTGGTGCTTTGTGGGGACGTCGTGTTTATTAGATATAACAGATGGATAATTAGATTATAAGTTCTATTTTGAAGAGAAAAATCAGTCCACACTTTCACGACAACATAATCCTACATTTATCAATACATTGAACTTCTCTGCAGACCTCTCCAATTCTTTACACACAGTTTTTCATAGTACACTGTCGTTTGGTGCTTTGTGGGGACGTCGCACTTGTTGTATGTTAGGGATTGATTATTAGATAATAACTTTTATTTTAAAGAGAAAAATCTGTCCACACTATCACAACAACATCATACTACATAAATCAATAAACTGAACTTCTCTGCAGACCTCTCCAATTCTTTACACACAGTTTTTCAAAGTACACTGTTTTTGGTGCTTTGTGGGGACGTCACACTGATTGCATGTTAGGGATTGATTATTAGATAATAGATGTTACTTTGAAAAGAAAAATCAGCCCACAATATCACAACAATATTATACTACATTTAGCAATAAATTAAACTTCTCTGCAGACCTTTCCAATTCTTTACACACAGATTTTAATTGTACACTGTCGTTTGGTGTCACAGTCTCAGTCTCTGCCTCAGACTGCCACATGCCTGCAGCAGTCTAATCAGCTGAGCTCCACTCAGCTGTGCTCTCTGCCTCAGACTGCCACTTGCCTGCAACAATCTAATCAGCTGAGCTCAACTCAGCTGTGCTCTCAGCCTCAGTCTGCCACAGTCCTGCAACAATCTACCCAGCTGAGCTCCACTCTCCTGTTCTGTCTGCCTCAGTCTGTCACATTCCTTCAGCAGTCTAATAAGCTGAGCTCAACTCAGCTGTGGTCTCTGCCTCAGTCTGCCACATTCCTTCAGCAATCTAATAAGCTGAGCTCAACTCAGCTGTGCTCTCAGTCTCAATCTCCAGTCTGCCTCCACTGCTGCAGTGTAATTAGCCCAGACTCACTTCACCTGTGTTCCTGCTCACATCTGCACCTCGTCTGCTGCAATCAAGCCAGCTACAAAAGCCCCAGCTCCACTCTCAGTCCTGGTCAGACTGTCTTTGCACTCATGCTGAGAACCCCAGACTTGTTTCCCGGATTGATCACCCGTTGCCGACAAGTTTTGTTCCAGACTCTGCCTCATACGCCTGACCCTCGGCTTGATTCCAAGGTATCGACTAGCTTCTGTCCTCGACTCACCCGTCTGCCCGAGTCCCCGGCTATTGATCCTGCTTCTGTCTCTGACGCTGAGTTCTGCCTGTCTCACTCCATGCTGGTCTGCTTGGTAACTGATCCCTACCTGTCCTCGACGCTGAGTTCCTGCCTGTCTCACTCCGTGCTGGTCTGCTTGGTAACTGATCCCCACCTGTCCTCGACGCTGAGTTCCTGCCTGTCTCACTCCGTGCTGGTCTGCTTGGTAACTGATCCCTACCTGTCCTCGACGCTGAGTTCCTGCCTGTCTCACTCCGTGCTGGTCTGCTTGGTAACTGATCCCCACCTGTCCTCGACGCTGAGTTCCTGCCTGTCTCACTCCGTGCTGGTCTGCTTGGTAACTGATCCCTACCTGTCCTCGACGCTGAGTTCCTGCCTGTCTCACTCCGTGCTGGTCTGCTTGGTAACTGATCCCTACCTGTCCTCGACGCTGAGTTCCTGCCTGTCTCACTCCGTGCTGGTCTGCTTGGTAACTGATCCCCACCTGTCCTCGACGCTGAGTTCCTGCCTGTCTCATTCCGTGCTGGTCTGCTGGTCTGCTCTACGTTGTGACCCACGTCTGGTATCTGATCCTGCTTCCGTCTCCTGTCGCCGAACCCAGTCTGCTCCACGCCAGACCCACGTCTGGTATCTGACCCTGCTTCCGCCTCCTGTTGCCGAGCCAGTCTGCCCTACGTTGTGCCATTCGCCTGGTGTCTGACTTCCTGCCTGTCCTCGACTACGAGAGCTCGCCTGAACCACATCACCGAGTGTTCCCGAACGCCTCTACTCGTCAGTGTGTGAGTCGAGCCTGCATCACCTTCCCCCTCTAAAAGACTGAGTGACCTTCTGTCTGTGCATCTCCTGGGTGGCTCAGTCGGTAAGGCGTCCGATTGTGGACCGAGCTGTCGCGGGTTCGACCCCCGCTCAAGCCACAGCCTGTTCTCTGTTTCAACGGTGTGGGTGTCAGTTTTGGACTCCTCTGAGGTGCTGCACTCAGAGGAGTGTTCACCTCTTAAGTTCGCTGTTGCGGGTTGAAGCCCCGCTCTAGAATCAGCTACTCCCCTGTAAAGACTGTGTGAGCTCCTCTCCGTCCTCAGCATCTTCCCTGAAAAGGCTGTGGAAACCGACAGCTGAACAGCTCCGGGTTAGCTCAGTCAGGAGAGCGCCTGGCCCACAGATCTCCTGGTCGCGGGTTCGCAGCCCGCTCTGAACTGTTTCTGAACTTGGTGTTAATAAAGACTGTTCTAATTAAACTGCTTGCTTCTGGGTCCTACCTGCAAACGTGACAGTACAGTCTGACCAGAAGATGGACCCAGCAAGTAGCATTCCCTTTCCAATGGACAGATTAGAGAGGGTTGAAGGGGTGCTAGCCAATCAGGAAGGACTGATTGTTGCATCTGCCAGCCACCTTCAAAGAGTTTTGGATAGTTTAACTCGGACAGTCACTGAATTAGCCTCCAAGCTACAAGCTCGTTCAGCCTCTCAGCCCCGTAATGGTCCGACTCCAGCCTCTCAGCCCAAGGTTAGTCCAAGCCCTTCGTCCGAGGCCCTACGGACCCTCTGCACCTCGTCCGAGGCCCTGCGGACCCCCTGCTCATCATCCGAGGCCCTGCGGACCCCAAGCCCTTCGTCCGAGGCCCTGCGGACCTCAAGCCCTTCGTCCGAGGCCCTTCGGATCCCAAGCCCTTCGTCCGAGGCCCTTCGGACCCAAAGCCCTTCGTCCGAAGCCCTGCGGACCCAAAGCCCTTCGTCCGAGGCCCTGCGGACCCTCTGCACCTCGTCCGAGGCCCTGCGGACCCCAAGCCCTTCGTCCGAGGCCCTGCGGACCCCAAGCCCTTCGTCCGAGGCCCTTCGGATCCCAAGCCCTTCGTCCGAGGCCCTTCGGACCCAAAGTCCTTCGTCCGAAGCCCTGCGGACCCAAAGCCCTTCGTCCGAGGCCCTGCGGACCCTCTGCACCTCGTCCGAGGCCCTGCGGACCCCAAGCCCTTCGTCCGAGGCCCTGCGGACCCCAAGCCCTTCGTCCGAGGCCCTGCGGACCTCAAGCCCTTCGTCCGAGGCCCTTCGGATCCCAAGCCCTTCGTCCGAGGCCCTTCGGATCCCAAGCCCTTCGTCCGAGGCCCTTCGGATCCCAAGCCCTTCGTCCGAGGCCCTGCGGACCAAAAGCCCTTTGTCCGAGGCCCTGCGGACCCAAAGCCCTTTGTCCGAGGCCCTGCGGACTCCCTGTTCCATGTCCGAGGCTCTGCGGACCCCAAGCCCTTTGTCCGAGACCCTGCGGACCCCCAGCATCCAGTGCTCCAGGTCCGAGGCCCTGCAGACCCCCTGTTCCTCGTCCGAGGCCCTGCGGACCCCCTGTTCCTCGTCTGAGGCCCTGCGGATCCCCTGTTCCTCGTCCGAGGCCCTGCGGACCCCCTGTTCCTCGTCCGAGGCCCTGCGGACCCCCTGTTCCTCGTCCGAGGCCCTGCGGACTCCCTGTTCCTCGTCCGAGGCCCTGCGGACTCCTTGTTCCATGTCCGAGGCTCTGCAGACCCCAAGCTCTTCATCTGAGGCTCTGCAAACCCCCTGTTCCTCGTCCTGAGGCTCTGCAAACCCCTGTTCTTCATCTGAAGCCCTGCAGACCGCCTGCTCTTCGCCTGTGACCCTGCAGGCCTGCTCTTCGCCTGTGGCCCTGCAGACTGCGCTCTTTTCTCTCTGTGGCCCTGCAGACTCCTGCTCCTCGTCTGAGGCCCTGCAGACTCCTGCTCCTCGTCTGAGACCCAGCAGACTCCTGCTCCTCGTCCTGAGACCCAGCAGACTCCTGCTCCTCGTCTGAGACCCAGCAGACTCCCTGCTCCTCGTCTGAGACCCAGCAGACTCCCTGCTCCTCGTCTGAGACCCAGCAGACTCCTGCTCCTCGTCTGAGACCCAGCAGACTCCCTGCTCCTCGTCTGAGACCCAGCAGACTCCCTGCTCCTCGTCTGAGACCCAGCAGACTCCCTGCTCCTCGTCTGAGACCCAGCAGACTCCCTGCTCCTCGTCTGAGACCCAGCAGACTCCCTGCTCCTCGTCTGAGACCCAGCAGACTCCCTGCTCCTCGTCTGAGACCCAGCAGACTCCCTGCTCCTCGTCTGGTGCCCCGAAGACTCCCTGCTCCTCGCCTGATGCCCCGCAGACTCCGTGTTCTTTGCCTGAGGCCCCGCAGACTCCGTGTTGCTCACCTGGAGCCCAGCAGACAACCAGCCTTCAGTACTCCTCGTCCATGGACCTGTGCTTCCCTGAACTCTGCGCTGCCCCTGGAAGGCCTCTGGGTCGCCCCCCTGAACTTTGCGCTGCCTCAGGAAGGCCTCTGGGTCGCCCCCCTGAACTCTGCGCTGTCCCAGGAAGGCCTCTGGGTCGCCCCCCTGAACTCTGTGCCCTAGGAAGGCCTCTGGGTTGCCCCCCTGAACTCTGTGCTCCTCTGGCTCACCCACCTGAACTTGACTCCTCCCTTGACCTCCTCCCTAAGAGGTCGCCTTCTCACCTGAACTCAGTGAGAACTCCGCCTCTGAAGAGTACTGAGGTACCCTTCCCACCCGCCCTGCCCCTGTTGATGTTGTTGGGACGTCAGGAGCCGTCCCTTGAGGGGGGGGTTCTGTCACAGTCTCAGTCTCTGCCTCAGACTGCCACATGCCTGCAGCAGTCTAATCAGCTGAGCTCCACTCAGCTGTGCTCTCTGCCTCAGACTGCCACTTGCCTGCAACAATCTAATCAGCTGAGCTCAACTCAGCTGTGCTCTCAGCCTCAGTCTGCCACAGTCCTGCAACAATCTACCCAGCTGAGCTCCACTCTCCTGTTCTGTCTGCCTCAGTCTGTCACATTCCTTCAGCAGTCTAATAAGCTGAGCTCAACTCAGCTGTGGTCTCTGCCTCAGTCTGCCACATTCCTTCAGCAATCTAATAAGCTGAGCTCAACTCAGCTGTGCTCTCAGTCTCAATCTCCAGTCTGCCTCCACTGCTGCAGTGTAATTAGCCCAGACTCACTTCACCTGTGTTCCTGCTCACATCTGCACCTCGTCTGCTGCAATCAAGCCAGCTACAAAAGCCCCAGCTCCACTCTCAGTCCTGGTCAGACTGTCTTTGCACTCATGCTGAGAACCCCAGACTTGTTTCCCGGATTGATCACCCGTTGCCGACAAGTTTTGTTCCAGACTCTGCCTCATACGCCTGACCCTCGGCTTGATTCCAAGGTATCGACTAGCTTCTGTCCTCGACTCACCCGTCTGCCCGAGTCCCCGGCTATTGATCCTGCTTCTGTCTCTGACGCTGAGTTCTGCCTGTCTCACTCCATGCTGGTCTGCTTGGTAACTGATCCCTACCTGTCCTCGACGCTGAGTTCCTGCCTGTCTCACTCCGTGCTGGTCTGCTTGGTAACTGATCCCCACCTGTCCTCGACGCTGAGTTCCTGCCTGTCTCACTCCGTGCTGGTCTGCTTGGTAACTGATCCCTACCTGTCCTCGACGCTGAGTTCCTGCCTGTCTCACTCCGTGCTGGTCTGCTTGGTAACTGATCCCCACCTGTCCTCGACGCTGAGTTCCTGCCTGTCTCACTCCGTGCTGGTCTGCTTGGTAACTGATCCCTACCTGTCCTCGACGCTGAGTTCCTGCCTGTCTCACTCCGTGCTGGTCTGCTTGGTAACTGATCCCTACCTGTCCTCGACGCTGAGTTCCTGCCTGTCTCACTCCGTGCTGGTCTGCTTGGTAACTGATCCCCACCTGTCCTCGACGCTGAGTTCCTGCCTGTCTCATTCCGTGCTGGTCTGCTGGTCTGCTCTCACGCTAGACCCACGCCTGGTATCTGATCCTGCTTCCGTCTCCTGTCGCCGAACCCAGTCTGCTCCACGCCAGACCCACGCCTGGTATCTGACCCTGCTTCCGCCTCCTGTTGCCGAGCCAGTCTGCCCTACGTTGTGCCATTCGCCTGGTGTCTGACTTCCTGCCTGTCCTCGACCACGAGCTCGCCTGAACCACATCACCGAGTGTTCCCGAACGCCTCTACTGCCAGTGTGTGAGTCGAGCCTGCATCACCTTCCCCCTCTAAAAGACTGAGTGACCTTCTGTCTGTGCATCTCCTGGGTGGCTCAGTCGGTAAGGCGTCCGACAGTGGACCGAGCTGTCGCGGGTTCGACCCCGCCAAGCCACAGCCTGTTCTCTGTTTCAACGGTGTGGGTGTCAGTTTTGGACTCCTCTGAGGTGCTGCACTCAGAGGCGTGTTCACCTCTTAAGTTCGCTGTTGCGGGTTGAAGCCCCGCTCTAGAATCAGCTACTCCCCTGTAAAGACTGTGTGAGCTCCTCTCCGTCCTCAGCATCTTCCCTGAAAAGGCTGTGGAAACCGACAGCTGAACAGCTCCGGGTTAGCTCAGTCAGGAGAGCGCCCGTCCACAGATCTCCTGGTCGCGGGTTCGCAGCCCGCTCTGAACTGTTTCTGAACTTGGTGTTAATAAAGACTGTTCTAATTAAACTGCTTGCTTCTGGGTCCTACCTGCAAACGTGACAGTTTGGTGCTTTATGGGGACATCGTATTAATTGTGTGTTAGAGATTGATTATTAGATAATAGATTTTACTTTGAAGAGAAAAATCAGTCCACAATATCACAACAATATTATACTACATTTAGCAATAAGTTAAACTTCTCTGTAGACATTTCCAATTCTTTACACACAGTGTTTACTTGAATACTGTCGTTTGGTGCTTTGTGGGGACATCGTGTTTATTAGATATAAGAGATGGATAATTAGATTAAAACGTGTATTTTGAAGAGAAAAATCAGTCCACACTATCACAACAACATAATCCTACATTTATCAATACATTGAACTTCTCTCCAGACCTCTCCAATTCTTTACACACAGTTTTTCATAGTACACTGTTTTTGGTGCTTTGTGGGGACGTCACACTGATTGTATGTTAGGGATTGATTATTAGATAATAGATTTTACTTTGAAAAGAAAAATCAGTCCACAATATCACAACAATATTATACTACATTTAGCAATACATTAAACTTCTCTGCAGACCTTTCCAATTCTTTACACACAGTTTTTCATTGTACACTGTCGTTTGGTGCTTTGTGGGGACGTCGTGTTTATTAGATATAAGAGATGGATAATTAGATTATAACTTTAATTTTGAAGAGAAAAATCAGTCCACACTATCACAACAATGTCTTACTACATTAATCAATAAACTGAACTTCTCTGCAGACCTCTCCAATTTTTTACACACAGTTTTTAATTGTACACTGTCGTTTGGTGCTTTATGGGGACATCGTATTAATTGTATGTTAGAGATTGATAATTAGATTATAACTTTAATTTTGGAGAGAAAAATCAGTCCACAATATCACAACAATATTATACTACATTTAGCAATAAATTAAACTTCTCTGCAGACAATTCCAATTCTTTACACACAGTTTTTCATTGTACACTGTCGTTTGGTGCTTTATGGGGACATCATGTTTATTATATATAAGAGATTGATAATTAGATTATAACTTTAATTTTGAAGAGAAAAATCAGTCCACACTATCACAACAATGTCTTACTACATTATTCAATAAACTGAACTTCTCTGCAGACCTCTCCAATTCTTTACACACAATTTTTTATTGTACACTGTCATTTGGGGCTTTGTGGGGACGTCGCACTGTTTGTATGTTAGGATTGATTATTAGATAATAGATTTTACTTTGAAAAGAAAAATCAGTCCACAATATCACAACAATATTATACTACATTTAGCAATAAATTAAACTTCTGCAGACCTTTCCAATTCTTTACACACAGTGTTTACTTGAATATTGTCGCTTGGTGCTTTGTGGGGACGATCGTGTATATTAGATATAAGAGATGGATAATTAGATAATAACTTTTATTTTAAAGAGAAAAATCTGTCCACACTATCACAACATCATACTAAATTAATCAATAAACTGAACTTCTCTGCAGACCTCTCCAGTTCATTACACACAGTTTTTCATTGTACACTGTCGCCTGGTGCTTTGTGGGGACATCGTGTTTTATTAGATATAAGAGATTGATAATTAGATTATAACTTTAATTTTGAAGAGAAAAATCAGTCCACACTATCACAACAATATCTTACTACATTATTCAATAAACTGAACTTCTCTGCAGACTTCTCCAATTCTTTACACACAGTTTTTAATTGTACACAGTCGCTTTGGTGCTTTATGGGGACATCAGATTAATTGTATGTTAGAGATTGATTATTAGATAATAGATTTTACTTTGAAGAGAAAAATCAGTCCACAATATCACAACAATATTATACTACATTTAGCAATAAATTAAACTTCTCTGCAGACAATTCCAATTCTTACACACAGTGTTTACTTGAATATTGTCGTTTGGTGCTTTGTGGGGACATCGTGTTTATTAGATATAAGAGATGGATAATTAGATTATAAGTTTTATTTTGAAGAGAAAAATCAGTCCACACTTTCACGACAACATGATACTAAATTTATCAATATATTAAACTTCTCTGCAGACCTCTCCAATTCTTTACACACAGTTTTTCATAGTACACTGTCGTTTGGTGCTTTATGGGGACAACGATTAATTGTATGTTAGAGATTGATTATTAGATAATAGATTTTACTTTGAAGAGAAAAATCAGTCCACAATATCACAACAATATTATACTACATTTAGCAATAAATTAAACTTCTCTGTAGACATTTCCAATTCTTTACACACAGTGTTTACTTGAATACTGTCGTTTGGTGCTTTGTGGGGACATCGTGTTTATTAGATATAACAGATGGATAATTAGATTGTAACCTTTATTTTGAAGAGAAAAATCAGTCCACACTATCACAGCAACATAATCCTACATTTATCAATACATTGAACTTCTCTCCAGACCTCTCCAATTCTTTACACACAATTTTTTATTGTACACTGTCATTTGGGGCTTTGTGGGGACGTCGCACTGTTTGTATGTTAGGGATTGATTATTAGATAATAGATTTTACTTTGAAAAGAAAAATCAGTCCACAATATCACAACAATATTATACTACATTTAGCAATAAATCAAACTACTCTGCAGACCTCTCCAATTCTTTACACACAGTGTTTACTTGAATATTGTCGTTTGGTGCTTTGTGGGGACGTCGTGTATATTAGATATAAGAGATGGATAATTAGATAATAACTTTTATTTTAAAGAGAAAAATCTGTCCACACTATCACGACAACATCATACTAAATTAATCAATAAACTGAACTTCTCTGCAGACCTCTCCAGTTCATTACACACAGTTTTTCATTGTACACTGTCGTCTGGTGCTTTGAGGGGACATCGTGTTTATTAGATATAAGAGATTGATAATTAGATTATAACTTTAATTTTGAAGAGAAAAATCAGTCCACACTATCACAACAATATCTTACTACATTTTTCAATAAACTGAACTTCCCTGCAGACCTCTCCAATTCTTTACACACAGTTTTTAATTGTACACTGTCGTTTGGTGCTTTATGGGGACATCGTATTAATTGTATGTTAGAGATTGATTATTAGATAATAGATTTTACTTTGAAGAGAAAAATCAGTCCACAATATCACAACAATATTATACTACATTTAGCAATAAATTAAACTTCTCTGCAGACAATTCCAATTCTTTACACACAGTGTTTACTTGAGTATTGTCGTTTGGTGCTTTGTGGGGACGTCGTGTTTATTAGATATAAGAGATGGATAATTAGATTATAAGTTTTATTTTGAAGAGAAAAATCAGTCCACACTTTCACGACAACATGATGCTACTTTTATCAATACATTGAACTTCCTTGCAGAGCTCTCCAATTCTTTACACACAGTTTTTAGTTGTACACTGTCGCTTTGCTGCTTTATGGGGACATCGATTAATTGTATGTTAGAGATTGATTATTAGATAATAGATTTTACTTTGAAGAGAAAAATCAGTCCACAATATCACAACAATATGATACTACATTTAGCAATAAATTAAACTTCTCTGTAGACATTTCCAGTTCATTACACACAGTGTTTACTTGAATACTGTCGTTTGGTGCTTTGTGGGGACATCGTGTTTATTAGATATAACAGATGGATAATTAGATTGTAACCTTTATTTTGAAGAGAAAAATCAGTCCACACTATCACAACAACATAATCCTACATTTATCAATACATTGAACTTCTCTCCAGACCTCTCCAATTCTTTACACACAATTTTTTTATTGTACACTGTCGCTTTGGGGCTTTGTGGGGACGCCCTATTAATTGTATGTTAGGGATTGATTATTAGATTATAACTTTAATTTTGAAGAGAAAATCAGTCCACAATATCACAACAATATTATACTACATTTAGCAATAAATTAAACTTCTCTGCAGACCTCTCCAGTTCATTACACACAGTTTTTCATTGTACACTGTCGCTTGGTCCTTTGTGGGGACGTATTCTCAGCAGAGCTCTCAAATATTTTACACACAGTTTTTAATTGAACTGTGTGGTTTGGTGGTTTGTGGGGACATAATTTTAATCAGATATTATAGAGAGATTTTAATATAATAAATTTTAGTTTGAAGACAAAAATCAGTCCACACCATCACATCGCAATCATACTTTATTTGTCAACCTTCTTTGCAGAGCTTTTCAATACTTTATGCACAGTTTTTACTTATACACTTTCCTTTGATGATTTATTTGGACATCGTGTTAATTAGATTTTAGATACAGATTATTTGATAATAACTTTTACTTTGAAGAGAAAACTCAGCCCAGACCATCACACCACAATCTTACTACATTGGTCAAAACAGTGAACTTTTCTGCACAGCTCGCAAATACTTTCCACACAGTTTTTTCTTCTGCACTGCAGTTTGGTGATTTGTGGTGACACAGTTTTATTCAGACTTTAGAGATAGATTGTTCGATTATGACTTCTTTTAAAAGACAGATATCTGTCTTTATTTTATTACCACAATCATACCACATTAATTATTATAACTTCTCTGCAGAGGTCTTGAATACTCTACTCTCAGTTTTTACTTTAACACTGCTGCTGGGTGATTTTTTAGTATCCAATTAATCAGCTATTCAAGTTAGATTATGATAGAATACAGAGTTCTGTCATTGGGTGATTTGCGGAGGTGTTGGGACAATTATCAATCAGAGACATTTTGACATGAAGATAAATGGCTCTAATTTCGTAGACCAGGTGCAGGTGCAGTGTTTTACAGGGTGTGTCCAGCACACTTTGCAAGTTTCCAGCAGTGCGCAGAGAGGCGCATCCACACCTCTGTCCCTGCCACTCCATGCAAGTGCCAGGGAGGGAGGAGAAAAGGCATGAGTGGGTTCAACACAGCCGAGTGTTATCTTCACTAATCAACTGACTGCCTCTCCTTGCCTTTAAATGTGTTGTGGGTGAGGCACAGCGACTGATTGGTCTGAATGATCCCCGCCACTGCGGGAACAGTGTGCTGGAAAGACCCGGTAGAGGAGACAGTCGGAGCAGCTGTCACTGTTACAGCAACTTCGAGAGCAGACTGGCCATCGGGGCGCGCATTGGAGGCCAGCTCTCGGGACAGATGTAATCGGTTCCTTTGTCATTTATAGGAGTACAAAATTAAGAGACAGTTACACAGCAGGTGGCTTATCCATTGATCATGCTTGTGATCCACCTGCATTCCTGGTTTGTCATCACCAAATAGCAGAGCCTTTAGTGATATACTGTATACTCTCCCAGTGTCTCCACCTCATGCTCCTTGCAATAATGTACTCTATCTTTTTAGATCACGTTAAAAATAAAGACTAAACTATGAAATATGGAAAATCACGGGTAAATCCAGTGTGACATACATTTACTTTCTCTTTTTTCTCCCTCTTGTCTTTGAATTTCATGAGATGAGAGAAGCCAGATATATACTCAGTATCGGATGAGGCTGTTTATTGTTGACTTGTAAGATGTGCATCAAACTTCCAGCTGCACAGGGTGCGCCAGCCTCTGGGCACCCTGTGGCACCCTGCACTGCGCTACAAAATTAAAGCCCGAGGTCTCTTTGAATCAAACAACACATTAAAAAAACTCTTTATGACAAAAGTGCCATACACATTATATTTACCTTATATTGTAAAAGGTTGTTGAGTGATTTATCTGAAACTGATAATTGATTCCCATTTTCAGACATATTTACTTATAAATTGGTTGTATTCTTTACTTAGAACAGTGTTAGAATTTGTCCAAGGTCTTCCCATGATGTCTTTATCCAAGTACTGGTATAAGGTGCATTAAGGGACTTTGCAGAAATCCTTCACAAACTCAATTGTTGAGGTCAATTTCTGAGTTAGAATATTTTAAGATTTCAGGAAACTGATGAATGCTTTTAGTAACATTAAAACTAACAAGTCAAACATGATTGTACCTCTTGGTCAGGGTTTTCTGGGCCTGAAGCTTTGTCCAACTGGGTCTTATCCATGAGAGAGTGCGAAGAACCTTGTTCAGAAGTAACTCCAGTTGCTGTGGGCATCTGCTTTAACAAAACATATATGTTACACCATAATCATACCACATTAATCAATACACTGAGCTTATTGTAGAGATTTTAAATACTTCACACACAGTTTTTACTTAATAGTGTTGTTAGGTGATTTGCAGGAACGTCGGGACTATTATCAAACACATTTAAAAAAACTTTCTATGGCCAAAGTGCCACATAAATTATATTCAACACTTATTATAATGAGGTCGATTGGTAATTTGTGGGAAACATGTAAGTGATACTCATATTCAGACAGATTTACTTATTAATTAGTAGTATTCTGTTTTGAGGCTGTTTTTACTCAAATATTTGTATAAGGTTAATAAAGGGACTGTGTAGAAATCCGCCACAAACTTAAACCCAATTTCTTGTTTTCTTGGTAGAGTATTTTAAGATTTCTGGAATCTTATAAATGTATTATCTTACATTAAAGCTCACATGTCAAACATGATTGTACCTGTTGGTCAGGTTTTTCTGGGCCTGAAGGTCTGCCCATCTGAGTCTCATCCTGGAGAGTAACTGATGAACCTTGTTCAGAGCCTCTGTTCTGTAAAAATGTTCAGAGACTTAATTGCAAAATGTAAAATAAGTTGTGTGTTAACTGGTTTTTGAATGAATTCAAAACAAATTTCTTTAAATAAACCATCATGCAGACCAAACAGTTACATCTCTTGGCATAATGTCCTTATAAATCTGTCGGTATACATTTTTTGTTCATGTACCAAACCTCTAAGCTGTAGTTGTTTCACAGACTTCCAGTCTCCATGGGCAATAATCATATGTTATTTTAACTCCTTGTTGTATGTCAAGTACAGCAAAGGTTTGGTTTACTATTTGAGTCAATTGTTTTCCTTCTACAATTTGGGTGCCTATGGTCGTGCTGACTAGTCTCCCAAAATGAGCCATCATCCCTTGATGCATCAATGCCTAAAGAATAAGGAAAAGGGAAAAGAATACTTTAGGTTTTCCTGTTATTGTTGTACAATTTAATTAGCCTTTGTAAGTACAGATTATTCAAACTACATGCTGAGGAATATGAGGGAGATCATATTCTGTTGGTGGCTACCATGAGTCAAGGCATTGAATTATTTTCTCTTAACATTTCTTGTTTTTCTTAACAGTAGATAAGCTGTATGTTTGAATTAATCTAAGAGTCACAACAATGCAATGTTATCATATTGTGTATTAAAATGTTAATAAATACCAAATATGAAGACAACTTACCTTACCTTTGCAACATCTATAAATCTGATATCTAGTTTGTTGGTTTTGTCAGTCTTTGAGCTGACATGCTGGAGGGCATCCTTTAACAGACTGACTCTTGGCGTCATCACAAATTGCTAAGTAAATTAAAAAAGGCTTTGAAACATTGCTTTCAAAATTTAATGACGGATCTTACAGTTAGCTTTTTTTTCTGACAATGAAATGTTTTGGAAACTTTGCCTTTACACATATAAGCCAAAAAAATTAAATAATTAAAGACCCATCATATTTCTCTGTTTTCTACTGACAAAACCAATGCCAAATGCTGAGAAAATAATACAGACATGTTCAAAATTGTTGGTACCCACCTGTAAAAGAAAAAGAAAACTGACATTGTCTCTGAAAAAACTAAAAAATCCAAAAAGTAATAATAAATTATAATTTACTAAAAAAATAACTACTGAATATCAGACATGTGTTTTGAATTGTGGTTCAACAGAACTTTAAAATATTAAGTAAGAAGTTAGCCTGATCAAAAATGATGGTACCGCTACTAAAAACTGAAAGTGATTTGACCATAGGGACGTGTTAAACTAAGGTGTTTCCTGTAATTATCATCACAGGTGTCTTCAAGCTTGTAATCAGTCAGTCTACCTATTTTAAGAATGAAAAGTGGTCTCTGTGCTGTTTGGTATCATGGTGTTTACCACACTGAACATGGACCACAGAAAGCTAAGGAGAGAGCTGTCTCAGGAGATTAGAAATAAAATTATAGACAAGCATGTTAAAGGTAAAGGCTCAAAGACCATCTCCAAGCAGCTTGATGTTCCTGTGACTACAGCTGCACAGATTATTCAGAAGTTTAAGGTCCACAGGATTGTAGCCAACCTCCCTGGACGTGGCTGCAGGAGGAAAACTGATGACAAACTGAAGAGATGGAGAATTCGAATGGAAACCAAAGAGCCCAGAACAACTTCCAAAGAGATTAGAGGTGAACTCCAAGGTCAAGGGACATCAGAATCAGATCACACCATCTGTCACTGTTTGAGCCAAAGTGGACTAAATGGATGACATCACTGTTGAAAGCAAATCATTAAAAAGTGAGACTGGAATTTGCCAAAATGCATATTGACAAGCCACAAAGCTTCTGGGAGAATGTCCTTTGGACAGATGAGACAAAACTGGAGCTTTTTGGTAAGTCACATCAGCTCTATGCTCATAGACACAAAAATGAAGCATACAAAGAAAAGAACACTGTACCTACTGTGAAACATGGAGGAGGCTCAGTGATGTTCTGGGGCTGCTTTGCTGCATCTGACACAGGGTGTCTTGAATCTGTGCAGGTACAATGAAATCTCAAGACTATCAAGACATTCTGGAGTGAAATGTGCTGCCCAGTGTCAGAAAGCTTGGTCTCAGTCACAGGTCATGGGTCCTCCAACAGGATAATGAGCCAATCACACAGCTAAAAACACCCAAGAATGGCTCAGAACTAAACACTGGACTATTCTGAAGTGGCCTTCTATGATCCCTGATCTAAATCCTGTTGAACATTTGTGGAAGGAGCTGAAACATGCAGTCTGGAGAAGACAGCCTTCAAACCTCAGACAGCTGGAGCAGTTTGCTCATGAGGAGTGGACCAACATACCTGTGGACAGTTGCAGAAGTCTCACTGAGAGTTACAGAAATCACCTGATGACAGTGATTGACTCAAAGGTTGTCCAGCAAAATATGAAGTTACTAGTCCCATCATTTTTGTCAAGGCCAGTTTCATGAGTTTGTTTTTTTAAATAATTCCATTGAACCACTACTCAAAAGTCATGTCTGATTTCATTAGCTGATTTTCAGTTAATTTTCATTTATTATTACTTTTGTCAGTTTCAATTTATTTTAGTGACATGTGGGGTTTTCCTTCTTTAATGGAAGGGTAGCAACAATTTTTGCCACATCTTTGTCTATTTTTCCCCATACCTTTAATTGTCTGTTAATGGTCACAGTTTATTTAAGTTTACAAATCTAAAAATCATTAATACCGCAAATTCTTGTTGTTCATATTGTGCCCAGTTTGCAAAATTTCCATCCAATTGCTTTCAAAATCCTTTCACTGTTATGATATTTTCATCTAATTAGTAACATTCTTGTCAGCTTTTAGTACTACACTGACTTGAGTATCGATTGTTAGTTGACTTGGATAATAATAAGCAACTGATACATAAATGATGACATATTCTGGCACTAAGTCAAACAAAATTAATGAATGTATTAGCAAAACCATAACTAAAATGACAATTTTTACAATTACCACCTTTACATACTTGTTGAATCTTCTGAGGTGTATCCCTTCAATTTAAAGATTTGCAGTCATCCCAAGCTACTGATTTGTTCATTAGTCGTTGGCAAAAATACAATTATTTATTCTTTAAAATAACAAGAAAACCACCGTATAAATTTGCTTTTAATATTAGCCTCTTATCTAGTTAGAGCTAGCATGAACTACCATACATGAAAGTTTGCTAGAGTTAACTTGATCATTGACAATCCTGTGTAATATAATTAACAAACCTATAATAGATATATTAAATAAAATAATCTGATTCTTACCTTTTTGTAGAATTAGCTTCTCTTCTTTTCTTTGCTGTCAAGCTCTGCAAATGAATTACCTTGACAGTTTCTCTCTGAAACACTGTAAATATCGCTGCTATTAAAGATGTGCTTTGTGGGGACCAGGAAATGGGCGGGCTTTTCCTTAAATGGAAGAAGTGTGTGACTAAAGAAGTAGGTGCTGTACCAGCTTCAAACTAAAGGGGGCTAAACCTTGCTCACTTCACACACACACACAACCAAAAAATATGTGTTTTGGGCCAAAGACAAAAATCACTTGGGGACCTTTAGAATGACTCTTACATTAATTTAAAACGGTTTTCTTTTAGGGGACCTGGATTTTTGTCCCCACACCGTCAGAGGTCCCCTAGCCGTGACTGTGTAAACAGCTCAATGTCCCCATGTAGTAGCAATTACCAGTACACACATACACACGCACACACATAACATGATTTAAAATGTGTGATTTAAAATCGTGTGGCTGAGTACAGAGGAGCCCGGTCAGGAAACGCCAGGAGGCCGACTGCACTGGGCGGCGACCCACGGCCCAGAGCCAGGATGCCTCCACCCGGGCATGCCTCGCTACAGGACCAGCGAGGGGCCCACCGCAGCAAATCCTGATAAACCTCCTACAATTCACTCAGGCATGGCTCTCTGAATCCTCTCTCTCTCTGCTCGTTTACATGAAGAGTTACAGCAGTTTTAATCGTGCACATTTTTGTTTTTCACCACAGCTCGGTGTTTTAGACAGGGTGATAGTCAATCAGTTTCCCCTCGACATCCCTTAAAATCCAAACTTCAAACAGACTTTAGACTTCAGCCGTTTCAAGTGGCAAAACCTGTGAGAGTTGAGGGGCAGATGCAGATAGTTTTGCCTTTCCAGTCAAAGAGCAGCGTCACTGTGAGTTATTGACACAGTGTGGTGATCAAACATGGTATAACGATAATTTTAATGGGACACGGTAATGATTCCTTTGGGAAGTTTTACCGCGGTTTACCATTTTACCGGTAACCGTTACATCCCCTACTTCCTATGTGGACCTGTGATTGGCTGGTCTGACCATGGATGTATTATAAGAACAGGGTGAACCCCACCTCTCACTCAATGCCAGCTTATGCTCCACCTTCACGACCCTGAGCGAGATAAGCAGCGTAACTGATAGATGGATGTTGCACACATTTCTAAGACAATGATACAACAATAAGCAACAAAATGATTAATTGTAATGGAAACATATAATTTAATACAAATGAAAATAGATAAATACATTATCAGATACTACTACTACTAACAATGACATGGATATACCTCCGTTAAATCAGCTTTGCTATGAAAATAAAACTGTTCATAGATTTAATTCTTCAGTCCTCATAAATAACACAGCACCACTTTTTGTTTAGGTATAGATGAAATAACTTACTCTCTGAATAGCTCTGTTAAAATAGAAGTGTAGGATTGGGTGCTTTCATGCCCCAAACCAGGACTGAGCTCTAACAACTGCAGCTGTCACACATTGAATTGATTAAACCTCTTGTGTTCGGAGCATTTACATAAAAACCTCCCTGAAAACCTCCAGCTCTGCTCCTCAGCTCTTACCTCATCAGTCCTCCCGCCCCTCTCCTCCTGGCCTCCCCCCACCTCTAACCATTTCATTGGATTGTTCAGGATCAGATTAAAATAGATTGTGTTGTATTGATCTCTGGTAGGGAAATTGAGTTACGCTCCCCAACCACTTTCTCTCCTCCATGAGCATCCCTCCCCCTCAACATTTTTGAAGATGAGTCTCTCTCAATTCACATATGACTGATGTGTTTGATTGTTTCTTGTCTTCTGTCCAAGTGGTCCATTTCAGTCTAAAACAGCAGCACACATAGAAAAAAAAACACCAAGAGGTCTTTTTAAAACTTGGATAAAGACTTCCTAAGGTGACTGCGACATTAGAAAATACCTTACTCATGTTGGGGAGTCTGCTCTGAGGAATGAAATAATATTGAACCAAAATATGAGCTAAATTAGTATGTGAGTAAGTCTTCAATTGAAGATCATGGGATTGATTTTCCATAAAGTTGTTTAATCTAAGGTGTGAAGACATTTTAGAATGCCAGTTAATTTTCTCCAAGGATCCTTAAGGCTCATCTTATATCAGCTAGAACCAAACACAGAATCCTCGTTAGACACCTGCTGCAGTGTTTTTTTTTTTTTTTCATATAATGCTATATCTTTATAGTATCCATTTTCATTGTTTCATTTAATTTGTGTCTTCTCTAATTAGAACACAACTTTGTTTTATGTGGTGCCACCATTAGAGGGCACTGTCCCCTGTTTTGAAATTCAAACTCTTTGTGTTCAATCTAAATTTTATGTCATTATTTTTATTTTTGCAAATTATTCCACTTTTTTACATCAAAGTTGTCATCTTGAGGGGATTTAATGAAAAATAACTTTCACTCACAACCCTTAAACAAAAAATATTGCACTTGAAAAGAATTCCAATGTATATTTGAACGAATTTATTTGTTGATTGAATGATTAAAGTAATGAAAATAATAATAAAAAATATATAATGGAAGTAATAATGATTATAACAAAATGTTTTTATTATTTTTATTATTATTAGTAGAAGTAGTAGTAGTACTAGTAGTAGCAGTAGTATTTTTATTGTTGTGAAATTCTTCTTCTTCTTCTTCTTCTTCTTCTTCTTCTTATTATTATTATTATTATTATTATTATTATTATTATTATTATTATTATTATTAGGCTATTATTATTATTATTCCAACAATAATAATTGCAGTGGTAATACTACTAAAAACAAAAATAGCAATAATTGTGTCCCAACATTATTAATAGTGTTATAATAATAATAATAATAATAATAATAATAATAATAATAATAATAAATTGATAATATAAATAATGATAATTTAAAAACTAAATAATGATAGTAATAATTCCAACAATATCAATGTCAGTATTAAATGAACTACTACTAGGCCTACTACTTCTACTAAAAATAATAATAATGGTTATTATTACTATTATGATATTTATTATGTTATTAATATTATCATCATTATATTTTTTTTATTGTTGGTATTTTTTTTAAATTTATTTCTGATGTTATCTATCTATCTATCTATCTATCTATCTATCTATCTATCTATCTATCTATCTATCTATCTATCTATCTATCTATCTATCTATCTATCTATATATTTATATATATAGACAGAGAGAGAGAGAGAGAGAGAGGGAGACAGAGACAGAGATACATATATATATGCATTTATTTCTCTCTGTCAAAATCATAATTATTTCTATTATCTATTATCCAATTTCAGGGTCACATAGAGAGACAGACAAACATTTCCCATAAATGTCCATAAATCACCATTTAACAAACATGTTTTTTCATCAGTGGAAGAAAGCTCAAGGGCTTGAAGAGGACCTATAAGTGCACAAGGAGAACATGCAAACCCACACAGAAAGACCCTGACCAGTGTTTCAAACCAGCCACCTTATTGTTGAGAGGCATGTGCTCTACCTGCTGCACCACTCTTCTCTTTATGAACAATCGTCAATGAATATGTACACATTTTAACAATGAGCAAAAATACACTTAACCTTTTTTACATAAACTAAAACATTTTTGTTTGCCTACAGCATTTAGTGCTCTAATTTCGTAGACCAGGCGCACTCCTGGTTTGTCATCGCCAAATAGAGTCTTTGGTGATATACTGTATACTCTCCAGTGTCTCTGCCTCATCCTCCTTGCAATAATGTACTCCATCTTTTTAGATCATGTTAAAAATAAAGACTAAAACAGAGAAATATGAGCAATCACAGATAAATCCTGAGTGACATACATTTATTTTCCCTTTTTCCTTCATTTTTTTTCTCCCTCTTTTCTTTTAAATTTAATGAAATGAGAGAAGCCAGATATATACTCAGTATCAGATATTAAGGCTGTTTATTGTTGACTTGTAAGATGTGCATCAAACTTCCAGCTGCTGTCAGGTTAAGTTTCCATTATGACAAACGACTTTAATCCAACATCAGATGTGAAGGGAAAATTAATATAGACACAAATGTATATGCTGGTTCAGACGGTTACATTAAATAGTGATTGATGTGATTTTTTTATTGCATTAAAATGTGCCTAACACTCTGGAAACCTGCCTCCGAGGCTTTGTTGACGTGTGCACACATGTGCGCCTGTCACCAAATTACAGATGCAGAAGGTGCGCTTCGCCTGCGCTGAGAATAGACCAGGTTGGAGCTGGCGAGCTTCAGTGCACCTTCCGCACAGTTTCATGTCAAACTGGACAAGATTAACACTGCCCGGGGTGCGCCGGCTCTGCACCACCCTGTGCTGCGTCACGAAATTAGGGCCCTTAGTGTCCATGGTACAGCTTGTAATATTAGACCATGTCCAGGATTTTTTTTTTTTTCTTTTTTACTGATAACCCCTGAAGCAGTTCCTGTCCAGCTGAAGATGAAGCCTGTTTGCACTCCGTACATCCAAGAGGAGCTATTTTTGTCAAAGGAGTATCTGTAGTTTGAATCACACATGTCTTTTATGTTACTGGCAACAGCTTTGTAATATATTTTTTAAATGAATGTGTTTTTTTCCCCAAATTTGTGGTGCTCCGTGGAGGCCACATCTCCCTTAGCGCTAAGGCATTTACCATTGGCAGAATTATTAGTGAAAATGTCTAAAACTGCCCCATCTAAGCAATTTAAACAAAGCCCTTGGAAAGGTCCTGGGTCTGAATCACACAATTTAATAACTTCTTCCTGTGCAATGACTAACATCTCCAAAAAACAGAAAAACCAAAGACAATCTCCAACAAAAACATGTACTTCCTGACAGGGATAAGAGAAGAGAGCTGTCCTTCTGAGAAAAGTCTTTTGTTCTGATTTTTGAAGCTGCGTCTCAGGAGGAACGAGTTTAGGTATTGGACATAGTTTGAGAGGCATTGCTCTTCGGGGAAGGAGGCACAGAAAATGACGAGTCAGCACTTCCACGCTCAGCTGTATTTCCATGAGGCTCCATTACTCTCCTCTGTGATGAAAACTATAAATACACCAGACAGGCTCTGTATGAGGCCTGCTGGAGTGTGCACTCAGTGGAGCAGCCTCTCTGGTATGTATGTGATTATAAAGCAGCAGTGTTGTTGTGTGTAATTAGGTGAGAGCTGAATAAACTCTGATTGTTGAGTCTCAGTAGACATGATTTCCATAATCATGAGTCTGCGTCTCTTTGTCCTCAGTTCTCCTTTCAGCACAGATTTTATTCAGCTCTTGTGATTAAGTCAGGGCAGAAACAGGACAGGGTGCCTTAAAATATCAACTTTACCACTTAATCATGACATGACAGCCTTTAAGATTGTGTGGGATATTTGGGAGATTGAGGGTCAAAGTAATAAAACACAGCAATTTTTAGCATAAAGCAGCGACAAGGGTGCAGAAAAAATGGGTAAATTTGAGACACTGATTTGTTTTTAACAGTAGACAGTCTATACATATATATATATTTATAGAGCCTATGCAAATGAAAATACAAAACACAGACAGATGGGACACAAACTCCAGCCCTTTTTGTCTAGATCTGAATTTTTGCTCTTTCTGGTGTATTTTCATACCGTTAAGAACTCAAACAGCGCTCAGAGGATGTGAACCAACACATCAGCACATCCATTGTTATCCTGTATGATAACATCACTTAATATTTTGATTTTATATGTAACGAATGTTGTCAGTGGGATTTCCCATGATGAAATACAATGTTTTTTGTGACGTTAGCCTGGATCATATCCAGATTAAATTTACCTTGATAATAAAGACATGGACCCCATATTATCCTGGAAAATTTGATGTAAATTTGTTAGATAAATACGAAATATAATTTTGTAAAAATTCCGCTAGGTGTTAACTTATTGGATTTTTTTAAATTTGTGGAATCTTTGCATCCAAACAAATATATGTATCACCACCTAAATCAAACCATTTTTAGGCTGGGCCATTACCAACATCCCCTGAAAATTTAAGCAAAATCTGTCTTGCAGTTTTTGCATAGCTTTACCAGCTAACGGACACTCAAACAAACAAACTAACAAAAATATGCCAGCAAAAATATAATGTTCTTATTGGAGGTAAATTTGTGTCTTGTATCAGAGTCAAGTGTGAGCTTTCTCAGCACTTCAGGCCCATTCATACTTTACATTGCCATAAGTATTCTCTCACCTGCCTCGACATCCCATTCCTAATCCATAGGGTTCAATATGACGTCGGTCCACCCTTTGCAGCTATAACAGCTTCAACTCTCCTGTGAAGGCTGTCCACAAGGTTTAGGAGTGTTTATGGGAATTTTTGACCACTCTTCCATGAGGACATTTGTGAGGTCAAACACTGATGTTGGACGAGAAGGCCTGGCTCTCAGTCTCTGCTGAGGTCGGGTTGAGGTCAGGACTCTGTGCAGACCAGTCAAGTTTATCCACAGCAGACTCTGACATCCAGGTCTTTGTGGACCTGCTTTGTGCTCTGGTGCACAGTCATGTTGGAAGAGGAAGGGGCCAGCCCCAAACTGTTCTTCACAAAGCTGGAGCATGGAATTGTGTAAAATGTCTTGGTGTGCTGAAGTATTCAGAGTTCCTTTGACTGGAACTAAGGGGCCAAGCCCAGCTCCTGAAAAACACCCCCACACCATAATCCCCCCTCCACCAAACTTTACACTTGGCACAATGCAGTCCCACAAGTATTGTTCTCCTGGCAACCGCCAAACCCAGACTCATCCATCAGATTGTCAGATGAAGAAGCGTGATTCGTTACTCCAGAGAACGCGTCTCCACTGCTCAATAGTCCAGTGGCAGCATGCTTTACACCACTGCATCAACGCTTTGCATTACACTTGGTGATGTGAGGCTTGGATGCAGCAGCTCGGCCATGGAAACCCATCCATGAAGCTCTCTGCACTGTTCTTGAGCTAATCTGAAGGCCACATGAAGTTTGGAGGTCTGTAGTGATTGATTCTGCAGAAAGTTGTCGACCTCTTCTCACTATGCGCCTCAGCATCCGCTGCATCCACTCAATCAGTTTATGTGGCCTACCACTTCGTGGCTGAGTTGCTGTTGTTCTCAAACACTTCCACACTCTCATAATCCAGCTGATAGTTGACTGTGGAATATTTAGGAGTGAGGAAATTTCTTGACAGGATTTGTTGCACAGGTGGCATCCTATCACAGTACCACGCTGGAATTCACTGAGCTCCTGAGAGCGACCCATTCTTTCACTAATGTTTGTTAAAGCAGTCTGCATGCCTAGGTGTTTGATTTTATACACCTGTGGCCATGGAAGTGACTGGAACACCTGATTCTGATTATTTGGATGGGTGAGCAAATACCTTTTGCCAGTGTAGTGTATATCAGCTATTAGCTGACGTTGGCCAACATTGAGAAATCATCAAAGTTTATGGCTCCCAGGGTCAAATGTTTTATGAGTTCAGTCCAAGAATTAGATGAAGCCATGCCATAAGAGCCTTTGGAACACTGTTGAACTCTTTAATGAACGTTGTCACACAGGTATTTGCTACCTCAACCAAACCGTCGCTCCATCAGACAGAGGACCATGTTGAGGCGGTCTGCCTAATAGCAACGCTTCATTTCCTAAACATAAAATCCTCAATAAATGGCAGGCCCGATATAGAAAAAAATCATTCCCCTCGCAGTGAGAGCAAGAAGCAACAGTACTTTATGAATCCTTTCCTTCTGCTGACTACCAGAGGTCAGATATTGATTGCAGCAGTCTGATGATCTTTCATGAGGACAAGTCTTACATGAAGATAACCATGTTGGCATGAAGACAACATATGAATGAAGAGAGTGAGAAAAGAAAAATAAGGGGTGAGAGAGCAGAAGAGAAATACAGAGGGACAGAGAGGGAGAAGGACAATCTCATTGCTTTCCAAACCTGTTTTAATGACACTTAATTGTACTATAATGGCAAAAACGGTTAATTTATTTGAATGCTATCAAATTTTACTTCATTTCTGTTGGTCACTTTGTTTAAAGCAGAGCTCAGAGGCCTTTAAACTGAGCACAGATTTGTATTCACCAAAGCAGAGTGAGCAATTTAAGTTCTTCTTCCTCGGTGAGCCCCTGAAGGATTCTCGCCAATAAAAAGTAATTGCTCATTCAGTCAGTATTCATTTATTGATAAGGATACAGACGCAGCCTTGATTAAAAGAGAGGCCTTAGTGTTTAATGAGAAGATTAAAAGGCTCCAAAAGGATATGATAATAAAGTTTAAATCAATCACAAAACTTCTCACAGCTGCTTCTTTGATTACCGTCATGATGCAGCCGTGGGTCGCAGGCCTCTGCTGTGACAAAAGGCCCTGGGCTACACAAGCCTATGAAAACACCGAAGCATGTGGTTAGTGATGAACTGATGCAAGACTGAACAGAAAACTGCATTTGAAAGCTTTAGACCACCCTCAGGGAAAAGCTAATATAGCATAAATTCCAAATAAATATTTTACTTTTAGATAAACAAAAATGTCATGTAAAATAGTCTGTTGCATGAGGTGCATTGTAGATGTGTTCATGAGATTTTGTCATATTTATCTCCATATCATGGGAGAACAAAGCTTTTTCCTTTAAAGTTTGTTCATTTACTGAGGCCTCTGTAAAAACAAAAACAGGACATGTTTGAAAGAATGAAGTGATAAAAACATTTGATATGAAAATGATTTGATAAACAGTCGAGTGAGTTTATCAATTCAGTGGTGAACTGACAAAAATATGTGTGAAGCATAGTTAATTGTTGACAGAATATTAACACATTCTTAAAAGTCTTTAAGCAATTACAAATAAGTGATTATGTATGATTCAAGAATTTAGTTGGCAAAGGAAATTATTCAGTCTTAATCCAAACCCTTCACTCTGTTTGTCTCCAGTTGTCAGGGGCGTACTTACCATTAGGCAAACACAGGCAACTGCCTGGGGCCCAAAGATGTCCAGGGGCCCCCGAACATCTCATAAAAATGTATTAATAAAATTTTCTTGGATCCAAAGCAGTTATTAATATTTTAGTCTTAATTCACACGCTGTCGTAGGAAGTAAAGGAGATCAACATCCATATTTGACCATCATTTTGTCAGAAGACCTCATACATTTGATGGCATTGTCTTTATTTTCAATCATATTCTGTAAAATACTTGAATTCATAACTCATCAAACTATATAACACTTGGTATAAAAAGCAGGGGGGCCCTGCACAGGATAGGTTTGTGTGTGCACGCTAAATTTTGGATTTTTTTTGTTTTTAGCCTATGTTCCTTTAGTGGCCCCGTGATGATAAACATTAAGATTCAAAATCTTTTCTGGTCATAAATATTATTCCCTATGGGGGTGGGCGTATTAGCTTGGTAAGTAGTACCTTAAGCTGTTAGATAACTGTAACAAATTTCAAAAGCAGAACAAGGAGCCTAATTAACATCCTCGTCCTAGGTCAAAAATAACAAAATTACAGAATTTGAGGAAATGTATTTAGTTTTGTTACCCAGTACACGATTAAATTAATAATAAAACTTTAATCAACACTGTACAGGGATATGAAGGGCCCCAATGACTGGGATTGCCTTGGGCCCCCATATGGCTAAATACGCCCCTGCCAGTTGTCCAAATACTAACGCAGTCTCAGCCAGTCACACATACACAGTGTCATGCTGCGAGAAATTCAAAACATCACACCAGAGTTTATTCACACCTAGTTCAGAGAAAATGCAAATCTCCAAGAGAAGTGTGATTAGATTTTGATTTTTCATTTGGGATTTTTATCAACAAAACAGGCAGGACAACATTGCTTCTATAAACCAGTCTTCAGATTTTAAAACATGAAGATCTCATTGTCATAATGAAAAATGAAATAAATGGATCTAATTTACAATCGTCTAGTCATTTTCATTTTGCTGAGAGTGATCATTGACCTGCTTACATTAACAAGTTGATGCAGCTGTTCTGTCTCACAGGAGACAGGCTCCCAAATTGGTCTTGCTAAATCATGATGAACTATTGTTATTAATTCACCTCAGAAAATAGTGGACGCCCCTGATAATCAGGCAAAACAGATGATAAACAAGTGACATATAACTTAAATCTTTAATTGTAATCATAATTCCAGTTTTGAATGTTATACTTTTGGCTTTCATTACAGTTTTTTCCATCACTTTGGTACATTTCTCGAATCATCCTTGACATTAGCACACAGTAAGTACATTTCTCAAAACAATTTAGAAATAGCACAAACAACATGTATTACCTGCAAAAAACAGTCTTGTGCTCAAAATCCTTGCTTTATCTCTCAAAAGTAAATATCTGTGCAAATAAACATGTCTTTACCATAAGAATGACAAGTCCTTGTGTCATTGTGTTCTAATAAGACAGTCATTTATGTTGTCAAGATAACAGTGTACTCTGGAGGGATTTTCTGATGTAAACTATGGCAAGAGTTTTTATGACAATTATTTTAAATTTAAAGTGACATCTTTGGGTATGTGGGAAATTGATTGCAAGAGAGTGGACAAGATTAACATTTATGCTTTTATTGTTTGAACTGTAATTTAATGACAGACCATGTCACCGCGATATAGAAAGAAAAGACAGAAATGCACCTTTGAGCTGTTTCAGAAAACTGGTTAATCTTGTGCTTCACACATCCCTTCATTAGAGAAAGTCAAGATTCCCCTGTGAACAATGTACCAATTCAGGACTGATTTAGAAAAAAGTCTTGTGTTAATGTAAAGAAATATGTTTGACATATTATCACAATTTGTTAAAAGCCATGTTGCATAAAGACTAGTGTGATGAACTGATGGTTAAATGTTGTGGTAGGTGAGACTATTCAACAGAGACACATTTTAATATATTTTGATTAACATGACAAAAGTAACTGATAATGTAGGAAACAGCAGAGAATTGTACATAATCATCTATGGATGCACCGAAGCATTGCAACTTAATAAAAAAATGACCTTTTTGATGTGCACAAGCGACATAATAATGTGATTGAACAAGTACCTTTGAGAGTTTGGATTCTGATCTGAGAAATGCACCAAAGTGACTGAGAAAACTGTGACTGTAAATGACCTCACATAACCTGGCTGCAGTATCTGTTGTAACCACCAGGAGGCAGCGGCACACACTTTTGGATGCTCTTCTCTAAGCAATGTGAAGACTGTGGAAATAGAGAAATGATGTTCTGTTGACTGTCAAGATCATGCAGCTGTTTCCAAGTTTGGCCATAAATGTGACGTTGGCATATTTTTCAAAGCAGGACACATAAAAGATAAATGACCTTATCATTCACAAAGTAATTGGACTGCATGTGTTTTTCGAGCTGCCCACATGCTTAGCTTTGTTGCCCTTTTCACAAATGCATGATCTTTAAAAGTCATATCTTGTTTCCAATGTGACCTATCAGGCTTTTAAATGATATAACATAAAATGGTAAATGGACTTGAGCCTGTTGTATGGTGTTCATTATGTCTTTAAGTTACATAGATATAGTTCTCTTTCATTTAACTCAGACATGTAGGTTTTTTACATACCTTGACATGTTTCAGCTGAAACTTCTGCCTTCCTCAGAAGTGTCACCAGATGATAGGTGTGACGTGTTAAATCAGCTGGTGTTACGGAGGTGTGACCCTCCTGTCAAATTTTGTGACAGGAGGGTCACGCCTCCCGCTGTCCGTCCGCCTCTGCAGGACGCTGCTCCAGGTGTGTGAAAGCATATATGCCCCCTCGTCCCTGTTCATCGTCCCTGGGCCTCGTTTCCTGATCTCGATGGCTTCCCTTATCCAACGCTGATGTTTATTGTCCTCGGTGCGGATGACTCTGGCCTTGTCCCAGTCCATAAGATGGTTTTCTCTTTTGCAGTGGTCCGTTATGGCAGATTTGTAATTTTCCTGTTGTGCTTTAAAAAACCTACATGTCTGAGTTAAATGAAAGAGAATGAAGAGAACTATATCTATGGACTTGAGCTTGCATAGCACTTTTCTTGTCTTTGACTTCTCAAAGCAGCTTTAACACCACAGGTCACGTCTACCCATTCACACCTGTTCACGACTGGAGTGGCGTGGATGACCTGCTGCTGTTGTCACAAACTGAAACTGAGAACAAAGCAAGACTTGATAATCCAAAATATCAACTAACCAAATGCATATATATATATATATATATGTACAGACCTGATCAAAATCTTAAGACCAGTTGAAAAATTGCTAGAATATGCATTTTGCACATTTGGACCTTAATGAGGTTTTAAATAGATCTACAATATGCACAAGCAAAAATGGGGAATGTAACGAAAAACATTTGGAACTTGTAATTTAAAAAAAAGATGAAATAGGCTGTTTATCAGCTGATCAAAGTTTAAGCCCACAGGCTATTAAAGCCAAAATGTGCTCCAAATGTTCATTTTCTGTCAGGCATTCACACGGTCATGACCTCCTGATGGCCAAAGCTAAGAAGCTTTCTCTTCTTGAACGTTGTTGGATCATCGAGCTGCATAAGCAAGGCCTCTCACAGCATGCCATTGCTGCTGAGGTTGGACGCAATACGACAGTCATTCTACATTTTTGAAAGATCCTGAGCATTATGCAACAAAATAGTCAAGTGGTAGACCCAAAAAAATTAGCAAGAACGGTGGAGCTACTCATTACTGAGTCCTACTGAGAACATTTTTTGTTCTGGTTTGGAAAGTTTTTTTGTAATTTTTGAGTGATGGTCTCAAACTTTTGATCAACTGATAAACAGCCTATTTCAGTTTACTTGTTGTTTTCAACAAATTACTTTTTCAAAGTGTTTTTTGTCACACTCCCTCTTCTTGCTTTTTCATATTGTAGCTCTATTTAAAACCTCATAAAGGTCCAAATGTGCAAAATGCATATTCTAGTTGTTTTTCAAGTGGTCTTAAGATTTTGATCAGGTCTATATCTATTAAATATGATAATCTCTTAAGTCTCTGTCAGTTGATTTTAATGCACTTTATCTTAAAAACTTCCACTTAAGTACTCTAACTAGCCTCTTAAAATATAACCTTTAGCTCTTTTGCAAATGATATACTGTAAAAATGTGGTCTTTTTGGAGGTGTATATCTTCATTATAGGCCTCACTGAGTAAATCAGTCTCAAGGGCTCTTCAGGAAATGGGTCAGAAAAGTCTTGGATCAGGTTTTTTTTTTTGTTGTTTTTTTTTGATGGTATTAATGAATAAATAGGAAAAATGAAGCCCTCAGCCACTGTAGAATAGAGCTCACAAAGAGAGCTGCTGTCCAAGGAAACCATAAAGCTGCTCTGTTAATTCTGGTCCCAATGGTCATCTCAATGACCAGCGGGCAGAGGTCACTGACTTACAGCACAGCTTAGCAAGTGACCCACTTTTCCCCCTGATTAATTCCACTGTGTGTATGTCTGTGTGTAGTTGTGGCAGTAGCGGTGGTACGTGGTTGTAACGCTGTAAGGCTAACAGGCTGCAGCACATTTCTGTTAAAATCCTCCGTCCTGTCATCAGAGCAGTTGCTACGGTGATAATCTTCCTCATCTTGTCCACAAACGCTGTGATTGAAGCTTCATGGCGTTAGGAAATGAAGCAGAGATCGAAGTGGAGGAGTCAATATTTGAGTGCATGTTTGCAAAAGCGTATGTATATGAGGATTAAAATCACTGAATGCATAAAATGTATTTGCATTTGCTTTCAGCACATTGTAAATTAAACACATGGTTTGTTAAATGGTTCAAACTGTTTTATGATTTTAGAGGTGCAGTTTGCTGAATTTCTGCATTAAAATGTCTATTAAATAAAAATATTAAATCCATGTTGCATTAATGTTTCTTAGAGGGCAGCATGATGGTGCAGCAGGTGTTGCACATTTCTAACAGCAAAAAGGTTGCTGGTTCGATCCCTGACATTAGTCAGGGCCTTTCTGCGTGTTCTCCACTTGCATGCTTGGAAACTTCAGCTTCCTACAACAGACTAAAAACATGCTCAGTAGGTTGACTGGTGACTCCAAATTGCCCTGAGGTGTGAGCATTAATGGTTTTCTATTTGTCTCTTTTTCTGGCCCTTATGTATGTATGTATGTATGTATGTATGTATGTATGTATGTATGTATGTATGGATGGATGGATGGATGGATGGATGGATGGATGGATGTTTTCTTTGAGTACCTAGATTACTTTATCATTGATGCACATTTATTGATACAATTTATCTGTGTTTCTAAACTTAAACAACAAAACAAAGATTTTTAACCTACTCTCAAAACCTAAGCTTTTTCTGTTATGATCAAACATTTTTATCAAAACAGTTAAAAACAATGAATTGGAAAACACAATAACAACCATTGAGGAAACACAACAACAAGTCATCAGGTACAAAATCACATTAAAGTAAATGGCAAATGAGTGAACATAAAAAAAACAAAAATACAGTAACGGATGTAAAGAACACATAAAAAACAAAAAATTCCAAAGATAGCAAGAGATTGAAAAAATTCAAAAACAAATTGTCAAACAGGATAACAAATCACACACCACAATACATAAGGAAACACAACAAAATGTAAAAATCACAACAACTAAGAACATTTAAATTATAAGTTCAACAAAAAGAGCAAATAAGAGCAAAATCATGTAAATGGTAAAAAATAAAATAAATAACAACAGCCACAAATAGCCATTAATAAAATAAACTACTGAACTGTTGTGTTCTTTCATATGTTGTTGTGTCATCAGATGAGTCATTGCCTTTCCATTCCTAGTGTTATTTATTAATTGTTAATTTATTTTTGATTTGGCCATATAATTTTGGGTTGCTTCAGTTTTTTTCAATGTAATGTAACTTTTATCATTTATTTATTTGTTTATAAGAATGCAGATTTTTTTTGCCCATATCCCCTACTCAGATATTTTCAAATTCATCATCACTGATATCAAGTACATAAAGCCTCTGTATGATCAAAATAGACCTTTTCCTTCGTGGTAACCATCTGTTTGTGTTAGAAAAAGATGTGAAGCAAGAAAACCAAAATTGTTTTCTTCAATCAATGATTCCTCTAAAAAATAAAAGTTGACATTCAAAGTTTATTTGGGTTTTTTTTAAGTGGGGTTGCTTGTGGCCTATGGCAATAGTAAATATGACTGCCAAAAAGAAACTGGCAGAACTTTGGGGGCTATGCCATTTTTTAAAAGTTATAATCTATAAGTGGGTTAATTACGAGGCTTTTGGTGGCACCATTTCCTGCCATGTACTGAGTATCATCCACCAGGGTCAAAGCTCAAAGTTCCTTATTTACAAATTTACCTTATATTTAATAGTGCAATAAAGCCCCACTTGAAGTTGTCATGTTTTTGATCTGTTTTGGTGCTTTCTATTATGTTATTGTGTTTTGTATCTCAGGGCCTCTGTAACTCCATTGAATTGAGCTGAAAGGAACTTAAGCATGCAACCCACTAAATGTGTTTGCCTAACAACTTTCAAAATGAAAATCATGAGTTAAAATAGACACAAAAACAGTTGTTGGTTGTTGGTGGTTATTTTCATGTACTGCTTTATAAATCAATGTCATCTACAGCCACCACAAACAAGAAACCACTGCGATGTCTCAAGAGGCTTTACAATCAATACAGCAAATGAAGCCTTCTGTCCTCAGACCACAGCACTGCACATAAGAAAAAAAAAAACACATGCTGTGTTCTTCATTGATCATTCGGAGACATGGGGACTCTGGAGCGTCCGCTGCCTGAGGAGTGTTTTCTCCAATAAGAGGAAACTGTTTTGCTAAAGTGCTGTTATCGATGTCCAGGAGATGTGTAGAAGCACAGGTAGAGGTCAGTGCACAGGCAGCCACCTGATGCTGTTTGGTTTAAATTATGTTGGTGCCTCCCACTCCAACAACACCCACCAGAGCAGCCAGCCAGCAGACTGTGTGGGCGATAGGTTTTGCAAAAAGGATATTTGTTTATGAATGTATTAAGAAGAAAATGATGGATGACTTGGTTTAGGCTGTGGCAAAATGTAATGAAACACCATAAATATTGCACTGCTGTCATTGTGGATCCTTCTTCACGTCTTCAAACCCAGTGGGGAGTGATGTGAAGAAGGGTAAAATGTGGCTCCAAAATGTTGCCTTTGTGAGAACAGTTAATGTCAGAGTCTCTTATTTCACTGAAGCAGGAGCTTTTGTAACCCTCATATCTCAGCACTGCCAAAGGTTGGAAACAATAAACTGAAAGGAGGCAGAGCTGAATGTGCTCTCAATAAAACAAGGCCCCTGGGAAACAAATAAGATGGAAAAAAAAGAATGACAGTGGAAAAGAAGCCCGCCTGACAGCACCTAAGCTCTCTGAGATCAGGGTGGTGCTGACGTGCTTGTCTGTGGTGACTTTTATGAGAGAGAAAGCTTTGCCAATGCAGGGACTCAGATGAATTCATACCGTCTAGAATAAAGAAGAAAAAGGTGATAAATCATCCTTCCAAAAGGGAAAGTCACTCGGGTGTGGGGCTCGAAGTCTAAAATACTTGAATTTATGGGCCTTGAGTTGGCTACCTAAAAATACTGTCTGAAGATGTCATCCTGAGAGCAGGGATGAGTGCAGAGAATGATACAGCTCCAAACATGCAGTATTCACCTTTCCAATCACACCTGAAACTGAAACATTTTTAAAAATAAGTGTTCAAGTGTTAATCCGAACAAAACCACAACAAAAAACACACAGAGAGCCCTACCATTGTTTGTTATGCTAAAGGTAATAAAGACTTTCAAGCTGAAACTACAGGTGCTCCAAAAGCAAGACCCTCTGTAAAGGAACTTCCAACTGTGTTGGGCGAGTTTTGTCAAAAATGTGGAAAACTGTTGACTAACCCTTGCAAATATTCCTGGATCCACATCCCGATTAGATCAACACCAAAATCGAATCAGAGCCAGGACTAACATTTCCTGAAAATGTCATAAAAGTCCATTGAGAACACATTTAGCTATCATAGCAAAAATGTGGAAAAATGATCATTTTCTTGATGTCAAAAAAAATTCCTGGATTTGGATCACGTTTTAACAACTTCTTCCTTGTGTGACCAACATTCCCTGTAAATGTCATCAAAATCTTCCATAGACAGTCTGTGAACAAGCAAAACTGTAAAGCAAAAAGAGGAATGTTGTATTTTGCTGCCTCAAGATCGATCTATAGTACTGAAAAAAGTTTAAGGGGCGTCACAAACTCCCCTGTCTATGTGATGTTGTAAATGAATTTCATTTAAAGATTAAAAAAGAAAGAAAACAGCAGCCCAGTGAATCACAGCTGTTTGTGTTTAGCATCAAGCTAAAACATCAGTCATTTTGTAATGTAGGACAAGCAAATACAGACAACAGTCCTCAGCAGTTTTTTTTTTTTTACCACACACTGTTTGTGTAAGGAAATAACTGATTGGTGAATTATTGTGTGATAAGTGTTTGAGCATCAAACAGCAAGTTTATCTCAGGTTTACTTTTTTGATCACAGCAATGAAAAAGACAAACCACCTGCGTGTTATGTCTGCACAAGCTATATTGGTATCTTGAGATAAAATGCCTTGTTGTCTAATAACAGGAAAAGGGTAATGACATTAAGCACTTTTATTTCTCTACCACTCAGTACTAAATGATCTACATCACTTTACCGGTCTGCAGCGTGGGGGTTGCTTACTCCTGAAGGACAGAACTGTAATTGCAGCATGCCTGTTTGCTGTTTTAGTGATGCCCCTCCTTTGTCTCACATCATTCAGTCTCAAGCAACTCATTTCACTTCTGATTGCATGATCCAACAAAGTAACCATCATATTGGACCAACCATGAAGACTGACCTCAAAATTATGTAAAATGATTCCATCAATATTCTTAATGTTGATGAGAAATGTCATAATTGATTTGAGATATTGTTTTTTTTTAACCTCTGCTACATTACAGACAAGCTACAAACACTTCAATAACGCTCTCTTTGAGCTGGAGTGTTATCAGCTAAAAGAGAAACTAATGTAATAGTTTTACTGAAGGATCAGAACAGTCCTAAACAGGTCTTAAAAAAATAAAAGCACAAAATGAGGCTTCTGTTTGCTGAGAAATTCAACAGAGTAACTTTACAGGGACACAGTCTTGAAAAGAAAGGAGAATAAAGAAGGATTTATATAATCCATGAAAAAGAAAATTTTCTGTTTTATGCAAAACATGAAATTACTTTGTCCTCACTTTCATCTGCTGTCAGCTAGACGGCTGCAATCTTCACAGTCAGTCTGAGAATTGGATCAGACAGCTTCAGCTTATTAAAGATTTCCAGCAGCTTCCTGCTAGACCTCCCTAAGAGTAAGAATAGAGTACTCATTATTTCAGTCCTCTGATCCTTACACTAGGCTTTCTTGTGTTAGGAAATAGAATTAAGACTAAAAGAAAAATACTAGCGTGAGCTCACAAAGGACTGAACAGAGTGGTGAAGACATAATCTGCCTCAAGAGCCGTCCAAACCTCTCCAGTTTTTAGAAATGGTCTACTTAATGTCCCTGAAACTAGACAAAGAAAAGAAGGCTTCAGTTTTTAATTAGCCAATATGTGGAATGATGAGGGCATGTTTGAACTTTGAATTGGCTGTTTCAACCATCTTTATGTCTCTCTTTTGAAAACCGTTTTCTTCTTCATTTTGCCATGAAATCCTTTTGTAATACCCTTCTACACAGCAAAATCTGATGTCCTAACAAGTGTCTTATCTCATTTGAGGTAAAAAAACAAACAAACAAAAAAAAAACACGACTAATCCTCATCAACCAGACAAATAAAAGCAAAAAATATATAATTTCTATTCCTTTATTGCACAAAGAGTATGTGTTAATAAAACATAATTTTGCACTCTTTCTTGAACTAAGGTGTACTAACCTATTTTCAGCAAAAATGTCGACAGGGTGGAAAATTTCTTGTCTTGAAGCGGCAGTAAGAATGGGGCCCAATTCATATCTGAACCTCAGTTGTACATGTTAAAAAGCATATCAACAGCTCTGATCAAAGAGATGAGAGGAGCACTGGTGCAAGCAAAAGCGAATATTAAGCAGTGCCACTATGAGCACAAAGATTGAGAAAGAAAGCTGCAGTGTTCTAGCTCTGTATACAACAGCAGCATGAGACCTCTCTTTCTATGCAAGAGAGACCCAGCAGTGATTGTTTTTGGGCAGATGTTCTTCATCTTGAGTCTGTGTTCTTCTTACAGTCAAACAAATCCTCTTGGTACCGTGACTGGTTTGATCCATCCTGTCAAGTCTCCCCTGTGTGTAAGCGTGAATAGGGTCATAGGGAACAGTGTTCTTAAAAGTTTTGCCCAGCTTTAATGAGCTGCAGTGATGCATGATGTCAGTTGTGATGCAGTATGTAAACAAAGTAACATGTGGAGGATCATAGCAGATGGCAGCAGCCAAGAATTTGGCTAAATTATGCTAAAAAGATAATGGCAGCATGTGCAGAAAAGATATTTCATCCAAGGCAGGAGGCATTGTATCCAGTATAATGCAGCATGAAGGTTAGTCAAATGCCCTTAACAGTCTCTTGTCATCCTCACCTCCAGTAAAATTCAAATGCTACCTTTAGAGAGCTTGTTGTTGTCAGGGTCTCTTAACACACCCCTCTCTCTTACAATGTGCACACACTTGACTGCTTCATTGGCTTCTCACACTCCTCTGAGAATCCAGAAATGAGATTTTTTCTCTTGTGAGGAGGTTGATGAAAGCTTTTGCCCATTTTTAGGATCCATTCCAGCTCCCTGTCTCCTGATGGATAAACACACATCAATAAGCACACACACACACACACACACACACACACACACACACACACACACACACACACACACACACACACACACACACGCACACACGCACATACACACATGAATAAATGATTTTGCCCACTGTTTGTAAATGTTGGTCTGGTGTGTATGACTGCTGTGTGTGCTGTGCTTGGCAGCACATGCTGACAAATTAGCCCCCAATAAGGAGAAGTAATGAGCAATTTGAAGCTCTGCCATTATTCTACATCAGCTTCAATTTTTCAAATTAGTGGCACATCTGTGTGATCTGCAAAGCAATGTTCTGCTGGATATGACGGCTAAATGAACACTGGCACACTAATAGCTCAACAATATCATCTCTGGCTTAGAAGTAAGTGAAACCCTTAAAAATACCAAGGTAAGGTATCACTTCACTGCACACAAGGAGCAGGAGAAATAGTCGAGTCTGCACTTCTGGCTACTACCCTGAAAGAGCTGAGTATTGTTATGGAAATGAGAAGCAAATGTGTGTCATTGGCTGAGGAGCAGAGATGAGAATGGATTTCTTCTCCCTCTGGGGCACGAAAGGAAAAGACTGAATGATAATGAAATATCTTGTAATGCTGCAGTTTGTCCCAAATTGCACTTTAGGGAGGACAAAAAATGTCAGAAAATAATTCTAACATCTCTGAACAAAAGGTGAGAGGTCTTTGCAATTTTTGACTCATGTAGTTACTTATATCTTGCATATTTTAGTTGTTAGTGTGGAGGTTGGGATTGTCACTTCCTGTTTCACAGTGTAGCACTGTTTGTAGTGTGTCCTCTCTCTGTACAGCTAATGCTAATTATAAGTACTTAATATCTGTCATTTGAGCTTATAACACACTTGTTTTGTTTGATTTACGCTCGATCAAACGTACTAAGGTTTACTAAAACCACTCTAGCTTCTCTAAAGCGATGTAATTCAGTTCTACTCTCTTCTGCTCTTAGCTTAGCCTAGCCTAGCCTAGCATCTAAGTATGGCTTCTCTCTCTGCTCTTGTTCTGTCCTGTCCGATGTATCAGATGTTTAGCTACTCCTTGTCCCCCTTTACTGATAGTGGTAACTGTCTGAAGTTTAGCTCTATCTTAGATTTTGAGGTGAGGGTCTCTGATCTGGAGAAGTGGCTCTGCACTGAACCCAAACCCACTTACGCAGCCGTAGCTAATCAGCAGGATGTAGTTACCTGTGCAGGCTGTGCTAGTGTTAGCTTAGCCTCTCCCCAAGCTAGTAATGACTGGGTCACTGTCCGGGGCAAGCATAGCCATAAGTCGAAGACCCACTCTGTACCCCACCATCCAGTTCACGTTTCGAACAGGTTTTCTCTGCTTGCCCACAGGGGATCAAACTCTGGTAATTGGTGACTCCATAGTCAGAAACGTGAAGATAGCGAAGTCAGCGGGCATAGTTAGGTGCATCCCAGGATGCGCGCTTGCTTTAGGACAGTTTTCCACCCATTACTGTAATGACAGTTGTGTTCATCACTGTGATAACTGCTATGGCTGTTGTGATAGAGGTTGTGTCTGTCCCCCGACCCAAAGCTCACATAGATATTAACACAAAAACAAATAAAAGAGGTGTCAACCATCGAAATCTGATTAAAATCAAAATTTCAAATGTAGAAGCTTCAAAACATCAGATAATTAGAGGTGGTCTCCTATATATTAGATCACTGAGATCCAAATCTTTGCTGGTGAACGACCTTATATCAGAAAATCAGATTGATTTATTCTGTCTCACTGAAACGTGGCTGTGCAAGGAGGAATATGTCAGTTTAAATGAATCCACTCCTCCCAGTCATTCAAATACTCATATACCACACGACACAGGCCGTGGTGGTGGTGTAGCAGCTATTTATCGTTCCTGTCGTTCCAGTCCTATTTTTGATAATTTACTGTCCTCGAGGTCCATATTCTGAATTCTTATCAGAGTTCTCTGAGTTCATATCAAACTTGGTCCATAGCTGTGATAAAATACTTATTGTAGGTGATTTTGTTTTAGTCATTAAAGTTTTTATTTATTTCTTTAAACATATAAAAACCAGACAGTGTTATTTTGAATTACTCAAAATTTAAAGGCCTGTGATAAATACCTATGTACAAAACAACCAAAGTCGACATTAAACAATTATACTGATATGCATGCAATCAGTTACATCATCACATTAGTACAGCAGTGTTACAGGAAAGAAAGCAGTTCCATGACCTCTTAAAGTTCTCAACATCATCATTGATCTTAGCCAGCATATTTTCAAATGATACAGTCTCTAACATTAATTCCATCCATTTTTTAATATCCGGAGAGGATGTACTTTTCCATAGTCTCAGGATCACTCGGGAAGCCGTGACTACTCCCACTTTTAACACAACAAAGTTGTATTTTGATATATTGGACAATTTTGATTGGTCACCTAGTTGGCATAACCTTGGTGACATGGGTATCGCTGAGCCCACATGTTTTTCTATGCATTTTATTACCTTTTTCCAGAATGGATTAACCAGTTTACATTCCCAAATTCTATGCATAAATTTTTCCTTTTCTGTTTTACATTTCCAGCATAGATTATTAGTTATCACAACCATTCTGTAAAGCTATGAAGGGGTAAAATAAAATCTTTGCATTAATTTATACTGGGCTAATTTCCTTTTAGCATCCTTTATAAATTTCCCAATATTTGACAATAATTTCAGCCAAATCTCATCACTCAAGTCACACCCAAGTCCCTTTGCCAAGTGACCCTCAAATTTTCACAAATATCTTTTCGTATAATATTTTGTAAAACACAGCTGCCTTTTGTGCTATGCAAGGTAATTCCAGAAATTCCAACACTGGGCCCTTGTTCGTTATGAATTGGCCCTTAATTATGCAATCTCTGATCTGTAAGTATTTCCAGAAATTGTCTTTACTTTCTAAATTATACTTTTTCTTTAGTTCAGAAAAGGAAATAAACAATCCTTCCGATTATAGGTCCCCTATCATGTGTATCCCTTTTATAAGCCATTCATTCCAGTAAACAGTCCTTTTCCTGATCCATATGGCCGGATTGTGCCATATAGAGGCATATGGTTGTCTTAAATGCAACACACCACACATCCTGTGTACCTCTCTCCAGGTTGCCCTTGAGTGAGCCAATATTGGGCTTGAAAAGTAATCCTGCTCGTTAATAGTTGAACCAAATGATTGTAGGTGATTTTATTATCCATGTTGACAAAGAACGTGACAGTCTTAGCTCAGCTTTTATGTCCTTAATAGACTCAGTTGGCTTTATTCAGTCTGTTAGTGAAGCTACCCATCATTTCAATGATACTCTTGATTTGGTTCTAGCATATGGCCTTGATATTAATGAACTAAAAGTATTGCCTGAAAATCCCTTTTTACCTGACCACTTCTTAGTAACTTTTAGAGATGCTGGAAGATGTTGTGTTTTGCAGCAAAATTGTGAGCAGTAGAAATATGTCCAGTGGTGCCGTGGCTAAATTTAAAGAGGCCTTTCCTGCTGCCTTAAACTCAATGAATTGGCCAACTGATAACTGTGATATCAGCTTTAGCCCCTCTCAGTTCGATCAGCTTGTTGATGACTCGGCCAGTCTACTAAGATCCACTCTGGACTCAATTGCCCCACTGAGAGGAAAAAGTATTAAACGTCAGAGGACAGCTCCTTGGTTTAACTCAGAAACTCGTGTACTCAAACTAACAACCTGTAAATTAGAGAGAATGTGGTGCTCCGGTAAAAGGGATGAGTCACGTATACTTTGGTGGGAAAGTCATAATAACTACATGACAGCCTTAAAACATGCTCGAGCTGCCTACTACTCCTCACTAATTGAAGAAAATATAAACAACCCTAGGTACCTTTTCAGCACTGTTGCCAGGCTGACACAGAGTCAGAGCTCTATTGAGCCCGTGATTCCTCTAGCCCTGAGCTGTGAGGACTTTATGAGCTTTTTTATTGATAAAATTCTGAAGATTAGACATAAAATTAGCAACTCCCTGTCTTTAACTGAACCTGCCATACCTTTGAATGTAGTCAGACCTGAGTTAGACTGTTTCCTCACAATTTGCCTTCAGGAGCTAAATTCTCTTGTCTCCCCCTCAAAACCATCAACCTGCCTTTTAGACCCAATCCCAACTAAACTGTTCTTGAAGGTCTTTCCCTCCTTTCTAGTTTGTCCATCCTTGCTGGAGACAATAAATATGTCTCTATCAGCAGGCTTTGGCCACAGTCTTTTAAAACAGCGGTAATCAAACCTCTCCTTAAAAAAACCTAACCTCGATTCAGGAACAATAGCTAAATACAGGCCTATATCAAACCTTCTATTTGCTTCAAAGATCCTGGAGAAAGTAGTGGCTGATCAGCTATGTGACTTCCTTCAAGACAACAGCCTGCTTGAGGACTTTCAGTCAGGATTTAGAGCTCATCATAGCACAGAGACTGCTCTAGTTAAACCAACGATCTACTCTCAGCTTCAGAGGAAGGACTTCTCTCTGTACTTGTTTTGTTAGATCTTAGTGCTGCTTTTGACACCATTGATCATGATGTTCTTATACAGAGGTTAGATATGTTACTTGGGATTACAGGGACTGCATTAAATTGGTTTAAGTCCTACTTAAATGATAGATGCCAGTTTGTACACGTGAACTACAAGTCCTGTGTGTACCAAAGTACGTTATGGAGTTATTCAAAGCTCCATTCTAGGACCAGTTCTCTTCTCTCTATATGCTTCCCCTTGGTGATATGATGGGGAAATACTCTGTTAATTTTCACTGCTACGCTGATGCTACACAGCTTTATGTATCACTGAAGCCAGGTGAGATGAGGCAATGATCTAAACTAGATGCATGTTTACAGGACATCAGAACTTCGATGGCCAGAAATTTTCTTCTTCTTAACTCAGACAAGACATTGACATTGTGCTGGGCCCTCAACACCTCAGAGAAACCTTTTCTAATGATTTATCTGCCATGATGTCATTAGCCTGGCACCAAGCACAACTGTTAGAAATCTTGGAGTTCTATTTGATCAGGATTTATCCTTTAACTCTCACATAAAGCAAATTTCAAAAACAAGCTTTTTCATCTTCATAACATCTCTAGAATCAGGCCTATCCTGTCCCAGAGCGATGCTGAAAAGCTAGTCCATGCTTTTGTTCCCGCTAGACTGGACTATTGTAATTCTCTTCTTTCAGGCTGTCCCAGCAAGTTGCTTAAGACGCTTCAGCTGGTCCAAAATGCTGCCGCACATGTACTGACTAGAGCTAGGGGAAGAGACCACATTACTCCTGTATTAGCTTCTCTGCATTGGCTTCCCATAAAATATAGAATAGAATTCAAGATACTTCTTCTCATGTGTATACACATGTATGAATACGTAAATTTATATGTGTGTGTGTATATATATATATATATATATATATATATATATATATATATATATATATATATATATATATATATATATATATATATATATATATATATATATATATATATATATATATATATATACATATATATATATATATATATATATATATATATATATATATATATACATATATATATATGTATGTATATATATAGATAGATATAGATAGATATATATAGATATATATATCAGTGGCGGCTGCTGGTCAGTCAAGGAGGGGAAGCTCATTTTTTTCCGGTCTATGTCATAATTTTGTTTATTTATGTAAATGATCTGTGACCCTGTTTGGTGTCTTTTCCAGGGATTTTATTCCCCAAAACTCACTTTTGACCAGACAACACATTTTGTGACAGCACTTCCAGTGAACCAGCTCACCTTGTCATACCAGGAATGCTGAAAAGACCTGTTTCTTTTCTCCACCTGTTGCAATAAATCAATCTTAGGAGTTGATCTGCCCTGCTGTTTAACTCTGATTTTCTCTTTGTAAGGAAGACTATCAAATGGCTTCGCCAAAATCTGGTCTACAACATTCATACTATCTGCCATTATGTGCAGCTTGCTAGCAGCTGGAGCTTCTACGTGAGACTATTGACTGGCTGTGAGTGTGAGTGAAAGGGAGAGAAGATCCGCATCTGCTCGTTAGTGAAAAGAAAAGTGGCAGGAGAGAGTCTTCAAACACAACGCTAGTCGTTTTTAAGAAAGATAAAGTCACTGGAGATCGATAAGCCTTCGGATCAGTCCAGAACAACTGAATGTAAAACTTAGAAGATGCTGCAGTAAAGGATGATACTTCAAGATCACTGATTGGCTCATTTCACTGTCAATCAAAAAGGGATTCGGCCTCAGACAGATCATCCAATCATCATGCAGAAGCTGAGCGTCCAGGCCTGCCCACTGCCTCATAGACTCCCAGAGACGCTGAGCGTCCGATGGGCGGGACAAAGCCCAGCGTTTATCCAATGACCGTCCAGTTTCCACAGTGGAACAACCCACTCTAAGCTTTCCTGCTGAACTCTGAAGACGCTCAGCGTCTGACTCCAACTGTAGCGCTGAGACGCTGCGGGGATGAATGAGAAGGAAGTCGTGCCAGTTACCTGTGATAAGTTGCTGATTCTGAACAAAAGATGAAGGTATTCTAGCTCATATTTAGTCAATGAAATGTACACACAGCAGTACATATCACCACTTTTTTTGGGGATATTTTAGGGGAAGCTGAGCTTCCCTTGCAGTCTTAGAGCAATCGCCACTGATATATGTATATATATATATATATATAGATATCTATATCTATATCTATATCTATATCTATATATATATATATATATATATATATATATATATACATACATATATATACATATATATATATATATATATATATATATATATATATATATATATATATATATGTATATCCTTGTTAAGTGCTAGGTATTCAGTACAGAGCTGGAACATATCTTTGTGTAATTTTGTATCATCTCCTGTCCTGACTCCTAGGAGTGAACGAGGGACTTGTTGTATGTATGAAATAAAGAAATGTTTGTTCTTTGAAGAAACTAATAAAATCTAAATAAAAAAAAAAAAACTTCTTCTCACCTGTAAAGCTCTCAGTGGACAGGCACCAGTCTATCTTAAAGAGTTTGTAGTGCCGTACAAACCCTCTAGAACATTATGCTCCCAAAATGCCGGCCTACTTGTGGTACCATTAATCTCCAAAAGTAGTATGGGAGGTAGAGCCTTCAGTTATCAGGCTCCTCTTCTCTGGAACAATTTACCAACCACAGTTCGGGAGTCTGACACTCTCTCTACCTTTAAGGTTAGACTTAAAACTTTCCTCTTTGATAAAGCTTTCAGTTAGGGACCAGCTCATAGTTTATAAATAAATAAATAAATTAGTTCATAAATTAGACTCATAGTTTAGATGTAACAGGCCCAGACTGCCGGGGGGGGGAGTCTGGCACAATGGGCTCTATCACTCTCTCTCTCTCCCTCTCTCTCTCTCCCTCTCTCTCTCTCTCTCTCTCTCTCTCTCTCTCTCAGCATCTGCTTTTGCCCCGTTTCTTTGCTCCTGTACTCGTCTCTGGCTCTTGTCTTGTAGGTGGCCTGGGATCCTTGGTGGAGACTGCCTGCTGCTGTGGAGTCATGAAGCCTCAAAACTACAGTTATAAACATGACACATAGCTGGCCATTTTATTAGGAACACTCCATTCCCATTATCATTATAGCTGTTCATGTAGTTATTAGCATGATCTCCATATCCATGATCGTTACACCTACAGTATCTATTTTTTATTACCACATAGTCATGAAGTCCCTCTTGAAAATGGGATGTCACATCTCAAGAGGCCTTTAACACATTTATATTTAATGGAGACAAATATGGTTGGGATGAACTTGTGGTCTGGGCACCCATGAGTTCGTCACTACCATAGATTCTTATTTTCAGTAAGAAAATCTAAGATTATACTTCTAGAAAATGATCACCACAACCATTCAGACATGAGGACCCTCTTGAAAATGAGATGTAGCATCTCAAGAGGCTACCCTCTAATAAATCAGATGACAGGTTGATGGTACATGAACCTGTCCCGAACTTTAGTTATTATTCTAGTCCACTTGTCTCCTCTTACCTCCCTTCTTTTGCCCTCACACCCATCACAGCATCGAGTGGATTTGCTGTTCATCATGAGACTGGGATCCACATTCAAGATTTCCTGCTGCTTAACAGAAGGTTTTTTCTTGCCGCCATGATGGAGGGATCCATGATTGGCTATATGGATTCATGTTGGGTGTTGGATGTATATATTTATATATATATATATATGTATATGTGTATTTCATATGTATATATGTATCTATGCATATATGTGTATCCATAAAATGAAGAGCTTTATGCTCTATTGTAAAGTGTCTTGAGATAACACTTGTTATGAATTGGCGCTATACAAATAAAGATTGATTGATTGATTGATTGAAACAAGTTCACTAAAAAGGAGAAGCAAAAACACTGGAGATAATTTGATACGTTATGCTTTATAAGCAATCAAAACAGACTGGGACGATTTGACCCGAGAGGACAAGAGGTGCTTAGTAATAATGATGCCAATGCGTGGATTAAGTGTACACAACTTCATCAGTTTCAACAAGAACATGTTTTCTTTAATCATGTCAGGCCAGACAGCATTAACAGTTTCAGGTTTTTAACAGGTTTTAACCAGGTTTTTGGCTACATTTTCCCTCTGCATCTTTAGATTGTGCGCATCAGCTAGAAAGAAAGCAAATTCATCAACTTTGTGTTGCATGTGTACCATTAATGATGGATTATGATGAAGCCCAAGATTCCTCCTGTTATGAAGTTAGTCTATAGACTACAGGCCTATGTATATTCACTGCATAGATAAGTAAATTCTAAAGAATATTGTATGTAATTGTTTTATTCTTATTTGGTGCCTCAGGTGCCTCTTGTTCCAGACTATGATATAAAATTCCCAAACAAAAGCTGAGGTCTCTGCTGACTGCAAGTTCAGCATTGTAGGGGATCAGACATTTGGGATCTTGCGATGTTCATCCACAGTGGAGAAACACTGTCAGATTCACGTTTGACGAGAAGGCAGTCACGACCTCACAAAGATGTAGTCAATAAACTGGATAACACAAAGCTTGATGCTGTAGTTGGTGAGTGCATTTAATTTAAGACAAAACTCCTTCTAAGGTAAATGTAAACATATTGTTTTCCTCCCTCTTTTAGCAGCAAATGTCTGTAATGTTCCATGTAATTATAATTTTAAAAAAAGTAATAATAACTTTATTTATTTACATTAGCCCCTTCAGACCCTGCGTCCATTTGAATGGACATGACATATTTGTTGCTCTAAACCAATAAAAACACTGTGATTGAGTCATGTCAGCATTTCTGGTTGCTAATTGGATCCTGATTGTCCAATCAGAAACAAATCATGACTTTGAACATGCTCCAAAAAAGTAACAGACATCAGACAAGACAAGCCTGGCTGAGTGACTGAAGAGAGGGAAGAGTAAGTCCCCATTTACAATTAAAAATATAAATTTATGTTCATGCAAGTCAAACAAAATTGCTCTGAGACTAATCTTAACTGTTAAAAGTGACAGTATTTCAAGTCATTTTGACTGCAACTCTTATAATTAATTAACAGGATTTTTTTTAAGTTTGATGTCCATTGCAATGGACAACAGGACTTTGACAACAGGACGTTGATGTTAGCTAAAAGTCACATGTTTAGTGTCAATATGCAAAGAAACAATATACCTGTAAGCTTTTCAAAGGTAAAGTTTGTTATCTCAGTGTTGTTAATCATGTTTACAAAATGTTAAATGTATATATTTTTGTACATAATGCTCTTGTATAGTATAAAGTCGAAGACTTCCTTGAACGTCTCGTAAATGGAGAGTTATCTGAACTTGACTCTTTAAATTCAGGAAATGAGGTTGATGAGACCAGTGAAATAGATGGTGAATTTAGAAATGAAGTCTTTTTAATTCAAAGTATGAGGTTTTCATACATTTTGTCTTATACAGTACAGGCCAAAAGTTTGGACACACCTTCTCATTCAATGTGTTATCTTGTTTTTAAGATAACAATCCAAGGTGTGACAAGAGAGGCCAGGTCTATTTATCATATTACTAGGAGCCTTGTAGTTTAGGTCCACAGACTGTTAAAGAATTGTAAGAAGCCGTGCCATCTGAGGCATTCGAAACGCTGTTGATGCCCTATAATGGATGCTGTGGTTTGTGCTATCTCAGCCTAACTTTAGCTCCAGTGATCATATAAAAGAAATAAAAGAAAAATGGTTATGCTTTAAAAAAAGCATCCCCATTAAAATGTAAGCTCATAGATATGTCATAGAATTAAACTGAATCCATTCATGAAACAGGCTTTAAAGATGTAAGGCCTTAAAAACATTTTTGCCCTGCATACTATCAGTAAGGTGTCTTTTTTTCTGCAGCCAGCCTCATGTGGACATTCGTGGTACTTCAGCTTTTCTCACATCCACATGAGCCTCCATTTTCAGCCCTCTAGGTTGCCACCTGTTTAGGTTCAGTCAACACAGGGACAAGAACAATTTTTTCAAGAAATGACTCCATCCAAACAAAAACACAGAAAATTCTGTACAACACATGCCAGACCAGTAAGTAGTGCTATAACACCACCAAAGACACACTGAAACCAGAGAGATGACATGAAGCATGTATCCAATGTGCACCAACACGAGAACAAGAAGATTAACAAAATACTGGAGAATGTTGACTGGATTCTTGTCAATAAAACTAAAGTAATATACTGGAAGCATTTCAGGCGCAGTATCTGAGGCACCTGACAGACAAGGATTTTTACACAGTGTTAACAACACACCAGTGCATGCATTCCAAGAGAGAGGCAGGGCTATGAGATCACTAATTCTGAAAATACTAGTGTGCTTGTAAACATGGAAATGCAAGGGTGGCATTTTGAGATTTACTCACTCTGGGATCATGTTTGAAAAAAAAAAAAGATTTTTGGTCTCCTAAAATGCTTGTTCCATGAAGACGACCTGATCATACGATAAAGAAAACGTTTGTCGATACTCTTGAACTCATCTCAGTGTAGACGTCTCCTTTGTGCCTGTGCACCTATATGAACTGTATATTATCCTCAAAGTGAGCAGTCAGGAATCACATGTAATTGTGCAAAGAGTCAGGAATTATTCAGATGTCATGTCAGTAACTAGAAAAGCACTCAGAGAGCGCAGACCTCCGCCAGCACCACAGTCCTCACCTATGTTGTGATTTACACCATAGATATTAGTCTTACCTTTATTTCATCTAAATATTTAGATTCCTTGACCTTGAAAACATACCATCAGCAATCTGATTCAAAATGATATCTATTTTAGTTTGGTAGTTATTCCTGAAAATTGCATTTTTTATCATGGCAGATCCAGACGGTAATCCTGATCACTCCCAAAATCTAATCATTTGTTCCTTGTCCCAATTCGGACATTTCCTGAAAGTTTCATCAAAATCTATCCTTTTTTTTCTCTTTCCCCTTGTCTGCATTATCCTTCCCGCTGTGCACTGTGTCTGATGACAGTGTTGCAAAGACCAATGCTGTTTTATTTCTATCAGTCAGAGAAATGTGCATATGATTCACTGCTACAGTGACCATCACCAGCCCTCCCTGTAGGCTACTCTAATAAATCCAACCTTTTTTAACCCCTGATGTGAGCTGAAGGGGAGGGCCGTGCTACACCACAGTGTGAAAGAAGGAGAAATAGTGACAGATAGGACGAGAAAAGACAAACGGAAAGGAGGACAAACAGGTTTTGTTATTGATTTGAGATAGCAGTTCAAGTGCTGTGCTGATCTAACCTCATACAGGAAGTGAAGGCTGTAAGAAACCAGGGACACAAGAGATGTGGGGTCTTGCTAGTAGGTGGGGTGGGCGCCGCTCAATCCCGCCCCGTCCACATGGATAAGATATGGAGGAGCATGTATCACAGGAGGTGATGGTTTTGTAACCCCCAAAATTCCACTGCACCTGAAAGCGCCGTGCCACGTGGCGCGGTGTGGCGCTCCGCTGCGCCACGGCCTTGCTCCAACAGACAAACACCACTGAAAACTGTGCATCCCGCCACGCCGCAGCGCGCAGCCCAGTAGGGGTAGGGCTGAGCCCCAGAGAGCCAAAGCCCGTGCAGTGGAATTTGCCTGACAGACGAGAATGGGAGCAAAGTGCTCCACAGTATGTTTCAAGGGCGCAGCGCTGCATGGCGCGGTGAGCCAGCTTTATGCAAAACATACCTTTGGAGCACCTAAGAGCTTCTACAACTGATAGAATGCTTGATAGTTACAGTCCATCTCTGACTTGTGGTTAAAAACTTGTTGAAACTTCATTGGAATTTAACTGAGAAAGTCTTGTAAGGTCATTTCCATGAGTTGCTTTCAGATAAAGTGGTCTGGAAGAGTCATTTATTGGCCCATCAGCCATGTTGTTATCATCGAGCACACTAACACACTGGAGTCAGATTAACAACTTCCCCACTCAGGAAACTGAGCTATCAGAGAAGAATCAGAATGGACTAAGAAGAAATGCAGGAAGTGGAAGTGAGGGCAAGTGAAAGACCTTAATAAGTCTGCTCTTTACTTTATTTCTACATAGTGCATTCAATGAACTGAAAGATCCCCAGGAATGAGGATGGGGGAATAATTTCCAGGTCACTGGAGAAAAGATGATGTAAGAAAGCATTAGTTAGCATAATGAAACGCACCCTCTGTTCACCCACACACTCAACATTTTTATACCTCTCAGGACAGGAAAAGTCAGAGCTCACAATCATCACTTAGTAAGCAGGAAAGTTTAAATCTTTTTCATCTCTCAGAAAACCCTGATGGTAAAGGCATTTTGTTGGTAATATTGCTGCAATCTGTCTCTGACAACCTCGGTTCCCATCAAGGTCAAGAATGCACCAGAGACTTATCCAATTTAACAGTGTCACCCCCACAAAGAGAGACATTTTTATGCAGTTTGGTGTCTTCTTTTTGCTTCTGAAAAAAAATGAAGCCTTGCTACAGCAGTCAGGGCTTGAGGAGTGTTTTTTTCAGGTGTTTAATTGCCTGTCTTTGCATCTTGGCCATCATTACCTCCACCTAGAAGGTTATGTTTAATTGTTGGTTTAATTGTGAGCAAGATCACTCAAAACTGCTGAATAGATTTTCTGGAAATTTTCAGGAGATGTTGCTAATGGCCTAATTTAAAAAGGATGAGATTTTGGTGGTGATCCAGATAACCGTGAATAGTGATTTTTTTTTTTTTTTGCTCAGTAATATTAACGTGATTATGAGTGCTAGGTTTGGATTTTCAGGATCAAGCAATCATATCCTAACAGTAACTTTATCATGGAACTGTTGCTTATAAATGTAACAGCAATATGTGAGCTACCTTGAAGGAGGTTTGCACTCTCCAAGTATTTTCTAGTTTTGACACTAGACTGCTAGAGTTTTCTTCACACATTACACAAATGCCTACCCTGTTGTAAGGTTATGGTCAAGGTCATTTGGTGTTCTGTACACCCCTTTTAATGCATCAGCAAATTTTCTTCAAAAGGCAAGACTGTTGTTTCGACAGCCCCATATGCAGCTAGTCCTTTTTACCCATCAATGACCCTTGGCCACACATTACCCCATTGCCAGTTTAAATAGTGCTCGTTCCTTGGTCTACTTTGATAGATGACTGCTGCAGACCAGGAGCACCTTGCAAGAGCTGCACTTTTGGAGATGCTATGACCCAGCCATCTGTCAAACTTGTTCAAAGTCTATTGTGTATACACAATACCCAAGCCTTGTGTTCCATCCATTTCTAGTAAAAAAAAATATCTTACATTTGCTGAGATCTAATTTCTTTAAACTATTTAAACACCCTGGTTCAAAGATAGAATTGTTGGAATTTGGAGGTCAAAGATCAAGTTCATTAAGTCATCTGCTCACTCCTTGCTTTACAATGCAAAATGTCACAAATCGCTCCAGAGATTTCTCAAACTCTGCATATTCATTCTCTCTGGCTCAAGGGTGAAGAACAATCATTTTAGATTTTAAAGCTCAAAAGTTAAGGTCATTAAACCTGTTCAACCTTTGCTTGTGGATGCGACCCCTTAAGAACACTTCAAGACATTCATGTTCAAACAAGTGTTTTCAATTGAAAAAAAAAAATGACTACATTTGGATGTCAGTGGTTGGGTTATTGAGCCATGTGTTCATCCCTCTCATGCAAATGTGAGTACTTTAATGCTGTGTACCATTTATTTTGCTCATTGCTACAAACGTATGCTAACAGCATGGGGAAATGAACCAGAAGCAACTTCACTTGTCTGTAAATGTTAGTGTTACGTGTGGAAAATCTGAAGGGTAAAATTCAAAGTATAAACATTCCTACATTTGTCAAGAGAAGTTTAACAGTTGGCTGAATATAATCAGTCCTTTACCCAACCCATTACCCCTCTGTTTCTGTAGGTAGGCTAAGTTGCAACTGTCCCACTGTGGCTAGCATTATGTGTGTTAGCAGGGGTTTAAGTGGGTCAGAGCCCTCCGGAGCCCAGCTCCGCCACCTTGGTGCTGAGCTCTGCCACCTCGGAGCTGGGCTCCAGCTTGGGCAATTAGAAAATTTAATTACAAACGGTGTGTCATTTTTCTCATATGCACAGTTTTTAAGTGAACAGAGCGATTTATAAAAAATGAAGAGGTAGTGTTGTGTTTAGGTAAAACTCAACTGTCCTTGTTTTCACCTTTTCTAAATGATAAACTCATCCTGAGGTTTCCTGCATCACTGATTCTCCATGATATCAGAGCAGTCTGAAGGATCAAGCTCCAAATGCAGTCTACGAGTGCAGTGGTTTTCAACCTGTGGGTGGAGGCCCAAAAGTGGGTCTCAGGGCTGTTTTCATTGAACGTCGTATAAATCAGGTAAAAATGTGGCAAAAATGTCTCCGGTGTTCAGAGGCCCCAAGTGGACAAACTTCTGTACAGTTTATTTTACTCTGTTGTGCTGTATCAAGTAAATATTAGCCGTTCTTGACATATCTTGTTATCTTAGCATATAAATTGGGGGTTGTCCTATGATGAACTTTTGATTTGAGTTATCTAGAAAACAACTCACATATTAATGCTATGATGGGAAACAGTGCGTTAAGATTTATGGATGTGTGATCTCCCAGTGCTCTTATCATTGTTTAATGTTTAAAACATTTTTTCTCCAGTCTCTTTTTGCACACAAATGTTTTTTTTCAATGTTTTTTCACAAAGCAAATTAAAGTGGTTGATCTTTTTGAGATCTTAACATGGTGAATGTTACTCAGGACAGAGCTGTAGAGATCCACCACTTCACTGTATGTTTTATCTAAAAAGTGAAATATCAACCTTTTCCTTCAATTCCCAAACTCATTTCTTATATAGCGAAATGTGAGCATGCATAAATAGATACTTTCTTATGTGGTCATGCTGTCCTGTAATTCTGCTTCATGTTTCTCTCAAAATGCATCAGATTGATGCTTTTAAATATGAAATATTAAAAACTTTCTTATGGAGAAGAATGGCCCCGGACTCTCCGAGAGGGGTCATGGCCTCTTCACCTTTTTCAGCCCTGACACATTTTCATGCCTGATATCTTCTCCTTGTGTAGCCTCTGTAGCCATCGTTTCAGGCAAATTTGTTGCAAGTTAGATTTTAAACTTTAGCGAAAAAGGCAAAATTTGCACTGCTCTTGCAACAATTCCTGTGTTCGCCAAAAAAAAAGAGACTAGAATGACAAGAAGGACATAGGTTTCTCCTACAGGATGTTGTGTGGTCACATTCACTTTCAATGTATTTCTGTACGTGACTAATGGAAAATTGTGTTTGGTGTGAACACAACTTAACGGTCAATGCTGACTGTGACTGTGACATTTTTAGTGCTTTCAGGGATCTTCTTAAAATTTTGCACAGATGTCCACCCTAAATCATGGCCACCGTGACCTTATATATTACTACAAACATACTCTTGCTCTGTAAAACAATAAAACTTTTACAATCACACCACAATACCCACTTACGTGCTCCACTCTGACCTGCCTCTGTGCTTTAACTGTCTGGTGCTTTTATAGCTAACCGAGGACAACAAGGCTGTGTTTTTGCTCTATTACACTGTACGTCTCCTTTCCAACTTTGTTCTCTGTTCTCTTTTTTATTGTGAGATCTCATATTAGCACAGTGAAGCTTAGAGTGTGTAATTGGCCTAATTTGGGATTTGAGGAAGAAGCATTAAAATATATGGTATTTAATTTTGCTGCTTGTTGACACTAATGATGAATTTTAAAAAAGAGAGATGTTTAAGTCCTTGATATTTTCTTCAGGCTGCTTTTGATATCTAAAAGGAGACAGTGCTTTTCGATACAAGTGTAATCACCTAGACACTCTCTCTGTTTATCATTTTATCCTTTCAATATCTGTGCTGTATAACCAGATTTTAACTTGACACTGCTATGCAGCTATCACACCTTTTAGTGATAAGATATCTTCTGCAACAACCTGGAATCAAATCTCAATTTTAAACTAGACAGCACTTGGATCAAGCAAACCTCTGCCAAGGCAGCTGTTACATTATATGAATCCTGGACCCTGGAAACCAACACTAGCACTTACAATCATGTTGATATCATCATTTGTTAGCCAGTTATTGAGCAAAAATGATTGTCCTCTAAATGCAGTTGTCTGATTCACCGCCAAAATCCCATGACTTTTAAGTTGGACCATTATCATCATCTCCTGAAATTTCAGCAAAATTCATCCGGTAGTTTTTGTTTCATCTTGCTAACAGACAAACAGGCAAACAAACTAACAAATGGACCCCAAAAAATAACCAGGAAATAAAAGGTACTGTCTCTTACTTCAGAGTATTTAACAGGTTCCTGAAGATGCATGTAAGTGACAAAATAAGGTGCTAGGCTGCTTAGTATTGATTGCTAGCCTATTAGCTTGTACAGTATAACCTAGTTTATACATTGGCATAGGAACTGTAAACTTTCAAGACTACATAGCCTTTGCTTCAAACACGAGTACGGATGCCTTCTTGAGCATCCATACTTGTAGGTAACATGCTAGTTGTCAGTTCAATTTGTATTTCAGTCCCAACATTCTGTTGTGCTCCAGACTGTTAACTTAAGATCTGATAAATGATCAGCGGCCATCATTTATGAAGGAATTATTGCAACAATAAAGAAAAACAAGGATATTATTTGTGAAGAATAATCTGACCTTTGTACACATTTTATGTATTCAACCTTTGTTCACAATTTATGTAACCTTTTTCATGTATTTGTCTCTTTATGACCTTGTTCTAATCTTGTTCAATTATCCACGTACTTGAACATTTCTTTATAATCTCTTTGTAATCATGTTTGATAATCATTGTTTAGCTTTTGCTTTCTTCTGACACAAACACACACCCACACATTACATAGTACACTATGTGACCTCGTGTGGAGGCTCCTTCTTATCAACAACCCGGCTCATCCCGAGATGAAGAGGAGCCTGTGCGAAGGTCACTCCATACACACACCTTCTTCTCACTCTTATAAAGGAGAGAAGACATTGTATTTCTTCAGTTCAACATCCAGCCTTTGCCTGTATTGTTGTCCTCCTCGCTGGCGAGTAAATTCCGTCTGATTGCACCCAGCTGCCTCTTCCTCATCTTTTATTTTAAATTATGTCAGGTGTTGGTACGAACCTTAAAAGTTACACTGAGCTCTTAGAACTGTGAAGGGAAAGATCCTGATGTAAATTTGTCCTTCGAGCCCTCCTTTTTAATTTATAAGAGTTCATAGGAACCCTGTCACCGAAACTTTGTACCAGAACCCAATTCTAATGAAGTTTGGAGGTTATCTAAATCATAGATAAAACAGAATACAATGGTTTGCAAATCATTTTTACCTATATTCAATTTGATTCAATTTGAGTACAACTTCAATAGCTAATCAGTTTCCTCTTAAGCTGGTAGGACAAAATCTGAAGTGTGGACTCATCAGACAGCACTGCATGTACCCAAACCCAAGTGGTGATAGCATTTACAGATTGATGTTGGTTTTTAATGCAGTTCCACCTGAGGAATCAAAGGTCAAGGGAATTCATTTTGATTTTCAACCTTTCTGCTCATAGGTCTCTCCTAAATCTCTAAATCTTTTAATGACATTATGGACTGTGGATGATGAAATCCCCAGAGTCCTTGCATCTGTATGTTGACAGATGTCCTTAAAGTGTTGGAAAATTTGTTCACTCAAATGTTCAAAAAGTTTTGAACTGTGCCCAATCCTTACTTGTGAGTCAGCTGAGCCTTTAGGGATGCTCTTTTTAGGCCAATTCATGACACTCACCTTTCTATTATTAACCTGTTCACCAGTGTAATGTTCCACACAGGTGTTTTTTGAGTATTACTCAACTTTCTCTGTCTTTTGTTGACCCTGTCCTGGCTTTTGGGGAAAACATTGCAGTCATCTAATTAAAATGAGTCAATATTTGAAAAGAAAAGAAGTTTATCAGTTTGAACATCTTGTCTTTGCAGTGTATTAAAATAAAGGTCGAAAAGGATTTGCAAGTCATTGTAATCCAATTTTATTTGGTTTATAGACAACATCCCAATTTTATTGAAATTGGGTTTTGTAAATACTACCAAAATGTCTGAGTAAATGAATCCCATACAGTTCAATGCCGTCAGAGCAATCAGAACTGAAGCAGTGGTCACTTAGCTTCTATGACATATGCTCAGATTACCAAGTATCAAGAAGTTTAGGAGACTTGTTCAATGGCAAAGAAAAGAAAAGAAATAGATAATCAACTGTTTCTGCTAAACTGGAGGTTAGACCTGCTCTCTGCTGAGCCTGAATGACTAGTCTACCAGTCATCACCTCATCAGCCCTCCAGGAGCAGCAGGACTCGAGCTGCCATCTGCTTTCCCTTCTGTACCTGTGCATCACTCCATTTTCTTACTTCTTGATCCTGTCTGTGCTGACACTTTGGGAAATATTCACGATACATTTATGTTTATCTTTAGGACAAGAGGAATCAGCCAAACGCTGCTAAAAGGCACCATGTAAGAAATTGTTGTAGTTGATGAGACTCCAGAGAAACTCCACTTTCATAGCATTTACATGTGTCTGCATCCAGCCTCTGAGGGATTATAGCACCATTACTGCCTTTGAAGATTTCATCAGAAATCTGCTTCTCCAGAGAAAATTCAGAGGGAGGGAATGAAGGACACACTGATCAGACAGCAACGCTCTGTTTACAGTAAGATGCAGGGAATGCTGTAAAAATCCAGCCAGTGAACCGTGTTAATTGCTCAACCAGCACATTTCAGAGATGCGACATGCTCTTATTGTGCTCCTACTCAAGCTCCTCAGGCAATATGCTATAGGTTAGCCTACATTTTGTGTTTGTGAGTACTCAGCTGTGAATCAGGAATTTAAAAAGTATGAAGATTTCATTATGTAATAACAGAGAAGAAAAAAACAATCATGGTTCATGATGCAGAAGCCGAGATTTCATCTAAAGCATGGTCAGGCGGCATGCGACTTCTCCTAAAGCTGCAAAAGCAAGTCAAATTCAGATATCAATGAATTACTGACACAGAAAACAGGGCAAAGTGTATACAGGCATATACTGTAGATAAGGCTGCTCAGGACTCCAACCTGAGCAGCCTTATCCCTCAGGCCTGCAAGGGTTTGGAGACTCATTGTGTCAGTAGGACAGACAGTGGATCCCAAACTGGCAGACACAATTATTTACCTTAAGGGCCACATTAAAATATCTTTAATGCCAGAATGCCTCATTTTCAGAATCTGAAGAATACTTAAAGAGGCCAGGACAAGTAACCACCATATGTTAATGAGTTAAAGAAGTTATTTTATTCATATGTATATATTTTAAATTCAAAATAAATGAGCAAAACTTAGTCTATAGCAGTAAACACAGAACTCAAGCTAGCCAAAACTACTTTTTTTAACTGATGCAAGAAACAGAATGTATTCTGGTTATCAAAGTGTATTTACCAGTAGTTTTTTTTCTTTTTTTTGTGACAACTGCATAAAAGCAGTTTCACGGGAACATGAATAAATTGTCTCTCTGATATTTTAAACTGACTAGTCGGCCACATCAAGATAGTACAGGAGCTACATGTGGGCCCAGGCCACCAGCTGCCCGTCCCTGTTCATAACAACATATCAATGAATGTTTCAGAAAGTTATGAAGAAACTACACTATGGGTGATAACTCAATGATTTTTTGTTTTTTACAATAAAACTACTTTTAACATGATCATGAAAATGACTGGTTATTTCTGTAATCTATTCATGCTGTTCCCTTGAGGTAGCTTTTGGCCACCCCTTGGGACCATGGGCCCCACTTTGGTAACCACTAGGGTAGGTGGGGCTTTCTCTGGACTGACTGTCCTGTCCTCAGCTCTCAACCAGCATGTCATATGTTACCAAAGTTAATGTTAATATTCCTTATGCTTTGTCTTATATTGACAAAAATGCTAAAAATACTGCGAGTCTGAAAGTAACAACAGTCATAACAACAAAAATTATCATTTTGATTTTTTCTCTTAATATTTGATGAACAACTGCCTGTACATACAAAGTAAAAACATGATCTGCACATGTTTCTGTGAAGACGTGTGAGGACCTTGGGATGGGTAGGAGGGCCTGTTCAGGTCAGAGAGGGTTTTGTTCTGTTCTGTTTGTTCTCATTTGAACATGTAAAATGCAATTCTTTGTATTCTTTTTACTGTGTTGTTCATTTTATACATTGTTGAATAAAATCTATGGAAAAAAAACATGAGAAGGCAAATATTCAAGCTGAACACTGAGTATTTATTTTCGTGCCAGTTCAAATCAAATACACAAGCTGATGAAGAAGAAACAGCTACACATTAACCATGGGGAAAAAACAGTGTTTAACATGATCATTAAATGGTTTTACCTGCAAAATGTATCAACTCTATTCAAGCAAACATTTAAAAGTGAAAATGCTAACATTTGAAAGTGGAGTAAAAGAAACTAAACATGGTCTCTGAATTTGCTCTTTAGTGTACAGACCTAGAAAATCCAACTATACTGAATTATTTTTCCTCTTTCCCCAACAGCTGTAAAATGTTTCAATTTGCAGAAAAAACTTGATACAATCTTATTGCCATGGCATTGTGGATAACATTTTCTTTCTATCCTATGAAATGAACGATCAATGTCAACCATATCCATACAAGCTGAGTCTTATCTATATCAGCATGCAGCGGATAAGTCTCACTAATTCAGTGTTTTCATTTAGAGCTCGTCCATTTTCTCTGATGGAGGCTGGTGTGACAGAGAGAGACTGAGATAAGAGACTGAAAGCTTCATCTGGAGAGCAGATCCCTGCAGATCAGGCTGCTGCTGCAGGGGTTCTGTTGCCTCCTGGACTGGATTACTGAGACTCTGCAGATACCGCCTGGTGAGCGGGCAAATGGGAAATATTTGAATGAAATGCCATCAGAGCTCTGATCTTGCTAATTGTGGTCAGTTGTTTTAAAGAAGAGCCAGGAAAACAATTTACCAATATAAAGTCTTAAGGGAATGCACAACAGCCCACCATGTGCCCAAATGCCTAAACAGACTTTATCTGATGCAGTATCATCAAACCCATATTATAAGCATCTTAATAATGTATTATTATGTGCAATATTATTTTCTAATGATGCAGTATAATTGTGTTTAAGAGCTCTTGTGATCATTTGAAATGCTTCATAATAACAATCGCAAGCTGCTACAATGAAAGTCTTATATATATCTTAATGAAGTATAGGTAGATAAATACATATAATGCTAATAACAAAAACATCTGATACACTGTTAATGAAATTAAATGTTACAGCAACATTTGGCTGGTAACTGACTGTATTTATACATATATTTATTGAAATAGATCATAGATCAATAGATAACAATGCTGGTCAATTGTGGTAATTGGCAAGTGGCCACTGAATGCTCTAAAACAGTAATAAAACTGTTTTATAAGTAGACAATGCATCACAAACTGGTCATAAATCACTGTAGTCAGTGTACGCTTTAAGTAAAGTGGAAAAAAAATAATTTAATCAATCCAAGAAAAATAAATGAAATGCTTTAAACTTTGTTTTTATACATTTATTTAAAACTTTATAATTTTTATATAACTTTTTTCACTTTACTTGGCCATTTAAAGGAGACATATCATGCTTGTTTCTCCTTTTCACTATGCCAGACTAGGATGCCTGTAAAGCATTTCTGCCCTCAGTACAAGTCATTTAGTTCCTTCATTGCCCCACAATAGCGTTCTCAAAATCCTCATTTTAGGCCATTATGAAGCTCTTGTTGAAACACTCGGTTTCCAGGCTGACCTAAAGTTACCTCGCAACATCACAGCCCTTTGTGCTCTGATTGGTCAGTTCTATCAGGGGCTGAGCCAGCCTGTCCTTCTTCTTCTACTGTATTTTCCGGCAGGCTCAAAGCAGCGACCGCGTATTGAGTCCCCCTACAGGTCAGAGCTGGTAATGAGTGAGTGTGAGCTAGGGATCTATATACTGCTGCTGGACAAATGTGTTCCTCGGTGACGGTTTTGTGGCTAACGGACATCACAGAGGAGGAAGTGTTTTATCAGATTACTCCAGTAAAAAGAAAGGTACCTCGTGTCGTCACGATGATTTAAATCTCGCGGACATCTTGCAATGACCTATTTTCAGAGGCATCAAATCTCGTAAGATATCAGAAAAAATACAATATCTCATTTTTTGAAAATTAAGGGGGTGTAAGGTCTTGTTTTCAAATTTATTATATTATATGTAAGTATTAAATCATGCATCAGCATGATATGTCTCCTTTAAAGAGGCAAATAATCATATTCTGATGCATTAAAATTGTGCTTGTAGTGTGTTATTAATTGATTATAACAATTTCAAGAATAAAATATTGATCTTTGTGAATTCAGTCATTAACCAGCAAAAACTGTGTTATCACAGCACTTTATTAATGATTATAAAAAGATTATCAGTGTTTCTGATATTTTTGGGATGAGGCAGTATAATTATTTATATTTTAAGAGCTAAATATACAATGAAGCATACTATAAGTATGCTTATAGCTTATCATTAAAATCAGCATTACTAATAAGACATTAAAAGTTATTAAAAGTGTTTATAACTATGATTATAAAGGGTTATAATTACATTATAGCATTTTGTATAATAGCAGAAATGCTTATAATACATTCTGTATAAATTACAAGTAGAGGCGAAAGTGTTACCAGTTCTCATTTCTTTCTTTTTTACATTAAAACAAGGATATGTATAGATATCAGATATTCAATAAGTAAAGAAAAATTATTAGTTTGATGTAGAATTTTCTTTTCAAATGTTTAATTACAAGCACCAATTCAAGTGAAGTTGTTACATGGAGTGGAATGTTCCATAAAAGAAAAACAGAAAACAGAATGCAATGATTTGCAAATCCATTTTGACCTTTAGTTAATTGAATGTAATTAAAGACAAGATTAATGTTTAAACCGATAATCTTTACTTTTTTTTGCAAATTTTCACACATCTAGAATTAAATTCCAACAAAACATTTAAACAAAGCTGGGACAGGGGCAACAAAACTGAGTAACTCTCAGAAACACCTGTTTAGATCATTCCAAAAGTGAACAGATTAATTGGAAACAGCTGAGTGTCATGATTTGATGAAAAGGAGGATCCCTAAGGCTCAGTTGTTAACAGGTAAGGATGGGGCCACATTCATCTCTTTGTGGAAACAAATTGTGTGAAAAAATAGTCCAACATTTGAGAAGAATGTTCCCTTAATGTACAATTGCAAAGAATTTAGGGATTTTAGCATCTGCCATCCAAAATATCATCATAAGTTTCAGATAATCTAAAAAAAATCTCTGCATGTAACTAGCAAAGCTGAACAACATTGAATGCCAGTGCCATCCAATCCCTCAGGCAGCACTGCATTAAAAATCAACATCATTTCAGTAAAGAATATTATTACCACATGGGCTCAGGAATACTGGGGAACCACTGTAAGTTCACACGGTCACTATTTTTTATTTATTCTTTTAATGCATTTTTTGGGGCATTTTGTGCCTTTATTGATAGGAGAGAAACAGTGGAAAGGGGGTGAGAGAGCAGGGGAAGACACTCTGCAAACTGGTCACAGGCAGGACTCGAACCCGGACCAGCAGAAGCAAGCACATTGGGTGCCTGGTTGAAAACTGCCAAACCAGCACTCCACACAGTCACTGTTTTTACAAGTTAAAACTCCACCATGCAAATCCAACACCCAGAAATACTGTCTGCTTCTTGAGATGGATGCAAAGTGGAAAAGTCTTCTAAGCAGGAAAGGACCATCCAGACTGTTATTAGAGCAAAGTTTAAAAGCCAGCATCTGTGATGGATGTGTGTCAGTGCCCACAACATGTGTAATTTGTACATTTGTGAAGACACAAAGAATGCTGAAAGATACATACAGGTTCTCGAGCAACATACGCTGCCATCCAGGCAACATTATAGCAGAAACACAAAAAAATGAAAGTTGGTTTAAATACCAAATACCTTGTAATTGGCGTGTCTTCAATTAAATGTAGGTCAAAAAGGATTTGCATGTTTTTTAACCAGCCCTGCCCTTAAGCTCTCTCCCTCCAATACTGATAATATGCAGCTACTATCATGCATCCCAATAAATGAATATGAAGCAAAGCAAAATAGTTTTCCTCTAAAATTAAATCTTTTGGGAGTCAGTGAAAGACTCTGCTGATTACACTCAGCCTTGCAGCTAATAATGTGCTGCATGATGTATTCTAAAAGTGTAAATCATGAAAATGACACCCTTTGAAGACAGAGAGAAAGTGACAGAAAAGGGAGAGGAGGAGGAGGAGGGACAAAAGAGGCGACAGGGTGGTGGTAGTGGTGAGTGGAAAGGGTGGGGGTGGTGAATTTGTTTTGTTTGCTGTAGCCCATTGCCTAATCCCGGGCAGCAGCATCACACACCAACACCATCTGTCACCATTCACATTTGGTGTCAGCATGGACCGGGCTGCTGGGTACTGAATGATTGCTTATGCCGGAGGGTTCTGGTGGGTGATGTTGGGGTGCTGGGTGGGTGCAAGGAGGGTTTATGACACCTCTTGCAGCCTGTGGTCTTCACAGAGCGCACGGGGTCTGTCTTTCAAGCCTGGGGGAAGAGGAGAGGGAGGAGGAGGAGGGGCAGGGGAAGGGTGGGAGGGTGGAGGGGTTCTGATTTGCCGAGCAGCATCAGCAGCACTCTGATGGTTCTGTGCGCTCCGAGAGAAGGAACGGGGAGGGCGCAGAGGAGGGAGAGAGAAACACAGTGATGCGGTGACACATGGCTGACTGTATCTCCGCCTGCATGCGCTGACTGCAGCTTCCACTTTCCATTCATTGGGAAACAGGAAACATTGGACAACTGAGGGGGATGCTGAGAGACGCTTCTGGGAGGCTGGAGGCTGCTGCAACCACCGACCAGGATCAAGCACAGGCACACAAGCTCTGAAGGCACCAGGGACAATACAGACTGCTGCTCGGATAGCCTGCTGATCACATTATTGCCTCTTGGTAAGCCTGATTCTGGCTCCACCTGTCATTACCTGCAGTGTTGTAGCTCGGGCTGCTGATATAATAACCCAGCAACCACAGCGCAGCAACAATTGTTTCCATTCATGCATTTTCATCTGCGATTCACTGTGCTTACTTTTCCTGCACACATAATTCAGGAGCAACAAAGAGGCACTGTAGATTTGACAGCTTCTGATTTGCATGCATATTGACTTCATATGGAATTATCAAGGCCTATTAAGCCTACTCAAGGTGACATTCATTAGCTTAATTTATTTTATTAGGCACCAAAATGAATTTCTTAGTAAGACCAATTAACCTTAGACTGTGAATTCTCACAATGTTTATTTGAAAGTTTATTTGAAGCAAACTTTTCCCTATGCATAAAGCTTATTTATCCAAGTTTTAGTACACATAAACATAACAACGTAAACATATCCATTTACTGATAAAATGAGATTTTAGCTTCTCAAAATAATGTGTTTATGGGGAAAAAAAGAAAAACTCTTATATCACTCCTAAATGGCTCAGCAATGGGTGTGTATAATATTTTCCTGTTATGAAAGCACGCTATTTATGGGTCTGGGAGACATGGACTAAAAATTATGTCTCAGTATTTTGAGCTAAACAGCAATAAATTACAACATTCAAGAATCTGTGGACACTTTCGGTACCACCCATGAAATATCAAAAAATAAATGCACAGTCTTAAGAGAAACAGTCATTGTTCAAATTTTAGATGTCCTGAGGCGAATGGTAAAGACTGTGATAAGTGTTTCGAAAATACCACTTTAAATACCAAATACCTCCCAAGCATCCCTGAATAAGGATTTTTCTCTTGTTCTTACTCACCTGCTCACATATCACATTAATATTCAAAATGAGTTTTTTATTTTGTGTTTTTTTGCATGCTTGGTGAAATTTTTCCTCTCATATCTGGAAAAAAAATGCCTGTTTAACCACAAACATGTTTATTTAAAAAATGATTCCACATTAAAGTTGTATCTCACAACTTGCCTGCAGCCCTGTTACCAAAGCATTTTTTGCTATTAAGAAAAAAGATTAAGAGCAGGACACAGTCTGGCCTTACAGAAATTAAATACTTCAGTAATATGCCTATACTACATGCCGAACAAAATGTAAGAGCTCCCTTTAATTTTTCATTCATTTATAATTATTTCAGCCTCATTAAGTGTGTCACTAGAACCAAACCAACCCTGTAACTTATTATTTTAGTATAAAACAGATAAATTACAAAGTTTTCCCATGTTATTCCAGCTTCCATAGATACCAGTAAAGCTATCAACCAATGAAAAAAAAAAATATATAAGCTCTGATTTCTTTACTTTTGTTGTAATAACATGTCTATATTTCCTTCATTTTATTCTTTGGAGGCACTACCGTGTCTACTTTGTACCAAATAAATATGTTATAAATTGTTTTAATTTATTCTAATGTGTTTCTTGCACACAAGCACAGCTATAATATTCCAGTCTTGATACAGATGAACAGAAAACAGCATTATGCACATCTATGAATCCAAAAGTTGCAGTAAGTAAGATCTAAGACCTGGGGACTGGAGAGGCTTTAGGGGTACAGTTGATTTTTCGTCATGTTTAAAAGCACTTGGAAAGATAAAGAAAGTTTTGATGGCCAAAAACGTCCTCTAATTCTGGAGTGAACACTTACATATTGATCAGTCTTGTCTGAAAATATCAAAACACTAACGTGTGTGATTCTTTGTTGATATTTCCAAGTGCAGTATTGATTAGTTAATAATGTATTGCAGCAAGGATTTGCTACTCTATGTTTCTCAACATCTTTTATTTTTTCAGCATTACAAAACTCCTTATTGAACAAAAAAATCTGAGAATTAAATGTTAGTATTTAAGGTCCTGAACATGTCCACAAAGTACAATAAAATGGTTTCATCACTGGGGTCCACTTAGTACACACTGCATGAAGATGTCTGTCCACTGTTGCTTTGTCCGTTCAGATGGTTGGGCCATGAAGCAAAAAAAAAGTACTGCTCTATTTAAATCACAAGAGAAAGTGTCCAGATGGTCCAGATCTCCATTATGTGCACTGAGCACAAACTATTGCTAATGAAGTTTGTGTCACCAGTCAGGCTTTGGCCAAAAAATCTGTCTCCAATGTTGACAGCAACGAAATGGTCTATTGTTCCTTAAATGTGTGACTTTCAATAAACATAGCCTATATGAAAAAGCTGAGTGCTTAATGTCATAATGTTTGCAATATAATAACCATATTCACACCCAGATACATGATAAAATGGCTTAAAGAATAGAACAGCTTTTGCCAAAACCCACATTTTTTAAAGAATTGCTTTCTTGATGAAACAAAATAAAATAATCTTATTCATACTAAATTTGCACAAATATGTGGCCTTACTCAATGTTGTTCACTGAGTAGGCTATAGTCTATGGCATAGCAATTACCTTTTATTAAGATAAAATGGATCAATATACAATTATAATTCTTTCCCCCTAAAAAATGCTATTTTTAAAAAGTAAATCATCTTAAAAACTTGATATGTTTCCCAACACTTAACAACAGTTAGACACCATTTCGTGTAGCTGCCATGCTAATTATAAGCTTCAACCAACAATTAACCTTACAATGAGTGTAAGCTTTTATTTATTTTTTTTTTTAATATGTGTATTTTATCTTTTATCTATGAGTCTGACTATGAATCTAGCCCCTTTGTTGTAAGCTCACACATTGTATTGTCATTATTTTCTTCATTTGTCTTTGGATTCATTTGTTGAACTTTGTATTTCTGACGCGAGTTTTTATCCCTCTCTTATGGCCGTAGACTGGTGCGCCACAGGATTTTTGTCCCTGCCGAGCCGCCGTCGCGATGGGAGATAACATGTCCAAGCGGCTGAAACTGATCTCGTCTTCAGAGGCAGAGATGGAGGAGCGCTCTTTCCAAAACCCCTACCCGGACTGGGACCAAGGAGTCCTCACCTCCAACTCCGGAGCAGACGTGGACTACAATGAGCCTTTTGATGCGGAGGGAAAGGTGGGTGGTCTTGTATTTATGATATTTTACGAGCTTTTGTCGATATGCTAAAGGAAACAGCAGTTAGCTTGGCCCAGAATTGGACTTGTGTCGTAGTTTGTAATGTGCACCTATAGCATGTTAAAGGATTTTATTAAAGTGGGAAATATATCTGAGGCTTAAGAAAAAAGTAGTGTTCGTGATACATGAGGACATTTGTGTCGCTGCTCACTGTAAAGAAAAAGACAAGCTGTATTACTGTAAGGTTGAATGTGTTTACATATGATCACAGTGATCTGCATATTCATATGTACCTCATAACCAGACTCTATGGTGGTGCTCTTTGAGCCTCACATGTTATGTCACATTTAAGCTTCGTGGTCGTGCATCGCTATCTCTTGTGCCAGGAAAGGTAATCTCCTGAATTCCAGAGGAAACTGTATTTCACCTGGATTCCAATCAGTTTGCTAACATGCACTAAACTGACTTACTGTGTTACGTTGACAATGGAGCAAAATTCTATTGCAGAAAAGCTGTGTTTCGTATTGTATTTAATTTGATCGTTCTGCAAAAGATCAAGATTGCTAAGAATGCACTAAACTGACTTACTGTGTTACGTTGACAATGGAGCAAAATTTACTGCAGTGCCGTGTTTCGTATTGCTTATTTGTCTCAGGCAAAGACTGGAGACAAGGTGTTGATCAGTCCAGTTAGACATAAATGTCCCATGTACAAGGGGTGCTACTGTTTGAAGTGGTTGTAACCATGCGTCCCATGGTCCAGTAGGTCCGGGTTGCTAGGTTTGAAAGGTCAAGTCAAAGAAAAGTAATAAACATTATGTTTCTTTTGTTCTCTTTTTCAATTCATCATCTATTACAAACATTGCTACTGATTATAATCATTATAATTCGAGGTGTCATCCAGGCCAATTTAAGGCTCAATATGAGCGACTAAATGTAAAAAAATAAAATTCAACACGCTAACAGCGTTTTGGCATCTGTTTTCCGTGTAATGCAACGGACAAGACAATTTTTATGATATTATGAATTGAAAAAATTTTCAATCACAGATTCAGTTTTATCTAGCTGAAGCTGTTGGGAGCTTGCTTTTTCCATCCATTCATGAGAAACAAGAAAAAAGTCACAATAAAACAACCAGATCTGTTTTTTGCTCAGTTATCTTTATCTTATTCAACCATTTCAGAAAACAGGCTGTTTTTTAGCAGAAGCAACATAACACCGCAAAAGGTTATAAATAAAGGCTAAATGCAGGAGAGAAATAAGCACTTCATAAACTTGTTTTGATTAATTATTTGTTAAAGAAAACAAAAAAGCTTGTCTGTTGATATTTTTAATCCACCCATCACCGTGGCAGGTAGAAAAATAGTCAACTCTCAACACTATTTGGCTTCATCTGCTGCTCCCGCTGCTCTGTCTTCTAAAATAAACTTAAGCAGAATCTCCAAAACATTGTCCAGTAAGCCCAAAATATCAGTCAGTTGTCAAAATCGGTCCTGAAGTTCACGCTAAGAGCAAATTCATAAAAGCTAAATAGCTACACAAGCAACACAACGCTCCAAAATCTGTTTTTTTTTTCTTAAAACTGCCACTGTACCCTCCGCTGTCTTGTCTGCCTTTCTGTCTTTGACGCACATGTGCAGTAGTGGTGATCGGGGTCAACTGCGAGTCCTGTTCCACACAGAGGCAAGAGCCTTCAAATAAATGCTCCGCCCCCTCAAATCGAAATGTTAGAAGTTGAGAAAGCGGCGGTGTCGTCTACGTGATATGGGGGTATATGCCGTACGCCGTCAAGGAAACACCCTGAATTACCTTATAACCACTTCAGTCTGTCGGTGACATCACGTCCGACATCGCCTGAAAAGATCAACTTTTTTTTAGCCCTGCCCATCGCAGCTGGACATTGACTTTGCAGAGAGTGATCGCCAAGGTAGTACAGGTAGCATACGATGTGTAAGCACCTTTAGTGTGATTTTGTAATTCAGTCTGTGTCTTGATAGCTCATGTGCACTGTTTAAGTTAGCACAAAGACTTCAGAAATGGCAAGTTAATGAATCAGAACTCCACATTCTTTATCAATGCAGCTCAGAGCCACTGTTTTAACTCACTCTCTGTTTTCTAAATGATAAATTCATCCTGAGGTATCCTGCAGCACCTATTCTCCATGACGTAGGAACAAGCTTTGAAAGATCCAGCTACAAATACAGTCTACTAGTGCAGCGGTTCTCAACCTGTGGGTTGAGGCCCAAAAGTGGGTCTCAAAGCTGTTTTCATTTGAAGGTGCATAAATCAGGGCCCTGTTCTACGAAGCAGGATTACTGCCTAGCGAGGTAGCTTTGAGAATAAGTTCCGGATTCCCTGTTCTACGAGACTGGATCGCTCCTTAGCGAGGCGAGTCTCCATGACAACGTACGCTGAACGGCTAACCTGCTCCGGGGCAGGTTAGGTTCCAGATTGAACTCGAGGACAATAAAAACCCCGCCCACTGACCAATGAGCTGACCTGATGGCCGCAGAGGGCCAGCTCCTCTGCAGGAGTAAAATCTGAGGGAGGAATCCCCTCCAGATCTTTTATTGTACTTTGATTGGTGCTGAAACGAAACCCAGGTTTAGAGTCACTACACAGTACATGACACTTGCTACAGGTAGTTAAAGGGAATGAAGAACTCTCATTGCCGTAACAAGATCTTCAATGCTAACACTTTTGTTCCATGACTTAAGTTTCTACTGAGATGTGATTTTGACCCCTTAAAATTACCTATGGAGTTATCAGACTTTCATCTACAGGTATTACGGTATTGGAAAATGCTTTACAAACATAATTTCAGCCCACATAAAGCCATCATTTGGAACAACAGATATATCTTGCATAAAAGAAAGTCTTTGTTCTATAAAAATTGGATCGAAAAAGGTGTTTGGGCTGTAATGCATTAAATGGATAAAGATGGAAATATATTAAATCATACCAATTTCAATCTGAAATTCAAAATAAATTGTTCTTACAAACAGTATTCAATAGTGATCAAAAGCTGTTCCTGTAGCCTTGTTTAATTTGATCAGAGAAACTCTGAAATATTCTGCTGTAACACCTGTACTTGACAATCTTTTTATTGGTGAATATGATTTATTAGACGGTAAGTGTAATAACAAAATTTTGAGAAGTCTTATCACAAAGGAATTCTTTCCTCTTCCTATTAAAAGAAATATCACTTTTCAGGCTTTCTCCAAACTTGATTTGGTTAAACTAAGAACTAGATATTTAGACTTTCCATTGTTGCCAAAAATGAAAGAAGTTCATTTTAAGACTATTAATGATATCTATCCATGTAATGAATTATTGAGGAGAAGGCGATTTAATATAGATAAGAATGAATGTACGTTTTGTCATACAGAAATTGAAACAGGAACATCTGTTTCATGATTGCAATGCTATTAAGATTTTTTTGGAAATAGTTCATGCATGGCTAAATGCAAAATACGTAATACCTGTTTTTAAGTATCATATGATCAAATTTGGAATCTTTGTAAAAGATAAAACTGTTGAGTTTTTATATAATAATATGTCTATTATAGGGAAATTCTATATCCACAAATGTAGATTCTTCAAAGTTACTCCCAATTTTGCTGCATTTAAGAACGACCTTAAATTATTTTCTCAATCTTTAAAAAAGATTGAAAAAGAAAGTGCCTCAAGACTCTAAGAAATTCTTGATTTGCGTATGAATTGAACCCCTTGTAAATGTTTTCATTGAATTGTTCATGAATTATTTTTTTTATTTTATTCTTTTTTATTATTCTTTAGTTTTATATATTGGTTAGTGATGCTGCTCAGTGATTTTTGAAGAATGTACAATGCAAAATATGCCTGTTTGTTATTTGAAATGGCTGAATAAAGAATTAAAAGAAAAAAAACTTCTGTTGCATGACAATATTTTATTGCCCGTCTTAAAATTGTGACAGGAATTCATGTAGGGCTCATGTGGCCTACATATCACACAAAAAAATTTAAACAAGATAGTAATGAACAAATGAATGAATTCATCTTGGAAATGAATTAGACATGTCTGGTGCATGTTACAGTAAAAGTGCATGTTGAACAGTGCTATTTCAGGATGATAAGGGCACCAAAGATTTTTTGCGCTCTATACTTATGCATTGAGACTGTCAGCAATTTTCTGCCAGCACTCCTTCTGCGCTTTTGCAGCGGTGAAGGTGTTGCTTTTGACGTTTATTACATGTTTTAATTCTTCATACTTTGTCATGATCACCTCCTGCTCCTCGTCTGTGAAGTAGGTTGTCCTTCGCTCCCCTGCTCTGACGCTCCAGACTGGTCCATGTTCGGGATTGGTCAGATGCGGCGGGCTCCGCCTTATATGTGTGCACGTGCTCATTGCAAAGCTGGATCCACTTATGAGGTTGATAACCAGCGTCGTTGAACCGTGTAGCGAGACCGCCGGCTACCACGCTCAGTTCAGCGAGGTAGCTCCAAGGCTGTCTCGCTAGGCTGAACTTGCTTCGTAGAATAGGGCCCAGGTAAAAAATGGCAAACATGTCTTCAGTGTTCAGAGGCCCTGAGCAGATGAACGTATATGTTTTATTTTACCCTGTTGTGCTGTAATAACTAAATATCAGCTGTCCTCTCAGGATCTCACCGTATCCTGTCATCTTACAAGAAAAAATGGGTGATTTCTTTGCTAAACTTTTGACTTGAGATATCTGGGAAACAACCAACATATAAATGTTTTGATGGGAAACACAATGGTTAAGGTTTTTGGATGTAGGATCTCCCAGGGCTCTTGTAATATTTACAACCATTTTTGTTCTGTCCCTTTGCTCAAAAAGCATATTTTCTTCAATATTAGGTCCAAACTGCAACATTTTTTCATTAAGCAAATGAAGTGGTTGATCTTTTTAGATTCAGAGTACACTCATTAGAATAAACCTGACTACACCACTGTGAAAAAGCTAATTTCAACTCTCCTACAAAATGAATACATCACAAGAGCAGCTGCAGGCAGATGTAGTGAGCTGCAATTTATGCATAATCTGATTAGTCAGCTAATCACGCTAAAAAATCTGTGACTAGTGGATCCTCAATATAATTGTTGTGGCGGCACTGCTTACTGCACGATACTTATGGCGTTGCTCCTTGAGATCGTTTTGTTTTGCTTTGTTGAGCAAAGATTTGGTCAATTGTTGAAGGATAAGTTTGGTTTCTACAGCTTTCACATTGTTTATAGAATGAAGTAGAACAATATACTCACCCAGAAGGCTTTCCTGATCCAAACAGTGCTTCGGGAGATATTTAGATCCAAAATCGAGCGGCGGACATCCGTATAATGGTAGCACACGGAGCATGTATAGCGCCGCTCCTAAAACTGCATTAATCGTCCAAAAACTCATTAGTTTCACCAACATTTCATCATGGTCCGCTCACGCTACTCCTCCATTACAGTCCATTAAATATCTCCTGAGGGACTGTTTGGATCAGGAAAGCCTTCTGGGTGAGTGTATTGTTCTAATTCATTCTATAAACAATGTGAAAGCTGTAGAAACCGACTTTATCCTTTAAGAAAGAACATGATACATGATCAGTATTGGTATCGACTGACCACACAAACCGGTGATCAACATTGGCCAGGAAAATCCTGATCGGGACATCCCTGATGACAACAGGTCACACACACAGTTGCAATTGAAAAACATTATATTGGTACAGCCTAGGGGTGTGCGATATGATATAAAATCATTAAGGATTATAACGTGGAGATGATCTCATAAAGCAGAAAGATCGTCAGATCGTCTGTGTGGGCATAGAGACTTTGGCACACACCCGCCTAGCCAATCGTAGCACATTACGCGCAGTGCATGGTAGTATCTCCTGTTTGGTTATGTAGCGTGAAGCCATGGCGGAAAAAGAAAAGGTGATAAAAGTTTGAAGATGTCTGAACAAAAATCTGTTCTAAAGCAGCTGGATTATTCACTCAGATTATAGACATTGCAGTTAGAAAACATTTGTTTTGAATTGTTGCACTTTAAGAGATAGTGTTGTTCATTACCTTTTATGTTTACATTTATTGCACATTTTTATAAAAACTGCACTATTTAAGTTAAAACCTGTTCAGAAAGTTTCTTTGGCTTTAATTGTCTTTTTTTTTTCTTTTAGGGTTTTACATGTTTTATATGTTAAACATAGGGAAAAAATGATCAAACATGCAAATTAGTCTAGAAAAATCAAAGTAAAAAAGAATCGTGATAAAATCATGATCGTGATTTTATTTTAAAAAATCGTGATATGATATTTTTGCCATATCGCCCACCCCTAGTACAGCTCTTTACCTCATACAACCCAGCTTCAACAATGCTTTCCAGTGGTTGCTTAAACCCACCAGGTGCTTGAGCTTTACTGTGAGGAGTTGACCTCGGCTTTTCCAGTCTGTAGAAGGATTTTACATTTGGTTATGTCAATATGATAAGTGGGATTGTCAAGTGCACAATTTCGTGGGCCTTTGTGTCTTTGTTTTTTTCTCTTCTTAACCTTCAGACAGGGCCAGAACAACACAATGCATAGTGTTTGTGGTGGGCCATGTTCTCTCAGATGACAGTGAGGTAATGGATGAAGGATACAGAAAGGCTTGTTCAAGGAGTGAGTCTATGAAGGCTACTCTGATGCAAATCTGCTGCAAAGCTCCTAATTATGGTGTGAAACAGGATTTTACAACCGTAGAAAGTTATCACTGAGACTGTTTTTGTCCTGTTTTATCTTGTCACAATGTGCCTGAGGTCAGCAGCGTTTCCATTATAGAGCATCCGCCTGGAATCTGCTTTGGCTGAAAAACACACACCTAGATGAATAAATTTGAGATTGACTCTATGCCTGCACCACCATTCAAATGAAGGAGGATGTTGTATTTTTAACATAAGTTTAACTTATATTTGTGTGTACAATATATACCAATCATGCAAACAACCAGAGAGCTATATACTGTGTTTGCAGTTGTGGGCAATGCTTTCATTTTTTCTCGTAGTCCCATTCTCATCCTTTTGCTCTCTCAGTCTTGCATTGTTATGCTAAACAGTCAAATTCATTCTTGTGAAACAATCTCGTCTGTCTTTATGCTTCTGCTTTGTTCCCTCTTCTCCAATATTGATCCCTTCGTCTCTGGATGACTGCAGCAGTGAGTCAGGGCACTGGGTCGGTAATAATCCTCTCTGTTTGGGGACACAGGCCAGTTTCTGGTCAGACTCTTTTGGTTTTGGTCCTCATGATTTTCTGCCTTGTTTTGACTTGACTAGAAAAATAGATATTCTGGGAAGACTAGAAGACAGTCGTCAACAGACTGAATGTTGATCGATGTTAGTGTTTAGAGGAGAAAAGGAAACAAAATGGCCAGACAAAGTTCCTTTCTGAGTGACATAGCACTTATGAGAGAGGTTATCGACAGGATGCTCTCTTTCTCAACCCTTTATGCTTGAATTCACACAGCCACCAGTTTGTTTCCAGTCAGTTAATATTTTAAATGTTATAGTGTTAGTTTAGATTCCTTTCCTGAATGTCCATTGTCAGTATGATTTTCTCTTAGGAAGACCAAAATTCTGAATAATGAATTTTGTCCTCTTGTTTTGGCTAAATGTTGTTAATTAAAGCAAGATAATCCTCAGTGTTTGCTATAAGAAGCTTAGTTGACAAGAAGCAACAGTTCTTGTTGTGTGCTCTTAGTGCCTACGCCCAAGGTTTATTATATGCAAAAGCCTCAGCCTTGCTCTACTGCAATGCCTGGGTACATACTTAGGTTGAATACTGATTAGATCTGATTTTTTGGACAGAAATTCTATTTAATATCAACTGAAAATTAGTATTACACTCTGCAGCCACTCTGAGAATTCAAGAGTTCAATGCTTTTATTGTACAAAACCCAATACCACTGAAGTTCGCGCATTGTGTAAATCGTAAATAAAAACAGAATACAATAATTTGCAAATCCTTTTCAGCTTATATTCAATTGAATACACAGCAAAGACAAGATACTTAATGCTCGAACTGAGAAACTTTATTTTCTTTTGCAAATAATCATCAACTTAGAATTTAATGGCAGCAACACATTGCAAAAAAGTTGGCACAGGGTCATTTTTACCGCTGTGTTCCATCGCCTTTCCTTTTAATAATAATCAGTAAACGTTTGGGAACTGAGGAGACCAATTTTTGAAGCTTTTTGGGTGGAATTCTTTCCCATTCTTGCTTGATGTACAGCTTAAGTTGTTCAACAGTCCGGGGTCTCCATTGTTGTTTTTTTATGCTTCATAATGCGCCACACATTTTCAATGGGGAACAGGTCTGGACTACAGGCAGGCCAGTCTAGTACCTGCACTCTTTTACTACGAAGCCACGCTGTTGTAACACGTGCAGAATGTGGCTTGGCATTGTCTTGATGAAATAAGCAGGGGCCTCCATGAAAAAGACATTGCTTGGATGTCAACATATGATGCTCCAAAACCTGTATGTACCTTTCAGCATTAATGGTGCCTTCACAGATGTGTAAGTTACCCATGCCTTGGGCACTAACACACCCCCATACCATCACAGATGCTGACTTTTTGAACTTTGCGCCTATAACAGTCCGGATGGTTCTTTTCCTCTTTGGTCCAGGGGAAACGACGACCACAGTTTCCAAAAACAATTTGAAATGTGGACCCGTCAGACCACAGAACACTTTTCCACTTTGCATCAGTCCATCTTAGATGAGCTCTGGCCCAGCGAAGCCGGCAGCGTTTCTGGGTGTTGTTGATAAATGGCTTTGGCTTTGCATAGTAGAGTTTTAACTTGCACTTACAGATGTAGATGAACTGTAGTTACTGACAGTGGTTTTCTGAAGTGTTCCTGAGCCCATGTGGTGATATCCTTTACACAGTGATGCCAGTTTTTGATGCAGTACCGCCTGAGGGATCAAAGGTCACTGGCATTCAATGTTGGTTTTCAGCCTTGCCTCTTACGTGCAGTAATTTCTCCAGATTCTCTGAACTTTTTGATGATATTACGGACCGTAGATGATGAAATCCCTAAAGTCCTTGCAATAGCTTGTTGAGAAATGTTGTTCTTAAACTGTTGAACAATTTGCTCACGCATTTGTTCACAAAGTGGTGACCCTCGCCCCATCCTTGTTTGTGAATGACTGAGCATTTCAGGGAAGCTGCTTTTATACCCAATCATGACACCCACCCGTTCCCAATTCGCCTGTTCACCTGTGGGATGTTCCAAATAAGTGTTTGATGAGCATTCCTCAACTGTCTCAGTCTTTTTTGACACTTGTGCCAGCTTTTTTGAAACATGTTGCAGGCATCAAATACCAAATGAGCTAATATTTGCAAAAAAAAACACAGTTTACCAGTTCGTTAAGTATCTTGTCTTTGCTGTATATTCTGTATAATATAGGTTGAAAGGGATTTGCAAATCATGTATTCTGTTTTTATTTACGATTTACACAACGTGCTTACTTCACTGGTTTTGGGTTTTGTAAAATGGTCGGCTTAGTTGCCTTTCTGGTTGTTGAGCTTAATGTTATTGTGGGAAAAACAGTTGAATTCTAAGTTAAGACATTCTCAAGTTTTTGTGCTTTACTTGATACATATTAAAACAGATTTGGCAGCATCTGATCCACTCTCCAAGCTGGAGATGTCTAGAAAAAGACAAAACTGACAAAATATCTCTTAAACCCATAAATGCAGGCTTTAACCAACCCCCAATTTCCACCGGACGCGAAAGCGCCGCGCAGCGCAGCGTCCTGCGGAGCACTTCGCTCCCATTGTAGTCTATCAGGCAATTTCCACTGCACGCGAAAGCGCTGCGCCGCGCCGCGATCCTGAAGCGCCGGCGCGCGCCAAGGCGCGAGAAATACGCTTCAGGTCTAGTTTCGGCGCGGCCGCTTCCAAACCTCGTAAATTCAGAGTCATTAAGAAAGCCCCAGACAGGAAGTCAAACCGAAAGTTTCAAAATAAAAAACAATGCACGGACTTTTGCACGTAATTTTCCTCAATTAATTGTCATTACGTCGAAACCGGAAGCACAAGCTTCAGGTCAGCAGTCGGTCAGAGGGTCCCAGAGACAACACGACACCATGGACGAAGAAAAGTGAATTGTAGAGGTACAGAAATATATAACACTGCATGCATGACACCATAGTCTTTCTACACGGATATAGGCGGACAGGAGTTGAATAATTCACGACGCTGTGTGGTTGGGACCAGCAGAGGGACCTTAGAGAAGTGAAGTGAGGTGTGAAGTGAAGTGAGGATTGAGCTCCGCGGCGCACCGCGGCGTGCTGCTTCCAGTGGGTTTTGAGATTCAGAGCAAGACCGCGGCGCTCTTTCGCGTGCGGTGGAAATTGGGGGTAAGTCCAATAAAGAAAAGAAACTTGTGAAAAGAATTATTTGTAGGTGAGACATTCTCTTATCTGCCATTAAACTCTCTTTGTTAGAATAATTTCTTTTTAAGGTTGGATCTGATTACACCAAATTTGGACCAATATAGCTGCACTTTTCAAGCATATTATGTCACTTTTTACCAACCTGTTTGAGAACCCAATCAGATGACCTGTTCAGGTTTGTGCCTGTGGCTAATGTGTATGCAGTGTAGTTTATTTAAAATGATCAATAATACTTGCATCGGATCCCTGGCCACTTCTGGAGTCACTTTAGCATATCTAGCCCAGACTCCCTTGTAAAAAAACATCTCAGAAGCTGGGCAACATCAGATGCATTTTATGTTGCAAAAATAAACAGGTCTTGCATGCATTGAGTTATTTCAGGTATTTATTTAAAAGCTTTTCTAAAGACTCTGGGCATTGGGAACTGTCTTTGGACCCATTCTAGCACCACTCTGTTGTGTCTACAAACATTATACACAGTCGCAGTGGTCTATATGTTGCTCTATCCCAGCAGTTTGACATGCTACCTTCATAAAAGACAGACAGCTAAGTGGCGTGATCTCCCCATTTGAAAATGAGGCATGATGAATACATAGAAACTAGACAGCAACTGGAGAGCACAAACCTCTGCCAAAGTAGCCCACATATTACAGTTACTTCTATAAGCAATAGTTCCATGATAAAGTTTCCATCATAATATGATTCCTTGACCCTGAAAACCCTCACCTAGCACGCGGAATCATGATGATAACATTATTAGTTAGACAGTTATTGAGCAAAACATTTTTTTTGCTAATGCCGGTTATCTGGATCACTACCAAAATCTCATCAATTCTGTGGTGGGTCATTACCAGCATCTCCTTGAAATTTCAGCAAATCTTTTGAGTAGTTTTTGTAGCTAACAGACAACCAAACAAAATTACATACGCCGCCAAAGACACAAGCTTCTTTGTAGAGGTAATAAAGTTGTAGCATTGTCCATTCAGTTTTTGTTTCCTTAGACAATAAGGAAACGTGAAACTGCGTTTCACTTTTTAAGATAATTTTTGAATGACTGCTCAGCTTTCACAAAAGAATCAAGGCAGAAAGGACATTATCTATGCTTTGTTTGCCCCAGAAACTCTAACTGTTTGGAGGTTGTCTTTCTGTCAGACAAAACTGCTCTTTCTTATAGTAAGTTTAACTTATCAGCAGTAACAGTAATTGGTAGTTGCAGGCCCTCTCATTTTACCCACCTTTACACATAAATATACATGGAGTCTTATGGTTTAGGTTTTCTGGTGAACAACAGTCTGCTCATGGCTGGCTAACACCAGCAGCAGCACAGATTGCCCAGTGCTGTGAAAGCTATTCTCTAAATGGTTCTTGTTAATTTATCAGGCCAGTGGCTGCGAGTAAATGGGCCCTAAGTCCAACAAATAGCTCCAGCATTTCTTCTGAACTCCCAGACTCCCATTGGTGTGTGTTTGAGAAGTGTCTGGTGAGGGGCGCTCAGTGAAATCACTGAATTCTCTTTGAACTGAAAGCTCTCACCCCTCCTCGTACACACTTAACACCGCAAGCTGAATATGAATGGAGCCAGTAGAGATTAATTAAGTCCATATGCGCAGTCACACCAGGCTTTGAAGCTCAGTCGACTCTGACCTATGCTGTTACATCTTTGAAGGGTAAATAGTGCCCTGAGCCATGTAGATTATGGCCTCTTTAACACGCTGTGTTTCCTGAAATGAACCATAATTATGAAGACTCAGGGTCATAACCTACTGGCTGAAATCTGAGAAAGCTTTGGCTGCCCACAGCCTTGACTTATCAGAGACGTGCTTTCAAGGCTTTTATGACATCTTGATTTACCAAAGTAAATGTAGACCTGCAGCTGTTGCAGTTGTAGAAACACCAGAGCAAAACCAAGAAGATAAATGTTCTTAAGTTTGTTTTCTGCCTATTTAAGGCAGTGGGTCAAACTGCTTATTTCTCCTTGAAGAGTTAGTGCTGAAAAAAAACTCATTTTAACATTACAGTTGCTACATATAAAAGCATAATAGGGGCGACTCAGTGGTGCAGCAGGTAGTGCATGTGCTTCACCACAAGAAGGTCACTGGTTCTTTCTGTGTGGAGTTTGCATGATCTTCCCATGCATGGGTGGGTTCTCTCCGGGCACTCTGGCTTCCACAGACCATAAACAAGATGACTCTAAATTGCCCTTAGGTATGCGATCAGCTGGCGGCCGGTTCAGGGTGTACCTGCCTCTCGCTCAAGTGGTGGTAAGAAAATGGATGGATGGATGGAAAGCGTAATTGTTACTAAGGCTGTCACTTTTCCAAAAAATCAAAGTCCAACTGTTTTCGGACATGCACCCAAATAATCAAAGATATTCGATTATTCCTCCCGCTCCCACTCCGCTCCCCCCCCCTTGTAAAGGACAGAGACTCTCTTACCAGAATAAAACACAGTCACATGGGGTTAAACTCTTGACAAAGCGCCGCTGCACTCGGCCGTATAGCTTGGATGAAAAGCTGAAAAACTGACGGCTGAGCGTGCACATTTGATGTGGAGGACAAGTGACTAAACTGTATTTCACGGAACACACAGCCTGGTCTTTGATTTTTAAGTTTGCCATCCACGGTGTAGAACCAAAACTACTCCCACACAGCTCTCCTTGCATGATTCGGAGCTGTTAATGTTAGTGTCCGCTCGGAGTGGAAATTCTTTGTTTACTGAGGTCAAGAGAGCAGCGGATGTGTCTGATGGTCAAGCTGCGCTCACAGCGCCCTCTGCTGGACAGAACGGTCCACTGCTCCAGGTGCCCTGCTGTGCCGCCACACTCAATATTTTGCATTTGAATATTTGTTAACAGTTCGTTTACGGATATTTAGCCCCATATTTGATCGGTAATTCGAATATCAAATATAAAGTGACAGCCCTAATTGTTACATTGATGCAATATCAGCCCCATGACTCAAAATATGTCTTCCTTTCTTATGCCTTCATTGGACTCCAGTCATGGAAACCTACCCTGCATATGTGCTTCAAACACAGTCTCAACTGCAGCAATCATAATGCCAAGATGTGCAACACAGTGAGCTGTTTGAAGTTTAGAAATGTGGATGCTTATGGGGAATTCACCTGCCAGGGTTAGGGAATGTTATCAGATTCGAATATGAAAGACTTTAACTCAGTGGTCACCAACCTTTTTCAGCTGAAGACCACCTATGACGCTAATGGAGATGGCAAGATCTACTTGCCTAAATTCACTGAGAACCATAAACAAAACTTCAGATTTTAATGATCATCATCAAACTTCACAATAGGGCTGAATGATTTGAGAAAATAATCTAATTGCGATATTTTTCCCCAATATTGTAATTGCGAATATCATTTTATAGTATAACCAATATGACATTTAACTAATGATATTTCAAGCCACATGTTTTTTGATAAGTTCATGAAGAAATATGCTGACACAACATTCTCTGTGTGTTTCAGAGCATTTGTGACAATTGCTGGCAGAGGACTGCAGTGTGTATTATGACAACTGATGAACTTATTTAAAAATAGTTTAAGCTCTTAATTGTTGCACGTAAAATGGCACATCATTCATTTAAGTAGTTCCTTAGGAGTATTGCAATATACCGCAGAGGGAAAAAATTATCAAAACCTGTTTTTCCCAATACTATTCAGCCCTATAAGCAAATATATATTTTAATAAGAGCAACACGAGCAGGAGTAAATATGCAAAAACAAAAGGTGTTATCAAGATGACAGAAGCAATAAGAAGAAATGAAATAAACAATAACCTGCACGGAATGGATTCATTAATCATGAACTTACCTTTGTTTGGGCAATGTTTATTGTTCTTCTTCACTTTAATTTGCTTTTATTGCATTCTTGTGCATCATCCTGTTGTGTATTGTTTTGAATAAAATAATAAATTGTTGCACTTGAAGAGCCCATATCCTGTTTTTTGTAATGCCCTTCAATGTGTATAACACGTCTCCTCCACATGACAGCATACTTCTGTGCACAAAACAAAAGTCTGTGGCATCTGGGCCCCCAGACAGTGCCAGAGCAGAGCTCAGTTCAAAGCAGTGACGATTAGAGATTAGATAATACTTTTTTTATCCCTTTGGAAAACTTCCTCAGGGAAATTGGGATGTTATTGTTGATGGAGTAAATACAGATTTGTTGAAAACATAGAGCCAAGCAGCGGAGAACTGATCAGTCACTACACAGCTGACCAGCCAACCAGGCAATGGCAACAAATGCATCAATCCTGACAGGAAAACAGAAAAAATCAACAGAAATAGTAAGTGTCATCATCTGATTCAGGTTTGCAAATGGTGAAGAGTGGTCAGATCTCATCATCAGTACTGATCATTTTCTGTTTATAAAACATTTTCCTTCGTGCACAGTCTCTGTGTAACAGCCTAATGTGTGATCATATAAACTGTTGATCTGATGACTATGTGTCTCATATTGTATGCTGGATTAGCATACTCAGTGTGTGGAAACAAGAAGGTCTTTCGAACATTAGCATCACTTAACATACTTTAGGAATCATCTAATTTCATATATGAACCAGAGTTAAGGGTACGTGTGGGCTCCTTCAAAGGACATAATGTAACTTGAGGTAATGTTGTGATTATCTGTGCACAGGCTTTGTTTATTTACACTGCTGCGTAAATGCAATATTTCCCCCTCAGTGTAGGGACTAACTGATCCCGCCCTGTGCTGTTTTTTAGAGGTACTAATAGATTATACAAAGGCTTGGTTAGATTGGGTCGGAGAACACGGCATTATATATGTGCACATGTCTGCATGGATGTGTATGTGAAGGTCTGGCTGTGCTGAGCTCCCTTTAACTATTTGAATTTAAGGCAAGGACGCAGTTTCACTCTGCTGCATAATTAAAATGAATGTCTGAAGGTTTAATGACAGTAGAGAGTTGTCACTGTGCTGCTGCAGATATGCACTGTGGAAAGGTCTTTTGACAGTTTCAGGGCAAAATAAGCTAAATTGTGTGCCTCGGTGTAACTTTATCACTTGTCCTGATTCGCCCTGACCAGAAGTGCTCTGTTAAATTTAAAGTTTAATAGCAAAGTGGGTGAAAGTTAAAAGAGCCAAAGGTTTTACCAGTTTGTTGTTATGAACATAAATTTAAACATTTTTAAAGGTAACACCAGAAAAACTTTAAGATAACTTCACTTTTTTAACCTTCACAAAAGTTCTCTGCAAAACAATGCAAGTGGGCAGAGTGGTGTTACAGGAATACCCAGACAGCTGATGCAGGATTGAAAGGTTCTCCTAAAGTAATCAGATACAGATGCTATATTACCTCTTTTTCATATAACAGTAATGACAGCATGTCAAATTTAAGTGTATTTCAGTGAAGAAATTTTAATTTTTGAACAGGCATTTTTATGTGCATATTTTTTCTGTCAACAGTGTTTTGAATATTGTTGTATTGTAGGCTTGCCTTTTAGAGCTACACATTTATTATTCATAACACATGTTTGTTGATTACTTTTAAACTAGAAAACATATTTAGGGAGTAGGCCTGCACAATATATCGTTTGAACATCGACATCGCAATGTGCGCATGCGCAATAGTCACATCGCGCATGCAATGTGACTATCGCATTTCCCCCATTTATTGGGGAAATGAAAAAAAGCAACTGAAATTGAAACCTATTCTATTTTGTACAGAGACATGGCCTCCTGGATCCCTTTTATATACAGCAATCTTCATCATTCACAGATGAACCCCCTTAGCCTGGATTAAACTGTATTTTACGAATACAATGGTGTCATTGTGAGTCAACCAAATTCTTCCCAAACAGAGCTATTCAAGTCATCTGGTAAAAATTCTTATATTTTTAATATCGCAAGATATATCGCAATATATCGCAAACCCCCAAAAACTCGCAATGTCAGTTTTTTCCAATATCGTGCAGCCCTATTAGGGAGCACAAACCTCCACCAAGGTAGCTCACATATTACTGTTACTTCTATAAGTAAGAGTTCTATGATAAATTTACCATCATGATATGATTTCTTGACCCTGAAAATCCTCACCTAACACTCAGAATCATGTTGATGTCATTATTAGTTAGACAGCTATGGGACAAAAACTGTCATTCACTAATAGCGGTAATCTGGATCACCATCAACAATAATAGTCATTCTTAAATCGAGCCATTCCAACGTCCACTGAAAATTTCAGAACAAACAAACAAACATACGCTGGAAAAATCACATCCTCCTCAGTGAAGGTAATGAGTACAGTCCACCCCAGGTTTTTAGAGCTCTACTGAAGCAAACTTTTATAGTGACAACCTTGTTAGAGTTAATAGTTTTCTTTCTCTCCCTCAGGTGAGTGCAGCCTTCCAGAAGAAGGTCCAGAATAAAATCAAAGATCTCCTGCAGCAGATGGAGGAGGGCCTGAAGACAGCAGATCCCCACGACTTCTCCACATACACAGGCTGGACAGGTCTGACTCTAGAGCTGTAAAACATACAAACTACATTTTTCATGGCAAATAAGTGGCTGATCTTTTTGTACTATCACCACTGCAGGCATTGCCTTGTTGTATCTGCAGCTGCACCGGGTGTCTAATGAGGCCTCCCACCTGCAGAGAGCACTGGACTACGTGAAGAGAGCCATGAGGATCCTGAATGGACGTAAAGTAACCTTCCTGTGTGGGGATGCAGGACCGCTGGCAGTTGGTGCGGTGGTCCACCACAAGCTGAACAACTCTGCTGACAGCAAAGACTGTTTGTCCAGGTGAGAGAGACCACAGTGGCTTTATTACTGCGTGGTATCAGCTCGACTGTTTTGGTGTTTCATCAGGGATTGTGTCTTCTACTGAATGTGATGTGGAGGCACTGCTGTCCACTGAATGGTTGGAGGGCATGTCTGACTCAGAGATGAAACATCACCTGCTGTCTTCTCCATTATGCTGCATGGCTTCCAAAACTTTCCTCTTTAGATGTTTATTTATTTATTCATTTATTTTTGCTGCTTGCTGTGGAACAACATTCTCCTCCTCACCATGTAGCTCTATTGCCTCTGTTTCCTCATTGTAGTTGTGAGGATGACATGGTGATTTCACACATCTGCAACCTGACGACCCCGCCTGTCTTAAGGAGGTATTGACAAAGTCTATACTGTAATGGAAAGTGATCAGGTACTGTCCAGACCACGCAGGACTGAGCAGGGCTGAGCAGATGTCACAGATGGAAAAGCCCCATGTTTGTTTATGTTGGTGTAGATGTGGACACTCTGCTAGCTGCTGCATGTGTTTATTCAAAAGTGTTTTTTTATGATGTTGCTTAACATTTATTTTTTGCTTATTTTGGTTTCCAAGTGAGTGACTTGAACTAATAATGTAAAAGTATACCACCTAGTTAAGAGTCATCCAACTGATTTGAACACATTTCAACTCTGGATCAATATTATCTCACTAATTAAACTAACAACAAAGTTCTGATGCTTTTTAAGGCTGATTTAAAAAGAATGAGTAGGATATTTTCCGGCATCTGATCTCAGTGTTACAGGAATAAGGTAGGGGTATCAGCAGCATATCAGAAATTATACCCACACGTTTGTGTTTTTCATTTGTGCAGCATTACTCGTCTTAGGTACAGCAGCTGAAGTGGTGTTTTTAACACAAAACTTCTGTTTTATCATCTGTTCTCTTCATTTGACTCTGACAAATCAAATAGCCATTGATTTTTTTATGTGCAAAAGACACATCAGATGAGGTGCTAAATGCCTACCTTGAATCAGTAAGACTGAGTTAAGTGATGCTGTTTATAACCAGCTTTATGGTTCCATTACATCTCTAACTGAAGCTGAAATAAAGATGGTATGTTGAGCTTGTTTTGTGGTACATCCTCCACTCACCGACACAAACTGCAGACAGTATTATATTTATTTAACAAAGATGTTTTTGTTTGGTCCAAGGATCTTTTTAAAAAACTTTTTGCCCACTCTTGTTTTAAGAGGAGTTTTCATTCTTTTCAATCCTTTTGCCAAAAAGGATTCGTCTCTCTCTTAAAACACTCTGACATTTCTACCCCCTCAGTGTCTCTTTGGTGCTCTCTGCTGAGGATAGATGTTGTTAAAAATGAAACGATCTACACATGAACGCTGTACAAATGGAAAAATTCTTTAAAAATATAAATTATTTATGAAAGAACCTTTTAAATGGAATAATGAATTCCTTATAAAGCATGTCACTTATTCTTTACATAAAACACTGTTCAAAATCATTTTTAATGATTAATTAATAGACAGTTTATGCTTTAAAGTATTATTGTGCAGTTTGAGGGTCTGTGTAGGAGTGAGTGACAAACTGTTGTCTGATTGGCTATGGAAAGAAAAGAACATGTCATCTTATAAGACAGTGTGACTCAGCAGCAGTTACTGAAAACAAAGACTTGTTGGGAGGATGCTTCTGTTTTTGTCTTTTTATATGATGTTACAAGAATAATTTAAAAACATTCTATAATACTATTTCATAGCTTTTCAGTAAAGTGTGAATCTGTGCAGGAAAAACTGACTGCATATTTTGATATGTATTTCTGCAAAGTCAATATAGTTTGGGGTAGAATCCTGGATTTCAGCCATTTTACTTTCACCAATCTGTTCAATCATATATGGTTTTACTGCCACATATAATAGATATCAGAAAAAGCAAGTGGCAGTTCCACGTTGTAAGCTGCTTTCTTAAAGCTGGGGTCGGCGATTTTGGAAAACTAGCATGAATTTGAAAGTAGCATCTCCTCAGGGCTCCGCATAGCCCCCCCCCCCCCCCCCCCACCTTGCATGCATGCACGCGGCTGATATATCCAGAAGACTGATTCAACTCCAAACCCTCAGCAAAATGTGTTTGTTTTACACTACACCAAGTCATGTCTCAGTCAGCGGTAAGAAAACACCAAACAAACATGTAAAGTTAGTTAGTACTCACAGCCGATGTTGATCGGGGTATAGGTAGTTCCTCTGACATTCTCCACATAGCTGTCAAGTCTCCCGTTTTGGCCGTTAAACTACCGTATTTTACGTATTTTATCCTCTTTCCCGACGTCCTCCTGTATCAGTATTCTCCTGTAAATCTCCCGTGTGATGATATAATAATAAAAACATTCCTCTGCCTCTCCAAACTGAGCTCTGTCTCTAGCCTGAATGGGGCGGTAATGCTTCAAAATGATGGATGCCAACCGCCGTAAAACCAAAGAAGAAGAAAAAGCCTCGCGAGAACGGCCACCTGCAGTAGCCTGGGTGGCAGCTGTCGCGAGATTAGAGCAGCAGAACAAACTGAGAGAAACAAAGAGTTTATTTTAGATTTCTTGTACATCTGTCTTAAAATGTGAGAGATACTGGAGCTTGGTTGGGGTTGTGGGACGGCTCACAGCGGGCTTCCTTTATTTTCAAAGACAAAACTTGAAAGGTAAGCATTCACCAGCGGACTCTGATACGTATGAGCTCGGCCATGCGCACCGAGTCTGTGCACGCCGGGAAAATGCACGCGCAGCAGGCGGGCAGAATGGCGATGGGATTTGATTGGTTTAAAAATTGGTGACGAGACATGATTATTGGTTGGAGTTTTCCCTGTTTTACTCCTGCTGTAGTTAGCGGATATTTTTCGCCCTGTTTTAAGAACACATTATGAGTTGATTACCATCGGGTCATAAAGACCATTTTAACCAGTACTACAAAAAGTGTATCTAAATCAAATCGCAGACTCTAGCTTTAAACTAAAGATAACGTATGGCTGTGAAATAATGAGACTGCACTTATGAGGAAAAAACCACCTGGTTCAGTCACATGAATGTCATTTATATTGAAGTTTGGTTGTTTATGCAAATCTGCTGTAAGCTTTGTAAAAGTGATGTCTTTAGTTCACTGATAGGTAATGGTTGTGCACAAGTTATTGCTCAGAAAATGCATTAACTTTAAATTTTTGGTGAAGCTAAACAAAACAACAACCAAATCTCTGTGTACATGAACTGCTGTGTAAGAGGGACGCTGCATATCAGGTGCATGTGTGTTTGAACAGATTTTGGGAAGGAAAGAGGACATCCAAAACGGTGAACGTCCTGGGCACACATGCACATTAAAAACATCAGAAGACATTCAACAAATTAAACAAAACAATGGAAATGTTCAAGGATCACTGATAAAGGAGCACCGATCCAGAACACTTTAAGTGAAAGTGTGGACATGACAGAAGTGTGTACAAAAGTTGTCTAAAAACACCTTGTAATTACTCTTCATAAAAATGTCGGTCTCAATAATCTTCAATTTTTTTCTGAAAGTCTCCACAAATTTGCTCTTGTTTTTTTTTTTTTAATCATGAGTCAGAATTTTGTTACAGTTCTGGCAAACACTTCAGATCATTCCAGCACTTGGCAAAAACATGTGCACTTCAGTCAGTGAACTTAAAACATCACCTGTTGGAAACAGTTGTGCATAAATACCCAACCTTTAATAGTTACCTCCGCCAGGAGGTTATGTTTTCGGAAGGGTCTGTCTGTCTGTCTGTCTGTCTGTCTGTCTGTCTGTCTGTCTGTCTGTAAACAAAATAACTCAAAAAGCCATGGATGGATTTTGATTTAATTTTCAGGAAATGTTCAGCACGGGAAAAGGAAGAACTGATTCAATTTTGTTGTTGATCCGGATCAGCGTCTGGATCCGCCATGACGAAAAATGCGATTTTTGTAAATAACCACTGAACTAAAATAGATATCATTATGAATCCAGTTGCTTATGGCATGTTTTCGTGGTCAAGGAATCTAAATATTTACATGAACTAAAGGTAGGACTAGTATTTATGGTAAAAATCACAATATGGGAGAGGACTGTGGCGCTGCCGGAGGTCTGCGCTCTCCGAGTGCTTTTCTAGTTCACTAATATTTCCATATGCAACTGATATATTCAGTTGGCTTCCCCATTGCTATTTAGAAAGATACTCTCAGTAAAATTTTCATAAATGCATGTAATTTAGCCAATAAATTAGCTTTCTTTAGAACTTATGATGCTAGCATTAATACCTATTAGCTATAACACAAAGAGTAAAAACTACATTTGATGAGTTAAAAGAGGAATTAACCTAAAGGGTTACTTTTTTATGCAGGAAACCAAAAACTGGTTAAAAAGATCTATGTGATTTATTTTCACCTTCATAGAAACCATAACACTAATTTATTGTCAATAGCAGAACACTTGTCTTTTATTAAAGATTATTACAGCAATATTTCCATTTTTTGTTTTGTAATGCACATTGCCTATTCCATTTTTATTGAAAATAACCAGCAGGCCAAAGCGAGTCAGAGAAGGTGCTACATGTGTCCCCCTGCCTTGTCAGCTGCTCATCCCTGTCTAAACATTTAGGTCCCTATTTTGACGGCATGAAATGCGTTGTCTAAAGTGTATCGCACACAGTGATTTGTTTTTTGTCTATATTTTGCTATTTTAAGAATGCATTTTCTCAGCCCAGAGCCAGTCGTTGGGCACTTAGAAGATGGTGTATGTGCCTTGTTATTCTGTGTCCTCATGTTAAGAACATGTCAGCTCTACGTCTGACCACTCAATGTTTTCTTACAAACTCCCCCCTGGGTGCAAAGGGGAATGTACGTTTATGTGCTATCTAAAGTGTGTAAGTGCACGGTGTGTGAATACTGAGTCAGGAGTAAATGGGGCTTCACACCAAAACACTTTGTGCTGGTCAGAGAAAAGGGCACTTTTTGACAAGTCAAGGCCGAGCTTACTTGCAGAATTACTCTCATCGCTTTAATAACATTTTGAAACACACTTAGGTACGTCTAAAAATAGCTTCACACTTTCAGTGCAAAAGAAATGTCTGGACATTAAAGCAGATTTTTTTCAGATTTTAAGGGATACCATGGCAACTATCAAGTACCCCAGGATACCACATTCCTGCTCAATCCTGATTTAATTGTAGACTCAACCCTGTCAGTGATGGATGAACTAACACAGTGTGTGCCCATCAGGCTCCTCCAGCTGCAGCGGTCAGTGCTGAGTCCAGACTCTGAGATGCCGGACGAGCTGCTGTATGGCCGAGCAGGCTACCTCTACTCTCTGCTCTACGTTAACAAAGAGATTGGAGCTGACACTGTGGACGAGGAAACTATTACAAAGGTAACACCCTCACATGGGACTGCCCAGTGCAAGACTTCAGTCTACTGCATCCATCATGAAGCAGCAAGTGTAAAAGCAGTGTTTGGACTCCCATAAGGAAGGATCTCTTTTTGGGTACACATGCTCAGAAGTAAAATGATATTAATAACTTGAGAACAAAAGTCACTCTTTAAACATGATTGCTTTACCATAGTAACATATAATCTTTGACATGTTATTATTACGTTTACAGTGTTTGGTTATGAAGCTATGGTCAGCTATTGTTCACAGTTCAGTCAGAGGCCAGCCACAGTCACTGAACATAATTTGTATTTAGATCCACAGGATTCATCTCCACATCAGATCAAATCGTTTTGATTTTGTGTAACCCAAAATCACATTTTGCCTCAGGGTATTTTACAGTCTTTCCAGCATGTTGCATCTCTTTTTCTTTGATGCTTAATTCTGAGACTTGAAAAGGCTTTAAGAGAAAGAGAGAACAACTGTGCACAGGGCAGGAAGGGCTCAAATCTTAAAAAACATCTTTTCCTGATACTACACAGATGGTTCACATTGGGTTTGTCTGTGTCAAATTACATCACACTTTTGACATTTTCTTTTCCGTCCACCATGATAACTTCCTTAACTCCTTAGTTTTCATTTATGCTGACTTCCTTTTAAAATAACGTGATGTCATGATTTTGCAAGTTAAAAAAATCAGTATCAGAGGGACTTACTTCCTGGTATTTGTTCGATCAGGTGTTGAACTTCAGAGTCAGATTCGAACAACTTTATTAATACCCGAAGGCAATTTTGTTCACAGTTACCCTGCCTCATTCAACCATCCAAATAAATCAGGCAACAAACAGACAAATGCAAGACATTCGTAGCACCATATGGACAACCACATTCCCCTGTCAATACCCACAGATCAGCAGGATCAGCAATAAATAACTACCGTGTTTTACAGACTACAAGTCACACTTTTTTCATAGTTTGTCTGGTCATGCAACTTACAGTCAGGTGTGACTTATATATAAATATATATCAAAATACACAGAATTCAACATGTTTTCAAACTTAAAACAGACTGACAGTAAACATTACCGTCTACAGCCGCGAGGGGGCAAACAAAATGGCCCCAAAATGAAAATCCCACTCCGTAGATAACAAACTGCAGGTAATAAAATATGCAACGGTAATCGAGCAGAAGTTTGGAGTGAAAAGTAGAGGTTTCTCTTACTCGAATTAAGAAAATAAAGAAAGCTAATCGTGGGCAAAAGCAAGTTAGCCAGAGCTGGAGCAACCAGTCCACAGACGGGTGCTTGGACAAAGTACTGCCAGGAGAAACTTGTTAAGGAGATGATTTATGAGGCACATAGGCCTTCTTTGAGTTCTTCATGCAAGGCAGTCACTAAATTAATGCGACTTATAGTCCAGTGCGACTTATAACTTCTTCTCCCGAGCGACTTATAGTCCGGAAAATACTGTTAATAAATGCAATGAGCAATAAAGTTTCACAATGAAATGGCCAAGACATAATAGAAGTAAGGAAATAAACAAAATAAATTAAGAAGTAAACCACTCCTGAGACTCGAGATTCAACAGAGGCCACATATCATCTTTAGCACACATCCCAGCAGTTAGCAGGAGATAACAGAACTTTGACAGATTGTTGGTCCCCATCCCAAACGAACCTTCTTTTTTACTGGTTGCATTTCAATGCCTGCTGGGTTCAAAGCAGTAAATAACCAGACTCAGAGCTGCTAGCATCTTAGCCTGCTGCTTATGCATCTCTATTAATTGTACTGTCTTTAGCTTCACATAGCATAGCATGCTGGGATATCTTGCCACAAACTACAGCCTGATTTCGTGGACGTGGCCTTCAAACAAAAGCAGAAAACATTATAGAATGTAAATGCACCTAGACACTCACTTTCACTTAAAGCTAGGGTCTACGATCTGAAAACCAGTTTGGCTGTTGAGACAGATTTGAAAGACGCAGCCTGCCCCCACCGTCACTCACCCCTCCCCTCTGTGTTCCAAGATCCCGCCCCCAGCTCGTGTCGCCTCCTAACAACACGCCCCCTCCGATAGAGCATGAAGCCGGCTGGCAGAAAATATTCATTGGCGTTGAAGATAAATTAAATTTCTCATAGCTGGAAGTAACAAACACGACAAACATCCCCCGTGTAACACACAGCGGTAGCCATTTCATTTGGACCGGCTGCGAAGCGGGTCTGGCGTCGCCACTGTTCGCCGATCAGAGCAAAGCCGATTGTGGGCGAGAATTTACCTTTTTGGCGTGTCTTCATCAGCTCAGTTTACAATGCTAACGATGAGTGGCTAACTTATGCTAAAATCTATTGACAGAGCCTACCCATTCCAGAAGCGGTCTCCCGGTTTCGATGCTGGTCTCCTCCCGGCTCCATGACGCTTCAGTAGCGGTGCAGCTAGCTGCTCACCGGTATATGAGGGAGGAAGTGGGGAGGAGGCAGGACGGTGCGGAGCAGGGGAGACAGGGAATTGGATGGACTCACGGACCAATCCGAACTGCCGGGAACGGCGATTCAGATTGGTCCACTATTATGCTGCTTTGCAGCGAATATACTGAATGGATTTTTTCATGCTTTTTGGTCTTTATATTGCGTGGATCAGACCATAGGACCATAACGGCCTTTTCAATGGTGTTATTAAGATGTACCAAGCTTCCAAATCGTAGACCATAGCTTTAAGGAGGAACGGCTGGATTTTTCATACATTATTATCGTTATTATTATTATTATTGTTGTTGTTTGCTGCTCCACACAGAAATGTCGGTGCTTCAGTGAGCTAAATGGCCAAAGGTGTGCTACGTAACCACGAGCAGGCGAACAGTATAAGTAGTGCATTTGCAGACTCTTACAATAGGATGCTTAACATTTTTGACGATTGATTTAATGTAGTTTTTATTTAATCGCTTTAGAATCTGAGAGTTAGAATGTTGACATGAATTGATTCTTTCTGACACATCTACTGCTTAACAATGATCAGAACCCCTTAAAATGGGGACAGGGATATCCACCACACAGTTGAACTTAAATGCCTTGTATTGTCAACTTTGTACAGCTGTATGACATTTAAGCTCTCTTGTACTTGTCAGTACAATCAACTTGCAGCTGGCTCTGTCATAACACTCTAATGACGAAAAGCTACAGACCAAGAACCAGGGACAGTATCACCTCGACATCCTCAATTGTTGTGTTGCTGGATGTTATGGTAGTTTAGCACAACTCCCACAAAGGCCAATTCTCATCAGATTTTTATGACATTTTCTGGAAGTGCTGGTCATGGTACTTGAAAGAAGTGATGAGATTTTGTTGATGATCCGAACCTTGACGTGAATCCAGAGCTTTTTGAAATTATTTCTTAACAGTGCTAGAAAGGTCAGTTTTCCACATTTTTGACAATAACTCACCTGACAGTGTTGAAATGCATGTCTAGTTAGAGATTGCTTTGGAACAAAAGTGGACTTGAACCAGGGGATAGAGGACTAGAATATACCCACTCATCCCCCTCAACACACACTCACATAGTTCATGATAATCCTTCCTCACTCTGTTTTGATTATTTATTTAAGCACGCACACATTCACTGCAGAAGCTACAGGACCAGCTGTCGCCTTTGGTTAAGTGCCAGCCCAAAACACATTGGCTGTGCACACACACACACACACACACACACACACACACATACACACACACACACACACACATTGACATTGGGACAGAAGGCCGGTTGGCAGCAGCAGTGGGCTTACAGACAGGGAAGTGTTGGACAGAGGTTTCAGTATGACTAAAGAAGGGATAAAAATCTAAATCTTAAAAGCTGCAGTTTCCTGTGGTGCTGCTCTGCTGTTCATCTCACCATCATTTGTGCCGGTTACCTGTCATTGCCTCCACACGCTCATGCACACACTCACAGCAGCTCTCTTCTGCTTTACCAAACAGAACCTCCAAGGGCCTGTGTAAAGAACTTTTTTTCTTATCTTTCAACCGTGTTGTTTTCAATGAAGCCCTCTGAGACATCTCTTTTTCTTTGCAACATTTTCTTGCAGGTGTTTTTTTTTGTTTTGTTTTATTCACTTAGTTCATGGCTATATTAGATGTGTGTGTATATGTTTGTTGTGTGTTTAGACTCTCTGATTGACAGCTTGCAGTGTGGGGAGTTGAGAGTTGTGCTTCTGAAAAATTTGGTGTTGTTCTACCAGAAGACTGAAATTTTATTGGATTGCAGTCAGTTGTAACTTATGGCAGCACTATAAGTGTGTGTATCTCCTCTTCGAAATTCAAAGATGACTCTAAGCCCCGCTCTTACATGGGGCTGATGTTTACGCTAAATCCCATCACGCTGTGCCTTTAAGAATCATGATCAACACTTGTCGGAATAATTCTGAATTCAATGAACAAGAGAACTTGCATTACAATCTGTTAGATTAGCTTCCAAAGGTTGTTTTATAGACAAATTTTACAACATATTTTCTGCCATAACTACTGTTCTGCATATCTACTTCAGCTCTTAATGGTTCTTTCTGAATCCATTTTTTTGTGTAAAAATGTAATTAATATTTCAAGTCCAGAAATCTGCCTGAAATTATTAGTGATGGGACGATACACTTAAACTCATGATACGCTGCACCTCGATATGCCGGGTCACGATACGATACGTCACGATACAATATCAAAAAAGAAAAAAAGAATACTGTGTAATTACAACCTATTTGTTTTTGTTTGAGTTGCACACAGGAAAACACAAGGCCTAACAGGCCAAACACAAACAATAACACTCTCTCTAACCCTAGAGAGGTTAGAGAGAGTGTATGCTAATGAGCGGTAGGCTCGTTTTCGCCGTCTTTGTCTTTTTTAATGAGAAAGCCAAAATACTGCCAGACAGATGACTTGTATCCAGGCTGAGCGTCCTCAATTTCGACCTCATTCGACTCCATCGTTCGGCTTTTTGGAGGCAAGGTAGTTGGTGCTAATGTTTTTTGTCATCACTTCTGGTCACATGCACTATTACCAAACATGCCGTCTTTATTCCGCGATCCATTTTTTTCAAACTCGATGCGTTTCTACACGTACTGTATCGCTATATATTGCCAAACGATATTCCATCCCATCCCTAGTAATTATCTCTAACCTACTGGAGAATACTTTCCTAAGCTGTCTGCTGTGACAGATTTGTGTTTTACCCCCTTATTCTATAATCACCTTTTCAGTAAGGACTAATCAACACAAGACCCCTGGGTCGGTCAGAGCTTGGCTGTATGGAGTTTGCATGTTCTTGCTGTGCATGTGTGGATTCTCTCTGGCTACTTCGGCTTCCTACCACAAACCAAAAGCATGCTCATGTGGTTAATTGGTAACTCCACATGGCCCTTAGGTATGAGTTGGAGCGTGAATGGATGTTAGAGTCTCTATGTGACCCTGCCATCAGCTGGTTCAGGGTGTTGCCATTCGACTCCAAAAGGGATAGGTGATATAGATAATGTATGGATGGATAATCGACACAAATAATTTTTAACCAAAACTGTTGAATTTTGACAAAACACAACTAAAATGAATGTACATAACTACAATTGTTACAAAGTACAAACCTCCACCATGGCATGTCTGATACTATTAGCCAAGTTATTTGTAAAAATGTGAAATATTGCCCCATTGAACGTTGTAAATAAATATTTAAAAAATACCAAATATCCCTAGAATATTTCTTCAAAATCCACTTAAAACTTAGATATTAATGTAAAATCCGGGAAGATACACTTTAATGCAGTTTGAAACAAATATTTTAAAATATTCTGAATCCACATGAATATTTTGATCCCCGCCAAATCTAATAGCTTCTCCTTTGTGCTGTGAGCAACATCCTCTGAAAATGTGACTGCCCAGTTCTCTGAGAAAACCCACATATGCACAGAGAGAGCAAGCAAACTCACAGAGGCTGGTGAGGCATGAGTACTGCGTAGTGCACCATTGTGTCCCAAATTTAAGAATTAAGCAAGATAGTTGTCCCCAGTCTTTCTGGTGACTGTGTATGATGTCAGAATAAAGCACGCTGCTTTCTCTTCTTCAGACTTTGTGCATCTGACAACAAAAGCTTTAAGTATTCTTGTCCTTTTTTTAATGTTCATTTTCTTGATTTGCCTTAAAAATGCACAAACTCCAGCTAAAAATAAACACATTTAACTTCAATAATGATCTGGGAGCTGGAAGGCCGTTGTTACTCTGAATGCTTAAATTAGGCTTTGCTCATTCAGTCTTCCTGCTGAGAAATCCCACAGGCCTCAGTTTGTTTTTAGTGATTAATTTACGCTGCAAACAGATTACTTCCACCTAAATTACATTTTCTCCCTTCTAGAGAGACCGTTGATTGCTTATTGGATTGAGTGTGTGTGTGTAGGTGTGCGAGTGAGTTAGTGGGAAAGAGAAGCAGATATATGGAGGTTTTGTTGGAGGGACAGACGAGGAGATGTAGACTGAGTTGTGCTCATGTTTATTCATGTGAGAAGATGCACAGGAAAGTAAATATATTTCTCAAAAAAGAGTTCAATCCTTCCACACTAAATCAACTCTGCTGAAGATCGATTTAGAGCCAAGATGAGACGGGTCAGATGAGGTGAAGAGAAGCAGGGTGGTAGTATATTTAAGTATAGATGTGTAGGAGTGGAGTGACGTATAAATGAATAAGCTGGCTGTAAATCTGCTCCGTCATGAGAGAAGTATTGCTACTGCTGCAGAACTGTTTTCCTTTAGTTTTCACTCACTCTGTCTTGCTCTGGGGACTCAATAAAGTGCTGACTCAGCAACTCAGGCTACTAGAAATACAGCACCACACACACACATACATACGTTTCCACTGTATATAATCTCACAATCCAGCTTTTCAGCAGTGGTGGCAGAAACCTACAGCATATCCCAAAACCATCCTCAGCATAACCCTAAGATGTGACAGCAAGGACCTGTCACTGAGCAAAACCCTAATCTTTTTGTGCTTGATTACTGTTGTGACATACAGTCTAGTTGTCACAGGGTGCTGTTGAAGATTTCTGCCTATGAAACCTATTTTTCCATGTGACAACCTCGGGTGTTAAAATGTAAAAACATAAAATGTAAAAAAAAATGTAAATGTAAAAAGCAGTTCTTCAACTGTTAACTTGATGCTGGATGCAGGAGCACCAGGATTTTCACACAAACTCCTTAAAACTTTTAAAAGCTAAAACAGCACAACAGCAGAAATAAACACTTTTGAAATATGGTTCAGAACAACCAAAAGCACTTGTCCTATGTGTTTTAGTCCTCACTACTTTTATTTAGAATTTTATCAAAGCATATATAGAGGAATGGCTCATGATGGTTCACTATATTTACCTGATCAAGGATGTTAGGATTTCTGAGGTCAAATAGTGGAACATTTTGTAATCGTGTATACAAATTATTAGGTGATCCCTGGAAAATGTAAATATACTTTAGTGTGTGATGTGGATGTTACTGCAAACATGCTTTGTCATCTGCAAGTAGAGTTGTTAAGCCATTTCTGAACATTCACTTTTTCACATACCATCATATCCACGCAGGTTGGGCTAATTTCTTACTCCTTGTTGCCCTCTCAAAAGTGATAAACACAAAGTATGTTAAAAAGGAGCACAAGCAAGTGGTTGCTGTCATTACTACTTATTTCTTAAGGCTTCCACCTTTCAAACATTTCTGGGCTGCATATACTATTGTATATAGCCTTTTTTCATGCCTCTGGCAATTAGGATGTGGTTGCATAAGGCTAAGCCTACTCCTCCCCCACTCCACATGGGCCCGCCTGAGTTTACAGATGTGCTTCCACAGAGTGGCATTGCCTTCCCTCTGTTTACTTTGTCTAAAGTGTACTTTAGAAGTGATACTTCCTTGTTGTGATTAGGTTGTGATAGAAACTCCCTCTGTTGCATTGGGTAGCTCACTGCTTCAGCTGCCCTGGTGTGTTGCTACACTGTATAATTTCAGCTGAGTTGTGTTTTTGCAGTTTGAATGTGATTTTTTACCCTCAAGTTAGAAACATTTTTTCATGTTCCAAGTCTAAGGTGGCAGCCTTAACCATCAAATATTACACTGAAACAGGGAGAGCATGTAATCATTCTATGCTGCAACATGCCAAAGGCTGTCAGGGCTATCAATGCTCATCTTAGAAGTAGCATTAGCATTAGCCACAGTCTACTCTGAAAACAGCCTCACTGGATTAGCTGGATTTTAAATAATTCTCCTGTGAACATTATTAGTGGAGACCAATTTTTTTGCCCGGGCAACTGTGGGACGCAAATTTTGAGAGTTGCTCATTTATCCATGATGGGCCCCACAAGCTACAGCCCTACAGAATCATTTTTCTTTAACATTTTTGGAGGTCATTATTTTGTTGAATTTTAATATCATTTCAAATACGAAACCAAGGGCTCCTTGCAACAGTCACTTCATAACTGTTCTATTAATAACAACTGTGAAGCTTGTTGAAAAATAGATTCAAAGTTCTGCACTGAAATTTGCTATGTATGTCATCTTTAAAAATACTTCCAAGATACTCCTCTTCTTTTGGAGTTGAGCTCAACCTCTCTGTGTTTTTGTGCCCAGAAAAGTCTTTTCATTTGTTTTCTAAGTTGCCAGAGCTTTTATAGATATTTGCAAATGTGGTGCCCAACAATAAAACAGAAAACCTAAATGATAATAGTGATGATCCTGAATGACATATAATTGTTAATTTCCAATGGAATTATTTTTAGTATTTAGCACAAAGACATAGCTGATTTGCAGCTGGAATGGCATACTACTTAACTCATATTAACTAATTTCACTGTTAATTAAACAGAAATTAAAACAAGTCAACTGGGCAAAAGTACCAAAATTACAAGCACAGACCAAAAATGTATAAAGCCATTTAAAACAGAAAACAGTTTCTAAAACCCCAATGCAAGTAGTGTTTTCAATGTCTGTCAGAACACTTTAATTTTCTCAAAATTGCCTTTTTAAATGTCACTGAAATGTGTTTTGCACTTTGCAGGGTGCAATACTCTGCAGTTTCATTGGCCAATTATGGTCATAAATAGCCATTTTTAAGGGAAGCTGTTTAACTCTTGCGTCACCTGCACATTTCAACTCAAGAATTATATTAGAGTTACTATTTTTATTACTGCCTTGTCCCAGCTGATACTACTCCACTCATTTAAAGACTTAAGTGGGGCTGCTAAGTCTATTTTAGCTGGCAGTGGCTTTTGAAGTGCACATTTTGTAGTTTTCCATAAGTTAAATTAGTGGCTGCTGGTGCTGAAAATTTAAGAAGTGCACAGCTTTGGAGGAAACAAACCAAAGAAGCACTCCATACTACATTGAAAAAATAATGAAGACAAAACATACTCACAATGCAACCTACTTTGAACAGTGCACTATTTTAACAGAAAATTTCCCATTTCTCAGTGATCCTCTGACTGAAGTCCATCATCTCCGTCAGCAGTCTCTCTTCCATTGACAGCATGGCCAGTGCACTCAGCATGTCCTGGTTCATGGTGTTCCTCAGGAAAGTTTTGATTCTTTTTATGTTTGAGACGCACCTCAGCTTCTGCAGTGGTCATGGGTGTGCTGATGAGGATCTTTAGCAGAGTGACAGTCTCTGAAAATACAAAACCCAAAACCAGTGGAGTTGGCACATTGTGTAAATCATAAATAAAAACAGAATACAATGATTTGAAAATCCTTTTCAACTTATATTCAACTGAATACACTGCAAAGACAAGGTATTTAATGTTTAAACTGAGAAACTTTATTTTCTTTTGCAAATAATAATCAACTTAGAATTTAATGGCAGCAACACATTGCAAAAAAGTTGGCACAGGGTCATTTTTACCACTGTGTTACATCGCCTTTCCTTTTAACAACACTCAGTAAACGTTTGGGAACTGAGGAGACCAATTTTTGAAGCTTTTCAGGTGGAATTCTTTCCCATTCTTGCTTGATGTACAGCTTAAGTTGTTCAACAGTCTCCGTTGTTGTATTTTACGCTTCATAATGTGCCACACATTTTCAATGGGGGACAGGTCTGGACTACAGGCAGGCCAGTCTAGTACCCTCACTCTTTTACTATGAAGCCACGCTGTTGTAACACGTGCAGAATGTGGCTTGGCATTGTCTTGCTGAAATAAGCAGGGGCGTCCATGAAAAAGAAATTGCTTGGATGGCAACATATGTTGCTCCAAAACCTGCATGTACCTTTCAGCATTAATGGTGCCTTCACAGATGTGTAAGTTACCCATGCCTTGGGCACTAATACACCCCCATACCATCACAGATGCTGGCTTTTGAACTTTGCGCCTATAACAGTCCGGCTGGTTCTTTTCCTCTTTGGTCCAGAGGACACGACGACCACAGTTTCCAAAAACAATTTGAAATGTGGACTTGTCAGACCACAGAACACTTTTCCACTTTGCATCAGTCCATCTTAGATGAGCTCGGGCCCAGCGAAGCCGGCGGCGTTTCTGGGTGTTGTTGATAAATGGCTTTGGCTTTCATAGTAGAGTTTTAACTTGCACTTACAGATGTAGCGACGAACTGTAGTTACTGACAGTGGTTTTCTGAAGTGTTCCTGAGCCCATGTGGTGATATCCTTTACACAGTGATGCCGGTTTTTGATGCAGTACTGCCTGAGGGATTGAAGATCACGGGCATTCAATGTTGGTTTTCAGCCTTGCCGCTTACGTGCAGTAATTTCTCCAGATTCTCTGAACCTTTTGATGATATTACAGACCGTAGATGATGAAATCCCAATAGCCAATGCAATAGCTCGTTGAGAAATGTTGTTCTTAAACTGTTGGACAATTTGCTCACACATTGGATCACAAAGTGGTGACCCTCACCCCATCCTTGTTTGTGAATGACAGCATTTCAGGGAAGCTGCTTTTATACCCAATCATGGCACCCACCTGTTCCCAATTAGCCTGTTCACCTGTGGGATGTTCCAAATAAGTGTTTGATGAGCATTCCTCAACTTTCTCAGTCTTTTTTGACCCTTGTGCCAGCTTTTTTCAAACATGTTGCAGGCATCAAATTCCAAATGAGCTAATATTTGCAAAAAATAACAAAGCTTACCAGTTTGAACATTAAGTATCTTGTCTTTGCTGTATATTCAATTGAATATAGGTTGAAAGGGATTTGCAAATCATTGTATTCTGTTTTTATTTACGATTTACACAACGTGCGAACTTCACTGGTTTTGGTTTTGTACCTCCTAAAGAATATTTTCCATCAACATCTGGATAAGGTCCACAGCACCACAGCAGGCCTTGAACTCCTCCTTGCTTCAGCTTGCTTCTGTTGAGCATTGGGTAGAGCTGCAGAAGAGCAATTAATAAACACATCAAAAGTTAACATCAATGTTTTCTGAAAAAGAAATCAATAAAACAGCTGAAGATTAACCTTCTCCCAGAAAATAAAGCTGTAATTAATGTCATTTTCACAATTCAAGAACATTTCTTGTGCCAACTGAACAGTGTCTTATTTTAAACATGTCTCATGGCTCAAGATTTAAAACACAAACAGAATCTTATATACCAATGAAATCTGTAAGTTGTAAGAAATTTTGTGTGGGGTTATTAGCTCTGTGAAACATTTAAGAGGTAAATAAGGTGTTGTTAACACTTTTGTGACAAACAAACATTATTTAACCATTAATTTTAACATTTACCTTGAAAGCATTATGAATTCTTTTTCAATTCAAAGCCTTGCACACAATGTAACAGTAATATTTAATGAGCAGTGCAGTAAATCTCTGATATTTCTGCATGCACGTGTATCGTATTAAAATTACAGTTTGTCATATCTGTCGTATGTTTCCATGAACTTCAGACTTTGTGTGTATCTATTTTTACACTTCATTAGTGTGCATTGTTCCTGCTTTGCCATGATTTTGAAAAACATTTTTATAGGCCCCTTTACATAATATTTTCAACAAAATGATGTACCAATTTTTTCAATTAAATTTAAGAATAATTTCTAGTGGGGTAAAAATAAACTTAGCCTCCCATTAAAAGCTCCAATCCCTTCTAAAATTGTTTATTTGTAAAAATATGCAAGAATTAATAAACTAGATTTTTTAGAACTTCAGTCTGCCAAAGGATTATGTTCTGCTGAACAAAGAATGTATATCCTCTTGGCAAACTCAGTTTGTGGCTCCTAATCTAAAGTTTAGTGTCATGTGTGACATAAAACAGAAAACTTTACCTCTGAATTATGTCATGTGTACTCAGTGAGACATTTCCTAATCTCATCTTCAGTGTCCTCAGTGCTTCTTACTGATTTTTTTTCTTCAGTGCAATCTCACCTCATCTGTGATCCTCTGATCCACTCTGGGCCGAGTACCTGAAGGGGAACTTAAGTCCATCTCGTGCGGCGTAGTTGCGCATGAATAAATCCAGCGCTGCTGCGGTGACGTGTTGATATGATTGACAGCGCTCATTGTCCAGTCACATGAGGAAAAGAAACACCAGAACAATGATAATTCACTGTCAAAAGAGCAAAAGAAAAATTGCGTACATAGACACTCCTTTGGCCGGCGCCCCGCTGTACCTGTACGCTGTAAACTGTGTAGTCACGACATGGTTACTACGTAAAAAAATGAAACCCCTGTAATTGAATGGTGATAGATGCTGCTGACAGACTATTACTGTGTGGTAAAAATACATGCTTTTATGCGTTATTTTATTATAATTTAATGACAAATTATGTTGTGTTGAATAGACTTCCTCTGTCGAATTTAGGAAGGGGCGGCGCCCCAGTACCCCCTATTGACCAACCGGCCACTGGCTATAATCGTCTATATCTTTCAGATTTATCATTATTAATTCTAATGTGAGTTCAGTAGTAAACACATATTCCATGTCAAGAGTCAGTATCGTTAATTATAGTTTTTTTTTTGTAGTTTTCATCCGAGTTGGTAAGGCAGAACAGAGGGGAATTATGGATATATACATGTAATTTACTTTGATACCCTCCTTGCCATCTTTTGTGATTGTTGGTGAGAGTTTTAGTGATTCACTTACTAGTTAAATAACAGTTCATGACATACTGAGGAGTTGATTAATACCATTGTCCGAGAGGTTCAGTTAAGACACAGTTTTAAGTCATGGATCATAAAGTCAAACTAAAAACATTAACATCCTTATTTTAAGGGATTTTATAAGCTTAGAAATGATAAATGGCTGCCCTTTTGCTGAGCTAAGATATTGACCCCAAGGTCATCCTGGCTTTCTGTTATTTTTCTCCATTGGCCTTTACATTATGCGAGGCAGTGATGTATGTTTATAGAGCTCAGATAACCTTTAATAGATTACAAAGGTCACAAGGCATCAACTTCTTAGTATGAGGCTAAGCTTTCACTTTGAATTTAGTTTACACATTTGCAATGTGGGAAATGCAGATGTCATGATTATAGCTTGTCTTGCTGTCATTTGTGTGTTTTTATTTGGAAATGAAAACCACAAATCCTCTTGTATGCATGACTATTGAGAATAAAATTGACATCATCTGCACGCTTACTCAAAGAACGGCCACAGTGCATGCAGAGACTGCATTTACATCACCTTAAAGCTCTCCATGAGGTGCTGCTGAATGTCTTTGGTGCAGTAACAGCAGCTTTTAATCCAAAAACATCCATGTGAGTATTTTTTTAAAGAATTATTAAAGACACAAATAATGAGTATTTCAATTAGAATTAAAAGATGTTGTGATTATCATGATACAGAAGAACAAGAAAGAGTGAAAAAAATCTACTGATAGTCTTTTTTTAACTTGGTTTGTCTTTAAAAACACATGGCTGCTCCATATTTCCAAAGACAAGATGTGTATGAAAGGAAAGTTAAGATTTTTTTTGGGTTGTTGTCTATCTCTTAGAACAAGACAGGGCTGAAAAAGTGCAGCATTAGCTCACTGAACCTCCTCTTCCTACAACTTTTTTTCATTAGCCTCATTTAACTCATGCATAAAATTTAAAGAAGGAAGGAAAAAAAACATATAATGTAGACAAATTTAGGCACAATAACCTGCCCTTGAGGGACCCCTCATGAAACCAGCAAGTCAAAGCTGTTAGTCAGTCCAAAAGCTTTGCACTAATAATAATATGAGCCTGTGTATCAGATCAGTTGCAGTTGAAAATACTCGTAAAGTCAACTTCAGTTCAACAAACTTTAATTTTAATGACAGGTTTATTATGTCCCCCCCTGAAAGAACTAGCCATCTTACATTGGTAAATCTCTGAATCTCACTGATTTGTCAACTCGTCCTTTGCTGTGGAAAAAAAGTTTCATTTATTGAAAGAAAACTGTGTGAAAGGGAAAGATTCAAGCTAAAAGAGAGAGAGAGAGAGAGAGGACTGAAGGGTGGAACAGTTCTGAAAACTGCCGGGATCAAAAGAAGTTGGTGTATTTGTAGCACTTGCCGAAGTGAACTGAAAGTCGCTTATTTCAAACTGTTGGAGAGGTTTTCCCACACAGACAAGAATATAAAGCCCTCTGGAGGAGAAGATCTCTCAATATTACCATTTCAGTGCATTTTTTAAATCATTATTTTATCACTCTCTGAGGATTCAGTAAAACCAGAATCCAGCTTTAGGCTAATTTTGTAAATGTTTTATTCCTACATATCAGGATAAAAGTGGAGACCAAATATTCAAAGTAGTGAAAGTACAAGTACTTAGCTGTAAGATGTCCAAATGCAAAAAAATAATATTGCAAAGACAGCATGCACTGTATCTGGCCTCATAGCAAAATTAATACTTGTTTTCTCAGTGTAGTCATGCTAAAATATTATCTTAAATTGACAACACTGTGGATTAATAAACAAGTCTTGTCATCAATCTGAATTCTTTAAACTGACAAGACAGAAAAGTAGATTTTTTTAGACCTATTATCACACTGCTTTTTGAGTACAAGATGTGGCATAATGAGTGATTTTGTGCACAAGTTTAAACTAATGATGGAATAGTCCATCCTAGCACAGAGATGTGTTTTTGTAACAGTGAGAGATGTGAGTATATTTTTTTCAGACTTATATCCTTTAAAGAATGCACTTTTTATAAGATTCAATACTGCTCTCTGACTCATCAAACATTATTACTATTTTAATACATGTGGAGAGAAATGCTGCCTTTCATTAGCTGTTGTTTGCCCCTGTGCTGCTGTCCACAGTGTGAGGTTGTCATGTTGCATTGTAAGAGCGTTGAAGCAAAGTGAAACACAGCGTGTCTTCTTTTTCTGTCCTACCTTAGCAAAGTTCACTCAGCATGTTCTCTTTTGTAAAAGTAGGAGGCTGCTTAATATACCCTCCAAACGGTTTAAGGACAGCTGGACAGGGTTGGTTTGCTACAATAAGCATCCTTACATTAACTTAGGGCTTTGCTCTCAGTTTTCTTTTCTGTCATGTCTTCATTGGAAGATAATACCATTGAATCCCCCCGCCTCCCAAAAGCAAATAAGAGACATGTTTTAAGAGAATACAATCAAGGTTTAAAGAGAGTTTTTATCTTAAATATGGCAGTGTAAACATATCAATTTGTTAACATTAAATGTCATCTTTAAATTCTGACAGCAGTTACAGTCACAGTTAAGCCGCCTACACACCAAACATGGCTTTGTGACCTCGGCGACCACTCTCCATGTAACATCAATGTACAGCTGGGATGGAGGAGGGGTAACCCTCCCGCAATGAGACAGGCGCGCCCGTCGCTTGTCGTGAAAGTTGAAAAACTCTTCAGGCGATATCGTATGGCTGTGCGGCATCAGTCAATCAGTGTTGTGTGGGTGTGTGACGGTACCCATGACAGGCTGTTTTTATTCCAGTTTACAGAGTAACAATCCATGTCCGTGTGGGAAACATTAGTCAATGAGGACATTAGTTCCACCTCCATGGGACCGCAGAGAGCTCACAGACGATGCTGCTGCAGGGTTTTGTGTTTGGTTGGTGAGTGAAAAGGATACAGGCGGAATAATGTCAGCTAATACATCCTGATATATGATATATGATATGATCGTTGGGTAAACTCGAGTTGATGTGACATCACAGAGCAACAAAGATGGTGACCAAAATGAGGTGTTTATAGACAAGTGATGCAACTTGGGTAGGTGACATGATTTCAGACGCAAAGTGGCATTTGGTGTGAACGCAGTTTTACACTGTCCTGGGCCACATCGCAGTGACAACATACCTGAGCTACATACATAAACCTTTTATGATTTAGTCTGTGTCCACACATGGACACAGACTAAATCATTAAAGGTTTTATAAAATATCTCTGTCCACATGGTCTACATAGGTGCTTTTTCTAAAACAGTCCCATCAGCCCAAACATTTAAAATGGTCTGTTACCTTGCATCTGTGTCCATTACATGCAGCTTTATTTGCAACTTCTATGAAAAAGCTGTTTTATTTTCATGTCAGTTCCTTCCACCATGTCTGCCTCGTGTTATGGTTTAACTTGTGGCTATGTTTGCTGCTGACGGCAGGCGTGCTGAGTAAAGATGTATTTGCGTGTACTTTGAGACATCTGAGAACACTGTTCATATCCTGTTATTGAACACTTTTGTGGCTACTCGTTGGTTTCAGCAACTGTTTAACCATGGCAGACATAGAGCAAGTGGCTATGGGTCACCAGTTTACATGGTCTCAAATGTCCCTCATTGGTTTCTTGTCTTTAAAAAATAAACCAGTTCTAAAAGGGAACTGGTTCCAACTCTGATAAAAGGAAAGCACCATCAGTGAGTGAACATGAGATTGAATGGGTGTATGTGACCTGCAGCGTGAAAGTGCTTTGAGTATTCTGACAGACCAGAGAAGGAGCTCAAGTCCATTTACAACAACCATAAAATCAGAAAAAGCACAGTAAGACATTTTTAATTCTCTTAGCAAAAAGACAATGTGAATTCCAAGGAAGACTGTTCGCAGCCTCTTGCAACACAGGCAACATTGATCCTAGCATAAACCCCACTTCTGACAGGGCAAACAGCCAATCACGTTGAAGGATTTTGGATTGGCACCTGGGGTGGTCGGTCAGATTTTAAAGGGATTGAGGCCATTTGTTTGGCCCTGCCCTGCTAAAGCAATGACAGAGCAATATAAAAAAACTGTACTGTTATCAGGAGCAGTGAATTTAACTATAAAGACATTAAGTGTTTGGTCCCAGCACAAAAAAAGATTTTAAAATGTATTGTTCAGTGTAAAACTAGACATTTTATCTCCATGGATGCCTCTGTGTCCGCGTCAGCCTCAAAATATTCGTCAAATAAAGAGATTGCTGCATGTTTTTGCTCATTATCCAATATCTAGGGGGTGCAACTGAACTTTTCATCACTAATCAGACAACTACTAAATTATTGCTGCTATTGCTTTCTGTAAAAGACTTAAATTAGTTAGATCTTCTTTATGGCTTTTTATTTTTAAATTGAGACGTCCCAAGCAAAGTCTGTTTCAGATTGAAGACAATAAATTCAGACACAACACCAAACATTCACCCTGTTTTAACTCAAGTCTTTGTTTGATTACCAGGTGGTGACGGTCATTGTGGAATCAGGCAAAAACATGTCAGCAGACCAGAAGAAAACTGACCGCTGCCCTCTTCTCTATGAATGGCACAAGAAGCAGTACATCGGGGCCGCACATGGCCTGGCTGGAATTTATTACATGCTCATGCAGGTAAGTCACTGAGGTGCTATTAGTACATCTGTGTGTTATTTTATCCCTGTAGACTTGTAATGAGAGTGACTCAATACTTTGAAACTTTTCTCTTGATTACATAAAGACCACAGTAAGGACATGAATCAGCTGATCACTGCATCAGTGTTCGTGTGGTGTCTGATGTAGAGGAGCTGCTAACTCCTGCAGCCACACATCACATTAGTGTTACTGGCAGACTGACTAAATCACTGTTTTAGTGAGATTTGGCCCAACTGTGGCCTGAAAATAAGAATTAATTGGATATCTCAGCCTGCCTGCTCTGAAATGCAACAGAGTGAGATCTGTCTGTGGGCCAACTCCATGAGCTCAGCTTATTAGATCAAACAGTATAAAGTTCAGGGTTGAATATTCACAGAATCTTTCAGAGGATACATTTACTCAAAATGCCATTTACTTTGCTGTGTACATCTTTGTTTTATAGTTTCAGAAAGAAAGACAAGAAGGTTAATGCAAACCACAGATTTGACTTTCTGTTTTTGTGCACAGATGTGCTCATTAACACAGTGAACATCTTGAAGAAATAAATAATTCATTCCTACATGCGTCTCAGTGAGTGTGTAGGGTCCATTAAGACCAGAGACAGAATCTAAATTGTTTTTGAGGCTTTTTAGCCCGGACCTCCTCTGACTTAAACTCACAGCTGCATTCTAAGTGGGGTTGTGAGGTTAACCTGTTTTATATTTTTTACATTTTAAATATAAAACAATTTAATAGTGTGATGTTTTTGCTAGGTTTGGTGGAACCCTATGACAAGCTTTCTGAATTTTCCACCTTCACCTACACAGCATATTTCAGTCTGTAATTTTGATATTATTTTTTTAAATACAATGAATAAGCAAAATAATCTAAACCATTCTACTGCTGGGTGATGTGGACCTAAAATTATATTTTGATATGAATATATGTTTAGCTGAATTGTGATGCATTGTATTTATATACAGTTGTGCCCAAAAGTTTACACCCCGATGCAGAATTTCTGATTTTTTGGCCTTTTCTCAGAAAATTTGAATGATAACACAAAAACCTTTCTGTCACTCATGGTTCGTGGTTGAGTGAAGACATTTATTGAAAAAAAGATTAGTTTACTCTTTTTAAATCATAATGACAACAGAAACTTCCAAATTGACCCTGTTCAAAAGTTTACACCCCCCAGTTTTTAATACCTTGTATTTCCCCCTTTAACATCTATAACAGCTTGAAGTCTTTTGTGGTAGTTGTGGATGAGGGTCTTTATTTTCTCAGATGGTAAAACTGCCCATTCCTCTGGGCAAAAAGTAAATTCTTGGGCTGTCTTGCATGAACTGCACATTTGAGATCTCCCCAGAGTGGCTCAATGACATTGAGGTCAGGAGACTGAGATGGCCACTTTAAAACCTTCACTTTATTCTGCTGTAGCCAATGGCAGGTTGATTTGGCCTTGTGTTTTGGATCATTGTCGTGTCGGAATGTCCAAGAACGTCCCATGCGCAGCTTCTGGGCCGATGAGTGTAGATTTTCCTCCAGTATTTTCTGATAACATGCTGTATTCATCCTTCCATCAATTTTGACCAATTTGCCTGTGCCTTTGTAGCTCACACATCCCCAAAACATCAGTGATCCACCTCCGTGTTTCACAGTAGGAATGGTGTACCTTTCATTATGGGCCTTTTTGACTCCTCTCCAAATGTAACGTTTATGGTTGTGGCCAAAAAGTTCAATTTTGGTCTCATCACTCCAAATGACTTTGTTCCAGAAGTTTTGAGGCTTGTCTCTGTGCTGTTTGGCATATTGTAAACGGGATATTTTGTGGCATTTGCGTAGAAATGGCTTTCTTCTGGCGACTCGACCATGCAGCCCATGTTTCTTTAAGTGTCTCCTTATTGTGGATCTTGAAACATCCACCCCAACTTCTTTCAGAGTCCTGTATTTCAGCTGAGGTTATTTGAGGGTTTTTCTTTGCATCTCTAACAATTTTCCCATGCAGTTGGAGCTGAAATTTTGTAGTTGGTCTGCCTGACCGTGGTTTTCTGATAACATGCTGCATTCATCCTTCCATCAATTTTAACAGTGCTTCTTGGCATCCTCAATTCCTTAGATATCTTTTAAAATCCTTTTCCTGTTTTTCACAGTAGGAATGGTGTACCTTTCATTTTGGGCCTTTTGACTCCTCCAAATGTAACGCTTATGGTTGTGCCAAAAAGTTCAATTTTGAGCTTTCATACACACACACAGATTATGTGTTATCAGGCCAAACTGCCAGGGGGTGTAAACTTTTGAACAGGGTCGTTTTTGAAGTTTCTGTTGTCATTATGATTTAAAAAGAGTAAACTAATCTTTTTTTCAATAAATGTCTTCACCCAACCACTAACCATGAGTAACAGAAAGGTTTTTGTGTTACCATTCAAATTTTCTGAGAAAAGGCCAAAAAATCAGAAATTCTGCTTCGGGGTGTAAACTTTTGGGCACAACTGTATGGGTTTCTTTTCATTAAAGTAAAAAGTATTGGTCGTGACATTGGCTGGAGAATTAAGTCTTCCATTAATTTATAAGTACAGTATTTCAAAATATAATCACATGTACGAGAAACTACAGAACAATGATTAAAGCTGCATTAATTTACTTGCTTGTATTTAGATGCACTTAGAAGGGGGGAAATTTCCATCCTTATGCTCCCAAAATTCATTAGATCAGACACCCTAAATCAGAGTGTTCATCCATTATCACTGCACTGTTTGTGAGTCTGTCCATTTGATGGTGTGTGGAGGAAATTAGCCTGTTAAGGTGCTAACTGTAAGGCAGACACACACCTGGAATATTTGTCTCTCCACATGTGTACATATAAACATATATATATATATATATATATATATATATATATATATATATATATATATATATACATATATATATATATATATATATAAATATATATATATATATATATATATATATATATATATATATACATACACACTCACATATATATATATATATACATATACATATACATATATACACACACACACACATATATATATGTATATATATATATATGCACACATATATATATACATATATATACAAAGATATATACATATATATACATATATATGTATCATTGCATCCTTGTAAAAATTTTAATTTTTATAAGGATGCTGCGGGGAAACTGATAGAAGACAGTCTCTCTGTTTTAAAGACGACGCTGCAGTGAAAGAAAAAGACGTGAGCGATGGAAACGGCTGGAACTCTTCGAGTAAATGAACCGACCGAGCCGTAGAGTTAGAGAGAGAAAGAGAGAGAGGGAGGAAGAGGATTCATACCTGAGAGAATTACAGGTGGTTTATCAGTAATTCTACCCAAAAACTGTATTAATCTTATAAATAACAGAATTAATATCATCCTGGAGTGTGTTCTTGCCTTTGTTTTGACGTGTATTTGACGTATTTTGAAATCGATCGTCTTTTTTCGTCATAGTTTGTGTTTTATGGATTTCATCTATCGTAATTTGGAAATATTTAGCGAAGCAAATATTGAGGAAGTCTGCTAGGGAAAGGGGAGAGTCATGAAGGAGGTTTATTGCTTTAGGGACTATCATCAGTTAAAACAAAAGAAAGTCCTGGACATTGTCTAACTTAAAACATGTTAATTTACAAATGTTTATAAAGAAAATCCTGTTTGATGTTCAGATCAGTTGTTTTCTTTTCTTTTAATAACACTGTTTATAACATAATAATGACAAATACTTTCCAGAATTGTTTCCTTTTTTTCCTCACGAAAGAAGGGTAAAAAATGTACTCAAAGGGCATTTCTTGACACATTATTGACAAAAAGAACCATTATGATTATAATATTGAAGGGGTTAAGTGATTTAAATTCTGTGTAAAAGTACTTTTTTAACATATTTTAGGGCTGTCACTTTAGTGCATTAATTAGATTAATTAATTACTCCACAAATTAATGTGTTAAAAAAATTAATCACAAGATTAATCATAGAACACAAGCATTTTAATATTGGCCAGCTGAAGGACCCGTACATGGCAGTGGCACCTCACTTCACACATGCGTCTCTAGTCAAACCAAACAAAGCCCAGGTGACAACAGGAATGGCATATTTAAGACTTAGTCTTATTGTATTTTGAATTTATTTATCTATATTTGTACTACAGTCTTTTTTTTAATGTATTTTTTGGGGCATTTTTGTGCCTTTATTGATAGGACAGAGATAGTGGGTAGACTTGTGAAAGGGGGTGAGAGAGTAGGGGAAAACACTCTGTAAACTGGTCACAGGCGGGATTCGAACCTGGACTGGCAGAAGTAAGTTCATGGGGTGCCTGGTTGCAAACCACTCTGCCAAACCTGCACCCCATTGCACTACATTCTTTAATAATGCATCAGGCCTAATTGTTTTGCTGGATGTCCTCGACCTTTTTCTTATTTTGAATTTGATTTATGAAACACACTTAAAGTGTAATTTGAGTTGCCTGATTGAGCTTAGAATTTTCTGGACAAGTTGCCCTGACTTTGGTTTTATTCTGTCACCAATAAAAATGTAGATTTACAATCTTCACTTCTTAGTGTATTCATTTGATTAGTCATGCACTTAATTAGATTGTTCATATATGTATATATATATATATCTATATCTATATATATATATATATATATATATATGTATATGTATATGTATATATATATGTATATATATATATATATATATATATATATATATATATATATATATATATATATATATATATATATATATGTATATATATATATATATATATATATATATATATATATATATATATATATATATATATATATATATATATATATATATATATATATATATATATATATATATATATATATATATATATATATATATATATATATATATATATATATATATATATATATATATATATATATATATATATATATATATATATATATATATGTATACTTATATGTGGATAGAGATGTTCCAGGTGTTTTGACACAGTTTGTTATGACTGTGTCAAAACAAAAGTTTTTGGTGCATGATGTTAAGATTAATAAAATAATTACTTGGAACAATGATATAAAGCTGTAATCATCCTACTTAATGTCAAATTAACATTAGGGATGGAAACTGATTTATTGTTACAAATCCACGATTGATTCTGCTCATCAAGACAATTCCTTATCATTTGTCTTATTGAGTCCTTATCGACAGGGGAAAATGTTGGTCAACAAAGTTTGAGTTTCATATAGACAGACACTGGATGCTGAGCAGTCAGATTTATTTGGTGTGGAATTATGCCACCATTTTGCCCAATTCAGTTTCCCGTCTGCCATGATCGTAGTTCTGATTTTCTTGGGGACATGAAATTCTCAATTTCCTTCCTTTTTCAAGATGGAAGGATTTGATGAGCCAGTTATTAAGCGTAAACACAAATGATACTGATTCCTTCAGAGATGTCGTAGATTATCCACAGGAATTGGTTTCCAATCCCCATCCTATTAAAATATGTTGAATTGGGCTATTAAATATGGTTTGAGTTTAGAGGCTGAGGAAGACTATTTGATATGTTTGTTTTTATTACGTTCAACATAAAAATCTTTGAGTCTCCTTGATTTTTTAAGCACAAGTATGAAGAGAGTTGTATGTGAATGAAATGTTAATTTGCAGAAAATTACTGAATGCAAAGATGTCTTTACATAGAGCAGTAATTCTCAAGGAATGTCACTGTTTTACACGTTATGTCATCATTGCTGTATCGCTCCATTTTAGAATAAAAAAACTTTTGGTTTCTTTTAGACTTGTTTAACTGGCTTTTGTCCGGCTTATTGTTGATGGCTAATTTAATGTCTTAACATTTAAGAATAATTATAAAATGATGAATTCACACACTCTGTATTAACAAAGTCCATTGAACACAGTCGCCTTTCCTGATTAACCTCACTTCACCCTGATGTAATGTGGACACATTCTGCTGACCGCTGTAACAGTCAGCTGAAAGTTAACATCCCACAGAAAGCATTTGCTCCAGTGTGTCTGCACTAAATCTGTTTGCTCTTCTAGCTCACTCACAAGAGAAACTCTAACAAAGGTAATTAATCCTCGGCTCTTTTAGGTATGCTGATTATTAGTTAATGAATTAAATTTTCTTCCTGGGAGTGAGCCCCTTAACTTTAGGTAATTAATAAGTTCTCCACTCAGACTTCCTGCCTACAAAGTTGCCTGAGTTCTTACTGCACAGCATAGGAGATTGTTTTCTTCTCTACTAATTAGCAACAGAAAAGACTGAATAGTTGACCACTGCTGTTTCTCAGTTTTTCTGCCTTTATGAGAGAGGAAAACAACTCAACAGTGTTCCAAATATCACGTAATTTTATCAATAAACTTCACACTCAGTACCAAATCACTGAATATGTATTCTTAAGACATTGACTCTGTTAAGGCCGCTCCAGAGCTAATCTATGGATTATTGTTTAAGCAAAGATAGAGTCGACCTGCACAAATGTAGCTAATCTGTGTCTGTTTCTTTCTAGCCTGCAGCAAAGGTTAATCCAGAAATGCTGTCAGAGCTGGTCCGCCCCTGCATTGACTACGTCCGCCACAAGAAGTTTCGCTCTGGAAACTTCCCGTCATCTTTGAGCAATGAGAGTGATCGTCTGGTTCACTGGTGCCATGGTGCTCCGGGTGTTATCCACATGCTCATCATGGCTTACAAGGTGAGACAGCGAATGCAGTGATACTCTTGAACTGGCTACTCAGCCGATGATTTTAAGTTAGATTTTTGACCCAATTACCCTCTTTCAACAACAAAGACAAATTACTCAATTCAAGTCTTGTTGCAATGGATTATCAATCCAGATTATTTTAGAGTGTATGCTGTCAGCTCAGTTTTTTTACTGCTTCCAATCAGATATGATCGTCCTCGGTCTCAAGCAGAACTGATCAAGCCTCTTAAATCTTCCCCACTTTCCTTTCATAGGGTCTTGACTGGTGGCAGGCTCATGATGGGGTCTGTTCACCCTGGCAGACATTAACTGTAGACTTTAGGCAATGTTTGTGTGGCTTTGTTGGTGTCCAGTTTACTCTGCTTAAACACCTAAGGATAGTTGAAGCTATGTGAGAGCCATCTTATGGAGACTCCCTGCAAATGCATTATGGGCATGTTTCCTGTTAAATTTGGCATATCACAAGTGAGGCAAGGACCTGGAGGAGCAGATGGTAACTGGCTGGAAGTTGGCAGGCAGCTGACTGGGAGGGGAAAATTGAAGTGTCTCGATCTGAACATGTTAAATATCTTTAATATTTATAACTTCAGGTCAGACTTCCTTTGACAAATTACTGCCAGAGCTGGTGAAAGTATTAAAGTAGGGATGTTGCATACTTTTAAAGACACCATACCCTCCTCTTTGTCAGAAACTGTCCCGTGTTGTTTCCTGGTCTGTTTTTTGTTGCGGTAAAGAACTCATGCCAGGATAGCTAGCTGAAGGTGTTAATGGTCAGAGCACTGCCGTGCATTTTACTGTTGGGACAGGTTTGATTAACAAAGACAATGACTGTATTCTTAAAATTAGCTTTGGACCAAAACTAAATGCAAAAGCACAGAGACCTTTTGAGGTTGAAGCTAAAATATGAGAGGAAAAAATTGTTACTACAAACAGCAGGGGTGTGATGTTGTGCGATGGCAGAAGCCTCTCATGTGGACACCGGCTGCTTATATGCAAATAAGCAATTGGAAACCTGTTTTTCTATCCAAGTTCTCCATTGTTTCAAAAATTCTGTTGAGATTTGATCAACATTTTGTGCACCACAAACCTCAGTGTAGCATCAGTGTCTGACCTGGACAGACAGTAAAACTGGTGCCTTGAGAAAACCACCCTCTCTGCATGAGACAACACATGAACAACACTGGCACCCTGTGGTAAGGCTGTATATTGTGTCACATACATTAGTGTGTAATGCTGCTTTTTGAAGTGAAACGTGATGAAGGTGGATTGACTTTTTTCAATAAAGAGGCTTTTAAACATTGATGATCTTGTAAGAAGGCTGTGACAGAGACGGGAAATGAATCTCCCCCTCCAGATTAAACACCAGCTGGTTAAAAGCCTGCTGTGCTCAGACACACACACACACACATTCTGCAGTAATGCATTGATGGCAATTTTTTCTTTTCTTGGCCCATTAGGGAGCCACTTGGCAGCTAATGTGCTGCTATTTTGGCATTCTCATTGCTCACTATTGCAGAGCTTTTTTGGCATCACACAGAGAACAAAGCACAATGGGAGACACAATTGCTTATCTCTCGCTCTCACCATTAACAGAGCAGACAAACACATCTTCCATTTGTTGTCGCAGGCTTCAGTGGCTGAATGCATTATGTTCAGGTCATAGCTGGTACAGCTGCGGTGTCTGTTAGAAACTCTGATAATCTACAGTATAATCTGAGTAGTGTTTCTACGTCTTATTGTCTCTAGCACAAAAAAAGAGGGAGAATCAATGGCATTAAAGGAAGATGCTGTAAACTGTATCACTCTTGTTGCTTTGCAACAAAGAGCCTGCCAGTAAACCAGCCAAGTGAGTGATTTGATGACCTCAAAGGTCCTATGACATTGTGCAGCAAAAGAGTGTGAGGTCCAGTGTTTGTCCTCTGATCTTAAGATTCTTGTAGAAACTTCAGTTTGAAAATTCTTGTAGAAATCTGTTTAAAACATTAAAGGGTCGTGTCACAGCACCAGAAAAAAACTCTTGGCAGCCATGTCACACTGGTACATTAGGCATTAAAGCATTATTTGTCCAGGTGCATGTGTGTGTTTAGTTTCCCCTTTATGAGCAGTATTACAATAAGATATCATATCAAACTTGTATGAAGAATCCTGGTTTGAAGCATTCTAGGGTTGATATTTGACATGTTGATATTCCACTAACTTAATGAATAATGTATTATTGCCAAAGCCGATATTGATATTCTGCATTAAAGACTCTACCTTACGGCATTACTTTTGGGCCACAGTTCCAAGCAATTAATGGGAAGTTTAGAGCACATTAAACGTGAATTTTTCAAAACTCCAAATTATATTTTGTGTAAAAGTTACAACCAAGCAAAAAATAAAGCAGTTTGACCAATCAATAATGTACGAAGGCTTTACATTCTTACACAATACACATACGTGTGCATTCACAACATTTTTCCTCAGTTTTTCCCACATACCCCTTCAAAATTTTTGTCCCTTAGAGAGCTGGTTTACAGTCCACGCATGTTACATTCTCTCACTCTCTCTCAGCCTTGCACTACCTGTGCGCTCAACTCTTCTTTGGTTCTTCAAAGAGACTTGAATTTGATTTTTAAAAGACTGGCACTTAGGATGCAAACAGAAGCTTTATTTCTTATCAAACAACCAAAGTTTTACACTAAGGCACAGCAGTTAGTGATTCAATGTAAATCCTTTTAAAACCAAACCAGGAGGAGGACATGTGTAATGCACACAGGCTTGTGTCCTTTTTTTATTTCATTTTATCACATTTGTTTGAGTTCCAATGATTTTTTTGATCGATCCCAAAAAAGAGCAAGCAATTTGTGTAGCTTGAACCATGTTTCAGCTCCAAAAGTAGACTGTAGAACTTCTCTTAGCCGTGATAATTTTGGGTTGGGATTAATGCTCAGGAAAAAGAAATGACAGGAGTACTTTTGTGGCTGTTAAAAAAAGTCCAAATACATAAAATACAACAGAAACCTTGGACCTGGCTACTTTTTTAAATAGCTGTTATTCTATCATATTTTGTCTTTTTAAAGCAGGACACATACTACAAAATAATTGTCTCCGCTTTGTTCCAAATCCCCCCTCACATTACAGTATATCACGAAAGTGAGTACATCCCTTACATTTATGCAAATACTTTTCTTTATCTTTTCATGGGACGTCACTGAAGAAATGACACTTTGATACAATGTACAGTGAGTGGGCAGTATAACACTGTAAATTTACTGTCCCGTCAAATCAATCAACACACAGCCATTAATGTCTTAACTGCTGACTACAAAAGTGAGTACATCCCTATGTGAAAATGTCCAAATTGAGCCCAAAGTGCTAATGTTCTATGAGGTCACCTTTTTTTTCAGTACTTCCTTCTCCCTCTTGGGCATGAAGTTCACCAGAGCTTCTCATTTTGCCACTGACATCCTTTAAAAAAAATAGGGCAGTTTTTCCACATGATAACAACAAGAACCCTCAACTTTGTTGAAGTTGCTTTGGTGGAGGTTTTTGCTATTTTTTGTTTTATCCCATACGCACTTCATCCCATGTCCCTGAAGTTAACAAGATCTCAGTGTTTTTACCTGATTTTACCACTGCTGGAGTGATGCTGTTGGCTTTGTTTGAAGCTCTGGTGTTGCTCCTAGTTGCACATCTTGTTTTTTTTTCTTATCAGTATACAAAGGTTTTAAGTCTCTGTATCAGGGAGCTGGTACAAAAATAGAAATAGGGAGATTTATGGTAACTAATAAACTGATCAGTAGCCTCAGAGTGCCAAATCGTCTGTGTTGGACACAGACAATGAATCTTTTTTACAAGTTAATGATCTTTACTCTAACTGAGCCTTTAATAAATCAATCAAAGCATGGTCCCAATCAGACAGACCTTATTTGACTTACATGAGATCCATATACCAGTTGCTGTGTTAATCATTTTAATCATTGCACCTTTTCTAAAGCACTTTTTCCTGTTGAGCCATCTGGGACCTCAGTCTGCTGCGAGAGCCAAGCTTTCATAATCTCCCCTAATCAGGCAAACTGTCAGATTTCCACTTTGTTCTCTCTGTGTCTCAGTTTGTCTCATTAGCTTCATGTGCATCTGACAGGTCATCTGTCAGCTGTTATGAAATGTAGTAGTATCTCTCCGCTCTGCTTTTCCCCAGATAGAATTCATTACCTACTAATGAGGTCTGGGCATGTGGGAACATCTCGTCCTTTTTGTGAGTTGGACTCTTATCTGCTCTCCGGGGAAAGATAAAGGCAGAGCAACCAGCCTGCCCGGAAGATGTTCTTACATCTAACAGCTCAAATGTAGCTCTTGCTGATTGTTTTGACTTGCAGCTAATGATTTGTGTCTGGCATTTGACTTTTCAGTGCTTTTAGATTTCTAAAATACACACAAAGCTGATGCCGTTATTGTTACCCTGAGACATTTTTGTGTTGTTTGATGACTTAATCAACCTTTCCTCAAGTCCAGCCCTCCTTGGTTCCTGTTTCTAAACAAATCTGTTCAGCCCATTTGTGACAGTTTGAAATAACATGCTCTTTAAAACACTTTGATTTATATTTCAGAGGCTTTTGCCTCGGCACAGGCAGGCCCAGGTTAAACTCCAGCTCACAGCCTCTGTCTTGTGCATCTTTCCCCCATGTTTGCCCTGCTGTCTGTTCATTACGCCCATTGTTCGTTACAATGCTTGAAGTGCAGCATTTTTTGTTTTAAGTACAGGACAGTTTTTTAATGAACATTTAGTTGAAACTACTTTCAGATTATCATGAGGACAACTCAAGTCACTCATGCAACCTTAACAAAGTTGTTAATCATGTAAGTGTACATACTTAAGCCCCAATGATATGGCAAAGTCCTACAAAGTTAGCTAGCAAAGTTTCATGTGACAGGCGACAATAGCTTCAAGAGGACATTCATTGATGGGGTCAGCATGCAAATCAGAAAGCCAAGACAGTTGTCTGAATTCAGAGAGAAAGGATTTTATTGTGTTCAACTGTTGAGTGTTGTTGGATCAACTAATATCCCAGAATCTACTATTCATTCAACCATACCTGTCCCTCTACAGGTGTTTAAAGAAGAGAAGTATCTGAAGGATGCTGCAGAATGTGCTGAGGTGATCTGGCAGCGAGGCTTGCTCAGAAAAGGCTACGGCATCTGCCACGGCACAGCTGGCAACGGTTACGCATTTCTGTCCCTTTACAAGCTCACCCAGGAGAAAAAATACCTGTACCGAGCGTGCAAGGTGAGGAAGATTGCATGCAGCCTGAAGATGCATACGATCTTCAACGAAAGATGAGTTTTTATACTGACTTGATGTTTTTGATCCACTTTTTATTGTAAACTTTGTAAACAAGGACATAGATTCTATAATATCACTCTTTTGTTCTAAAGACATATTATGAAGATGAAGAGTTGTAGCTGTTGCAATTGCTTGGAACTGCAAATCTTCAAATCCAGCCAGCCGCAGTCAAATAGAGGGAATGGAATAGAGGTTTTCCTCAAGCTAACGTAGCACAGCAGCTGAATCAGCCCAATTCAATGTCTATGATCCTGTAAATCCATCTTGCTAAGCTCCATTTTACAATGTTTATGCTTGGTCCAAAGCAGCAAGATAAGAGTCTTCTAGAGCAGGAAGTGACTGCACTTATAGAAATTAGCTAACTAGTAACACCAGATGCTAACACCTTCACTAGCAGTTTCATTAGATTTTAAACACATTTCCTTCTGTAATGCAGTAGCACCTGCCTTGTGCTTTATTATCATTATTTTTTCATTATCTGATTGGCCCGTAAAAAATGCTGATTGATGGAACGATCATCCAATCACCTACCAGATATGCTTCAAAAGGTTCTGCCCTCCCCAAAGGATCATCTGGTGTGTCAGGTTAGCCCCGAGCCCCCTGGAAAAGAACCACTTCCCTCATCAGTCAACTTAGCAGTGTGTTTATTTGTGAATTACTCTCAGGCTTAGAACTTTCAAGACCAGTGAGTCTGTAAAGAATTATGGTTGTGTCCGACCTCCATGGGAGTACGAGGGCAATTTTTCACTTTTCCTAAGTAGGCGTCACTTTGAGAAAAGGCATGAAGATTAAAGTGAAAAGAAACAGAGGGTGTTTTTCTACCATTAAAGTTTTGTTGGGGTCATTTTTGGCCCTGAGACAAAAGGAGGATGAAAGTAATTTGCCATTGAATCCATGAATCATTAACAACACTTAAAGCAGAGGTAATTAATTACAGGAGAAGAGTAGTTTCACTGTTCTTTAGAAAACTGAATTTCTTTTAGAGGTTAGAAATATTGGAGAATAGCCACATTAAAAACTGTCGAAATGTTAAAGGCACAAATGCAATGGCTCTATTTTTCAGCACTGAGCTCCATCCACCCATTTATCACAGTCTAATTTAAGGAAACCAAAACTTGCCAACACAGGAAAAAACAAAAGCAGAAGAAAAAATCAATGAAAAGGCCAAAAGGTAGTCAAACTGTGGAGTTGTTTTTGAGTGTTATGGTTTTAATAGAGTAAAAGATGTTCTAACAAGAGCAGCAGGGCAGTGTGAGGACTGTGCTGCTTCTCAGTTTTTGGAAAAGACATTCTGTTTCAGGGGGTGGGGATCTTAAAGATGTGCCGACTGTCTTGAAAAACAGCTAAAGTGCCTTAATTTGAGGAAGATTTTGTCAGAAATCTATTTCACCTCTGATCTGTAGAGTTGGGTCATAACTACTTGAGTTTCTTTCTTGGTAACTTTGTTTTCCTTCTCTTATTCTGCAACTGAGGATGTATCAATGTCTGTTAATGTATAAATTTGTCTTTTCAGTTTGCAGAGTGGTGTTTGGACTACGGTAAACACGGCTGCCGCATCCCAGATAGACCCTACTCTCTTTTTGAAGGTACCAAATATCTGTTATTGAACTGTTCTCAAAATAAAGACTCATTTTGTCATTTTTCTTTTGTTAAAACAACTTTATTTTTCTCTTTTTGAAATAGTACATCGTCCTCCATCAATAGCTATTTATGCACTTTCTGTAACCTTGTAAATGGAAAGTTAAAGTGGCCTTTCACGATGTTGTTATAAAATGATTGAAGACACAACTGTGAGGATCACACAGCAGAAACTTTTTAGAGAGAAAAGGAGTCCACACAGAAGGAGGGCGTCGGTTTAAAGCTTTTTAATTCCTAGATGACGTCAATGCACAAGCTTTAATGTTTGACTTGGCTGACCTACTCCTTCATAAACAGACACAGAGTCTTGTTGGTTGCTAGACTGAAATGTGTTGAGATGAAAAATAGCTGTAAAATGTATTATGACATCACTCAGGCAGAGCTGGAAACTGGAAAGAGAGGGAGAGTGGGTAGTGACATGCATAAGGGATCCACCGACCTGGTTTGAACTCCTCTTTATTCCCAGTAAAGTTAATAATCACAGGGCAGCTCACAAAACAGTACACAATGCATGGTTCACAATATTGATGACATCACAGTACTGCATTGATCAATTTTTTTCTGCAAAAATATCAAGCAACAATTCAGCATCACATCTGATCAAATACAAATATCAAATTGCTTCAATGAGGTCAGTTGCAGGATTAAGGAAAAAAACAAAAAATTAGTATTTTACGGAATTAAAGACAGAAATAAGGCTCAAATGTTTTTGGTCTTATATAGCGTTTCCCTAGTCTTTTCAACTGTTTAAAATGCTTTTACACCACAAGTCTCATCTACTCAATGCAACCCAGTCACACAAATTTTTACTCACTGATGATGTTAAACTTCTAACTAAGTCTATAAGCATTAAATAATGCTCTGGCCCTACCATAACCATTTCCTGGACACTAACGCAGCAGTAGGAGCAGCTTGGGATAAAGTGTGTTGCCTTCGGACTAATCAGCATGTGACAACTGGAGCTGGACTCAAACTAGCATCCTTCCAATTGCTAGTGAAGTTTACTATCAGACTAAACCACATGTTGGCCCTTTGAACATATCAACAGTTAGTTTTAAGCGGAGAGGATGCTGACTAATTATTTATGCAGCTATGATCCACACATCCCTTTAAAATCTGGGGATGTGTTAATCAGTTTATTACTCATTACAAAGGAACATCAGCGGTGCCGTCTGGTAGTACGCTTGGTCGGATGTGCCCTTGGGCAAGACTCTTTACTTAAAGCTGCTCCCACTGTGTGGCATGTAAATGGATATGAAAAGGCATGAATGTGTTATTTGACACTGAATGACTTGAAATCTCCAACCATCAGTGAGTGAATGTGAGAGTGAGTGTGTGTGAATGAGCAGATGTGACCTGCGGTGTGAAGCTACTTTGAGTTGTCAAGGAGACTAGAATAAGCTCAAGTCCAATAACCATTTACAAATGTGGTTTGACCTCCAAATATTACCAAATGTTTCTCCACACTATTGTTATTCATTGTTTTGAGATGTTTATCATTGAAGTCATGTTTTGTTCCTTTTAGTAAGTTTACAATGGTCCCAGGTTTTGTTCTCAAAGTCAGTGTGACTGTACTAAGCCTATCCGAGTAAATTTTCCCCCCTAACAATTTCATTGGAGCAAACATTTTCTTGAAGGTGGGGCAAGCAAAAGAGGGACACATTTTCTCACTGAGGGTGTTTGTAGACCGGCTGTGTTCAGATGGAGCCTCTTTCCTTGGCTGGTCAGTGACTGGATCATGCTGGAGCCTGCCCACTGCCATACCTGTCATGAGATCCCACACAATGAAATGACAGGAACATGGTGCCTGGTCAACGCTCATGCTACTTCATTTAGGACTAAGCCATTGGATGTGTTCTTGTGAGGGAAGCACCATCAAATAGGCATGTTTATAGTAGACTTTGGACATCCTCATTGGCTGGATGTTGGCTGGAAATTGGCTGGAACTTGGCAGGCATTCGCCTGTGCCTGCATCTGTAGGCATGTTTTTGCATTAACACCATCAAAAGTGTATTTTGCATGAAAAGTAACCTTTAAACAATAAAATAGAAACGACTTGTCAGATTTCTTACCTTTATAGATTTTAAACTTGAGGCAAAGTAGCCTTACATTTTTATTTTCAGAGCTTTCCCTTCTCCACAGCTACAAGATGGTTTAGGAACTGAATCGAGATGGAACATGAAAGCTAAAGTTGGCACTAACAGATGTTTGTCTCTTTCTAGGTATGGCAGGAGCCATCTGCTACTTATCTGAGATAGCACAGCCTGAAGCTTCCTGTTTCCCTGCATTTGAACTTTGACCTGCTTACTGATGGGACTGGTGATGATGAAGAGGAAAGGATGCATTTCGTGTAACAGCGTTCAACCTTGGTTATCAGGATCAGGCCAAATAAGGACTAAATGGGTGCAATTGTTGGAGTTTTGTTTTTGAAATTCAAATGTACAAAAAGATAAAGTGAGATTATTTTATGACAAAAGACAGGTTGAATGTCATCAATACACTGAAAAAAGCAGTATATGAATTGGATAAAAGTCACACTACTGGATGCTTTTCCTCTGAATGTGGACACTTCTACTCTGCAGAGTATCAGAGGAACACTGTCAAATCTTGTCCCACAATTTTCCAGCTGGCTTGGACACAGAGGAACACACTGAATGCCCTCAGCCTTTAATATAGTAGCTCTTAGGCCAAGAAAGAGGGTGTGTGTGCGTGTGGATGTTCGTGAGCGTGTGTATGTGTGCGTTTGTATAAGTAAACTAAAGCTTTTTTTGGTATTTCTATGCCTCTGCATGCTCACTGTAATGGCTCTTGGTGCCTCATACCTTGTTAATGTAGTGCTCCCCTTGTACATGTGCTGTTTCAGTTCTTCAGCTGTCTGTCACAGTGTGAGGAAATGTAACTGATGTCTGCATTTCACCCAGAAGTCAGTCTACCTTTAATGTGCTGAGTTTAAGGTTGACAGGCTTAAATTTAAGGTAATCTCATCTTTAAGTCAAAACTGAACTTGATTTCTTGTGTTTTATATCTAACTCTAAGCTGTAAACATTAAACTAAAATGCTCTTTTTTTCATTTTATAAACATGAGATTATCTTGTTTTACATCCTCATGAGGCTCAACATAAGTTTTCAAATTCCCTTTTCAAACAAGTCTGCTGAAGCTACAGTATGTCCACATGTAGGCAGGCATGTTTGATAATAGTCTTTTTTCTCTGCATTCTGGCCCTCTGTCCGCAGGTTAACATGGTAAGGTCATGACAGAACACACATTTTGGGAAACTGCAGCAAAGGAGAAGCTATTTAAAAACCGCTTTAAGGCCCAAACCTCACTCGTTGCAGCAAATGCTGCAAAACATTTTCCATATTAAGTGCTGCTGCCTGGACTATTTACCTGATCACAGATACTTTCTGTTGCTCTCTTACTATAATGCTACTGAGACACATATTGCCGAGTTATTGATTTCACTTTTAACTTTTTGACTAGTTACCCATGGCTGTTTGCACCTTTGGTTGCCATAGTTACAGTAGATGCTGAAACCAACAAGAGGACCTACCAAACTTTTTAATGACAGGATTTGATCAAGATTATCAGAAATGTCACAACAGACAAACAAAATATAAACGAAGAAATATTGGCCTAGCATGCAAGCTAACACCAGTTAACACAGCCACAAAATAAACTGTAACACCAATCAGACTTTTGGTTGGTTATAGTAAATACACTTCAGTTTTTATAGCCCCGGCTAGGCTTTTGACAACCACCCATTCACACAATACACTCTCGCCACTCTCTGGGTTTGTGTACGTTGACCGTAATTATTAGCTAACACTGTCACGCACTTTCACATCCATTAACATGCCACTTGATGCAGCCGCTGGAGCAGCTTGATGTAGGTGTCTTGCCTAACAACACATTGCCATGCTCGAACCAGCAACCCTCAGATTGCACAGTCAGACGGAGCCGCAGACGCCTTATGTTGGCACAGATTAAAGAAAATATTTTGTGAATAAACTGGTTTGAAAAAGATGCATATCAATGGCATCAATAGAAAAAATAGTGTTCAGCAGTGAACTTCTGCTTTTTGTGATTTTGTGTCAAAGGAGATGTTTTAACATTTTAGGTGTTTGGACAGGATTATTTTAAAACGGTAACATCAGGTAGACATCTGTTTGAAAATATCCACCCTCGTGTGGACATAGCTGTGTTGTTTACTAAAGTAAGCAAATACACAGTAAGGCGTGACTCTCTGTGTCATGTTTGCTCTCCGGTCGAAGATTTCTTTAAAGTCCTTCAGAGGGCTGTTCAGGGTTGGGTTTTTAGATCTTAGTAACATCACAGGTTTCACAAAAGGATTTTTGAAAAACACTTTATTTGGTTTTAAATAGTAAAGCAGCATCATTTTTTATTTTTGGATCGCTGTAATCTTGAGTGAATATGAAGATTTCCCAAGACTATAAATGTACTGAAGTCCTTTTTTTGTCTTTAATTTCAACATCACTTAGTTATAATGTTGTCTTCCCACCAGAGGAGAACTGTAACTACCTGAATGCTGTTTGCCAAATTGCCATTATTGAGCAAAGGAACAGTATGGATGCTAAAAAGTCAGTTTTAGATTTTTCTAAACACAAGTGACAATTGATTTAAATGAATATGGATAAGTAAATGATTAATTCAAGGATCCATGTAACTTATTTTCATGGTTGATCATTTCTAAAGTCGGATGGGCATTATACAGTACTCTGAGTCATTTAAGGCATTTTACTTCATGTTTTAGCATCAGGCAAACTTACAGAGACCCATCTGTGTTACATATACAGCAAAATAGATCACATTTCTAATATGTCTTAATCAAATGTGTTGCTTTGTCTGTTTGTTTTATTCTTTGTTCCCTCCACATTATCTGTCATCAGCACTGCTTGGTAAAACCTGTGCCCAGCTGAGCCGTTCTCCTATTCTCTGTTTATGTGACTACCTTTTAAATGATAACTTTGCTGAAAATTACCACCTCTTGTTAAAATGCACATTAAGTTCAGCCCCACACACAGGCCAGTCATGATAATTATGTAGTGATCTTCTTTAGCTTATTACCTTGAAAAAATATATTGTGATAAACAACCCTCCAATTTAGCCCCAGCCTTCAGCTTGTTTCTCCCACAATCAATCAGCAGAGCTACATGCTCACTACCAAGCTGCTCTGTCTCATTCTTCTGTTGGATTTGCCTCTTTATAACAAGAAATAAAACTAAAGGTCCATTTCAACAACCTGATTACTAATTCCGGGGTGATTTGTGAGTCTGATGAAGCAGCTGCACTGTTAAAGTCAGCTCATCTCCTGTTGTAACTCCACCTGAGTTCATATGTTGAAGGATGACTTTATTTACATTTTTTCACTGTAAACTCTTGACTTTGTGTTGTTCAATACTTTTATTATGAAGCAGCCAAAACTGGACACCACAGACTCTGTAAAAGCTCCATTAGTCCAGTCAAAAACCTAAAACTACAAGACACACGGTGACCTAAAACTGTCCTTGTGCACAGACAAATTGAGTTCTAGTGGCTGACTTGTTGTAGTGAGACAAGAGGGGTCATTGGGGTCTACCTGATGGATGATCCCTTTCAATTTTTTGATGCTGTAGTGTTGCATCATTTAAAACTTCAGGGAATTATTGGCCCTCTTTGGTGTATACATTATTTAACTTTATTTTTACTGATGAAAATACCAAAAGGGATAAAGGCTAAGAAGTTATTCACTTAAAATTATTAATATTGATGTTGATTATTCAAGCAAGTAAGTGAGCAAGTGCAGCACAGTCTCCTAGGGTTGCCTTTAACAGATTTCATTACTTCAAATCAACATAACCAATCAGAAACCAAAAATAAAGGCAGTTAGCAACAATGGCAGTTTAATGTTTCCAGTCACCAAACTTTTTTCCTCAACAGATAATGTGATGAGTGCCATACAGTTACGATCAAATATTTTGTGCTGAAATGGATTAAAGATGGCTCTTTAGTGTCAAGAAATAAAAGTTTAGATATTTTTACGTATCAGTGCATTGACTTTTTGCCCCATGTTTTTTAGAGAGGTCTTTTCTCTGCTTACAGAAAAAACTTTTCTTGTTTTAATTGCAAAACAAATATTCAGGCATCCCTTGTATCAGTTAACTTACAAAGAATATCATCTGAATTAAAAAAGAGGCCTTTTGATATTTTTATAGAGTGTTAGTTTGGTTTATGCTTTTGCTGTACCAGATAGTTTGCCAGAAAAGGAAAAAGTTGTGATAGAGAAAGACAAATCTATAATCTACAAATATTGTCAATCTCACAGTTTAATTATCAGTGATTCATGAGGACTGATTATACTTTACAAAAAAGCTTTTTTATGCTAAAAATCATCCAAATGCCAGAAAACTCTACCATGTACATTATTTCATTACCATTGGTTCTGAATTTTTGAAAGTGTTTCCTCCCCATCTGAGTTGTATTTATGTTGTTAAATAGATTAAGTTGAAAAGTATATTTCTTCATGTTTACTTTTCATTTTTGCTTTACAGATGCTTGTGTTAAAAGATCGTGCAGAGCAGGTTAGGATAGGGCCCTATCTGATAGCTTTACATGGGGCCCAAAATCTTTACCATGATCAGCCCTTTCCCTTCAAACTCGATGATAATTCATGTCACAAGTTTACAAAGTTTGTACCCGCAAAAGCTCCATCTGTCATTTGGAATTGGGATTTTTTTTTTATTTCCGAAAAGCACATGAATGAACATAACCACGTAATTCTCTGCAGAGGTCTGTCATGAATGTCTTTGCATGAGGACGATGTCACATGAAGATGTGTGTGTTCATCTGTCAGTGTGTGTGTCCTGTTTCACTGGTCCTAATGTGTTCGGTGGTGATTTGTATTGGGGTGTTTGACCTTTGTCACTGTCAGTGGATCTGATATGTTTTTGGTCTAAGTAGTGTCAAAATTGAATGTTTGTGTGTTTTATTTCTTCATTAAACTCTTGAGCTTCAGTGACAGCAGCATCAGTGGAAAGTGTAATGTCTTTATTGCTGCTTTTTAGATGATTAATGAGTGCAAATAATCAGCTTTTATATTGTTGGAGGTCATGATAATTATGCTTAGTGATCTTCTTTAGCTTATTACCTTGAAAAATATAACCTCATATACTGTATTCTGTTCTCATACACAAGTTTGTAGGATGGTACGAACTTCAGTTTCTATAAAGTTGCAACAGTGTTGAACATTTATAAAAACGTAATGGTTTACAAATTATTTTTTAACCTATATTCATTAATATCTGCTTATAGTATAGTCAGTGATATATTACTGACAAGGTATTTAATGTTCGAACTTATGAACTACATTGTTTTTCTTTTTTTTGTGCAAATCTTTACTCATTTTGAATTTGATACTTGCAACATTTTAAACTAGAAAAGCACTCGGAGAGCACAGACCTCTGCTAACACCACAGTCTTCAGTCATATTGTGATTTTCACCATAAATATTAGTCCTTTATTTTATCTAAGTATTTAGATTCCTTGATCAGTAAAACATACCATTAGCAATTGGATTCATAATATTTAGTTTAGTTCAGTAGTTATTCACAAAATCACATTTTTTGTCATGGCGGATCCAGACGGTGATCCGGATCACTGCCAAAATCTAATAACTTGTTGTTTGTCCTAATCCAGACATTTCCTGAAAATTTCATCGAGATCCATCCATTACTTTTTGAGTTATGTTGCTAGCAGAGAAACAACCAAAAAAAAAAAAAAAACAGACGCCGGCAAAAACAATACCTCCCTGCGGAGGTAAAAGCCAAGACGGGCATGTTTACCCCTGTGTTAAATCATCCTTCCTTTTAAGAACACTCAAGAAGTATTTGGGAACTGAGAAAACTAATCGTTGAAGCTTTGCAAACCCAGGGCTCAGTTGTCTTACTTTGCACTTCCTATTGTGCCACACATTTTCTATGGGAGACAATCTAGACTGTTGGCAGGCCAGGCAAGAGACCTGTGCTCTTTAATTATGATGCCACACTGTCTTAATACGTGAAGAATGTGTCTTGGTATTGTCTTGCTGAAATAAACAGCAGTGGCAAAACTTGTTTGTAGCTTTTAGCATCAATGGTCCTTTTACAGATGTGCAAGTTACTCATGCCATGGAAGCTAACACATGCCCATACCATCACAGATGCTTTTGAACCTGGGCTGATAACAGTCTGGATGGACCTTTTCCCCTTTAAGGAGTGTCCATGGATGCTCCCTTTATATCCAGTCATGACATTCACGTGTTTCTAGGTAACCTGTTCACCTGTGGAATGGTCCAGACAGGTGTAACCCTTTAACTCCCAGCTCAACTGTTTGGCAGAGGTCAATACATTCAGCATCTAATATATATATATTTTTTTTTTTAAAGTCATTTTTTAGGATTCAGAAGAAAAAATGCAACACAAACCAAAATAACTTATATTCTCTGTGTGGGATTTAAAGGTTCAAAAGGCTAAAAGTTATTAGAATTATTATTTAAATACTGAACCACTTACTAAAATGAGGATTTATTTATATAAAATCATCAAAAACATTTTTGTGGGTCAAACAGTATCATCTAGTTTTTTGATTGATACTTTGTCCCAAATATTTGTGCCTTTAAATGTCATCACATGAGCAAATATTAACTCTTTTAACCTTTAAATCCCACACTAAAAAGATATCTGGTGTTTTGCTCATTTCTAGTTTGCCCTGTTTTCTGATATGTTGACAGAATCATATTAATGCTTTGATTCGTTCTAGTCTTTAAAAAATTAAATATCTCTGAATTTATTGATGATCTCTGCCAAACAGTTGTTCAAATGTTAACTTCCCAGTCTTCTGTTGCCCTCCTCGAATTCAAAATGAGTGAATATTTCCAAAAATCAATTAAGTTTTCCAGTGTAACATTCAATATATTTTCTTTGTGGTGTACTCAGTTCTAGATCGAAACGCTTTTGCAAATCATTGTATTCTGTTTTTATTTACAGTTCAAGTCCCAACATCATTGGAATCTGGGATTGTAAATGAGAGTGTCTTATGTGCATATAGGCTCTTTCTTCATTTCCACAGTATATTTAAGAGGGCTCTTGTAGAGCTCATATTGCCTGTGCTGCATTTTTGTACATTTAGAGCCTGGGTGAGTTTTGGTGCATTATTTATCAGGCTGAAAGACTCAACGCTGTACTGTGCCAAACTTCTATAATATATAATATAAAATCCTCTTGGACAAAGTGATGTTTGTTGTGACGGATCCATTCTATTTTTATTAGTTTGTTTAAACATTTCTTTGCTATTTTTTTGTAGTGAACTGTCAAATTGTGAAAATATTAGTCTTTCCCAAATTCAAGAATCCAAATCTAAACATAAAAGATCCAGGCAAAAAAATCAAGACTTCCTTCTTTAAGTCAGTAGATTATATATTGAGAGTGTGCCCAGTTTGCTTATGCCATTGAAATAAATAGAAATTGCAAATAATGTTTCCAAAGCATATTCCCTGGCCACATAGTATAACTCTGAAGTGGAACCAGAGCATAAACATTTGTTTTGTAAAATTGCCAGCTTGTTCTTGAAGAAGAGAAGAAGAAAATCAAACTCAATATCAAACTCAAATTAACATGGAAAAAATATACTATTACATGAAGACAAAAACTGTTCTTGCAGAATTATTTTGGGACTGAATTACAGCAAAGTTAGAATATTAACCATCACAATACATGCCGTTACATTTACAGCGAGTATTTAAAGTAGAAAAATCTGCAGTTCAGATTTGGTTCAGTGGGTAACAACCATGCACACACTGCAGTGGATTGAGTTGATTCCCGCCTAAGGACCATTTGAGATTGTTCTGCTCACTCTCTTCCTTCCAAATCATTTGATCATTCTATAATAATATCCATACTTGTGTTCCCAGTTAAGGACCAAAATGAGTCAAACTGAGACGTTTGTTCAGAGGTTTCACAACAAAAGGCTATTTCTGTCTTCACACCTGCTGACTCCTCTGTCAGCTGCTCAAACGGAGGAGTAGACCTCCTGCTGAGAGAACAAACAACAAAATCATAAATACACCTCTCTCTCTCTCTCTCTCTTTCTCTCTCAAGCAATCAAAGTCAGCAGTCAAAATTATAAATTATTTAAACTGTGTTCAGAAACTCTGACATGAGGTGAGACTATGTATACTGAAACACCTACGCTGTCAGGGGTGGTGAATAAATAAATTACCTATACAGATATGAGGTATGTAAAGCAATAAAGTCGTTAAGAAAAGAGCAGAACCAGCAGTCATATTCAGCCATCACTCATTGTGAGAATGTTCTGGAATCACTCCTAAGTTAAAGGATAAGTTCGGTTTCTACAGCTTTCACATTGTTTATAGAATGAAGTAGAACAATATACTCAACCAGAAGGCTTTCCTGATGCAAACAGTGATTTGGGAGATATTTAGATCCAAAATCATCCGAAGACATCCGTATACTGGTAGCACATAGGGCATACAGCGCCGCTCCTAAAACTGCATTAATCGTCCAAAAACTCATTAGTTTCCCCAATATTCCATCATGGTCCGCTCGCGCTGCTCCTCCATTACAGTCTGTGTCGCCCCAGACATGTCTTTGTAACTGTGCCGACCTCTGAACTGAAGAAGAACGTATGCCTCCGCGCCCGCGCAGTACTCTCTGGAGCGCTGCCTCCGCGTCCTCCTTTCGATGAGCTCCTCATCTGTAAACTCTGGCTCGAAACTGTAAGGACACCCATCATATTCAAAGTTCTCCTCCACAACATCTTCATCCGATAGATATTCATCCATTTTGCACAAAACTGGAAGAAGAAAGTCATTGTGTAGCCGGCTGTCTTCCACTGAAACAATGAGCCGTACTGTGCAGGCGCGGAGCAAGCGTTCTTCTTCTTCAGTTCAGAGGTCAGTACAGTCATAAAGACATGTCTGGGGCGACACAGACTGTAATGGAGGAGTAGCGTGAGCGGACCATGATGGAATATTGGGGAAACTAATGAGTTTTTGGACGATTAATGCAGTTTTAGGAGCAGGCCGTATGCCCTATGTGCTACCGTTATACGGATGTCCGCTGCTCGTTTTTACTTGCAAGGAGTTTCTAGGTTTAGTCAGGAGCTCTCCAAGAGGATTCTCAGAATCTTTAGGAATACGGGCCCATGTCTAGAGGACATATAGACAGCTGTCCTTAAAAGAGTGCCACAGGTCTTACAACAGGAGTCCAGTCCTGAGGAAGAAGTGCAAGAGCTTATGTAAGATGAAATATGGGTGGACAGGCCCAAACGTTTGTCAACAAAGGAACACGAAAGCAGCTGGTATTTTGTGTTGGATCAAATGTCAGTAATATTTAACCTTGTGTCAAATTGAATATATACACGATGAAAATCAGCAATACCCAACTGAAGTGAACTTAGTTCTAAGCAGCCTGACTTACCTCAACACAGCTCGGCATTTCCTTATACATCAAATTTCAGTGGGGTTTTGGCTCATCTTGGTGTAGGTGATTTTCAGACTTCCAAATAAGGACACTTTCATTTTACCACACAAATCGAACTTGAGCTTGAGATACTCTAAGAATATTTCACCAGTACATCCTTTAATTCTTCACAAAGCAGCAGATAAACTATCAAACCTTAACATCAACAAAAATGTAATTTGATTCTGTAATTAAAACATCATTAAAACATCGTTCTCACATTTGTCATTAATATTATTTCAACAATATTAATTTAAGTTTTGTTAATCTCCATATGCCAAACCTATAGATACCCTTCTGTTATTAATGATGTTTTTCATAATTCATTGTATCCTCTTCCGTTCCTGTTCTTTAGTTTTAAAGTCATGTTATCATTAAACATTTTATGTTATATTGGGTGTGTTTTATGTTGTATTTTATATTAGTATTTCAACTTCCTTATACAGCAATCTAACTCATTTATCTTCACTGGTCTTAGCATAATAATATTCAATCATAATCACCTCTCTTTATTTTTTTGTATTGCATATTTTGGTTAGAATAATTATTGATGAATGCTTACTAATTAATATTCTAACTGCACGTGTTGTTCTTTCTATCCTAAAGTTTGGTTCGGGCTTGTTTTCAGTACTTTGTTTTTCCTATAATGTTACTTATGTACAGCACATTACTTTTAGACACAAATACAAGGATTACACACACCAACATTTTAGTTTTTTGTCCTGCCTCACTACCGAGTCTATGACAAGCAGAACGACCATTCTTTTGACTGTGTGTGCAGTATCAAGGAAGAGCCAAGCAGAGCTCACCCACTGCAAATTAGCTTAGCTCAAACATTGTGAGTGAGTAGTATTACTCTGCCTCTGTCTACAGTCATCAGATAAACTCTTCAGCAACTCTAAATGGTCCTGTGTGCTTGCTGTGACTCCTTTTCCTTTTTTTTTTTTTTAACCACATTATGTTAGGTTATCTGATTTGAGACTAAACTAAACCACGGGGCGCACGCACAAACCACTGCTTTGCTTTTTTGACCTACTTACAAGCACATTTGCTGTGTTTGCATTTGTGTCTGGTTTAGTTTTGTATGCATTTATTTCAAAAATTACATTAAGTGCTAATCTTAGTCTATAAACAGATAAAGTAACACAACGCAGTAAAAAAAAAAAACATGTCACCACAAGCACCCAGGACCTTTAAGAGCTGCTGAAGAGTTTATCTGAAGACTGTAGGCAGAGGCAGGCCAACACTATCCATTGCCCATCTCTTCGTTGCTACACAGTCAAAAGAATTGTGTCCATCGATCTGTCTATCTGCTTGTAATGGACTTGGGGGTGAGGCAAGACACAAAAACAAAAAACTCTTGACACATCCTTTCATTGTGCAGCACATTTTGGAGATACTATTAGTTAAATCTGCAACACTTTTGGAAAAATGGTTGAATGACAATTCTACAGACAAATCACTGTTGCTTGTATTATAAAATGTATTGGTATCTTCTTTCCATTGGGTGAAATAGGAAGAGGAACTGTCGCAAATCAGGATATATCTGCATTTTGGGACTATGTAAGGGGACATGAAACACCAACCTGAAAACAAGCTAACTTGGGTAGTCCGGTCACCCGCTCTTGGTAGACATGTTTTTTATTTGGTCTGAGGAACTTCCCATGGTGTAGAGAGTGCACTAATGATGAATCTGGATATAAACCATGATACTACATGAGTTTGTGGTAGCATTTCAGTGTCCTTACTCGAGATTTGTACTGTATGGACACCCTCCTCTTGAACTCTTTAATATTATATCAAATCTCACATATGTCACAAGCCAGTATCATGCATGTTAGTTTCATATCCATTATATTAGTTCAATGGCAAGCAGTATAAATCATTAAATGGAGCTCCACAAAGAGTCGGCATATTTTATTCAAACTTGATTGGCATACAGTCAGCCTCTGCTCCACCTCTGCGTCGCTCTCTTCATGTCTGACTCATCTTGCAGTGAACATTGCCTCTAACAGGAGAACAAGCCTGTGACTACTGGTACAGCTCATTATGGCATTACATAACTGGACTACACATACTGTTATAAAAAATTCATCAAGAACTCATCATTTAGTGAGCAGCTCATCTTGCAGTAAAATGCTGGATAGAAAATGAGCCGGTGTGTTCCCGGGCATTAGCCAAAAGAACTGTTTGTACGAAGATTGTGCTACTTGACGTGTTTTTGTCAGTATGTATTTTGAGCTTTTGACACTTGTTGGAAAACTGTATAGTACAAATATCTCCCAGCATTTTACTACAGTATGAGTTTTTATTTTCTGTTTCATTCTGCACAGTTGTTGCTTTATTTGGGGAGGAGGAAACTGGTGAAATGGGAAACTAAATAGGTCCATCTGCAAGTCTTCAGATCAAAATACTGGCACAGTCACTGTAGACATGGATCCACAATAATGAAGAGTAAATGAAGCACTTCAGATGAAGTGGTGTGTGAGTGAATGAGGGTATTTCTGTGCATCTTGGTTCTAGTTACTGTGCTTCTTTTGGTCTTATCCACAGGAAAAGAGTCTGTGCGATTCAAAGTCTTATGTCCACAAACAGTTCGCTTGCTAATAGTTTGCAAGCTTCCCTCTTCCTCTCCTCAGAAACTCGTGAATATTCAGACTTTCTTCATATCCCTTTGTCAAGTTCCATTTTACAAGTTACTTCTTGTCGGTGTTTTGAAATATTTGTTCATAGGATGGGGGTGGGTGGTTGCAGTATGATGGTGGGGGAGGATAGGAGGCCATCATCATATGTGCAGAGCCAGGCTGTGCTGGGAAGGCAGGATGCATCATGGGTGCTCCTGGGTCACCGCCTGTCATCCCATTGACCCCGAAGCCTTGCATGCTTCCTGGCTGCTGGGAAACTGGAACAAACAGAGAACAGGAAACATTACGTTCCATCTCTACTTGAATTCATTAAAGTTCCTTTGAGGACTTTCAGCTCATTATAAAACAGATTAAATTTAGCACTCATGTCCTACTGTAACAATAAAGCAAACAAGGTCAATACAGAGTGTACTGAGTATTTCTTACAGTCGTTTTAAAACATCTGTTACCGTTGATTGGGGGATGGTCCCTGATGGGAAGATGGTAGATAGTAAACTAACTGAATCGTGTACAGTATGGTGCTCTTCTAGTCTTGTGCCTACTTGAAAAGCCCTTACATTCAGACAATGAAAGCAGACGCTGCTATAAACACTGTTAGGTATAACTTGCTCGGACCTCCTTTCATGTCAGGTAATAGACAGCGTTAATGTATGTATGATCTTTCCTCATTTTTGCTTCCCTTTTCTCTGCATTCAGATTTCACATTTGTGCCTCCATGTTTGGAAAGCACTCACATCTAGTGTAGATAAAGGCTACTGTATCCCAAGAGCTGCATTTTGGAAAACTGGATAATAACTTTAACCACTTAAACCATATTGCAACAGACATTTTTTTTAATTTTTTTAAAGCTTCATGTGAATGTCAAGTGCATAGCTCTTCACGTTTTTCTATAGATAATCTATCTCTAAAACATAATCAAGCAAATAGAAACACTTTGATGAATGAGGCCAATAATATTGCTCTTCCACACACATTCAACATTTCACTTGTTTTGAACAACTTCATCACTCAGATTCCTTATTGAGTTTTCTCTTTAGAGGCTAGCATTTTATATAAATAATAAAAAAATAGTAATAATATTTATTTATATAATGCCTTAAAAAAAACAAGTTACAATGCACTGTAGAAGTAATTACACCAACAGGCAATAGTTTAAATATAACTATAAAACACAAGAAGCAGTAAATATACAGAATGGCAAAACAAGGCAGTGAAATTTATTATCAGTAAAAAGTCTAAAATGATGAGTTTTTAAGAGTGAATTAAAAGAAGTCAGTGTACTAGCTCCCCTGATCTCCTCCTAATTTAGGGGTTTTGGGCAGAGAAAGCTCAGTCACCCAAAGTCACCCAAAGTCATCATGTTTGACTGGGGAATGGTTCATGATGACACACCAGAGGACCTCGGTTACAAGAAGGCTACTTGGTGATTGGCAGGTCAGCAATGTAATCATTCTCTACATACCTTCAACATTTTAATTAGGATTTAAAATCAACTCTAAAACAAATCTGGATCCTGTGATGAGACTTTAAAACAGATATGTTGTGTTCTCTCCTGCTGGACCTCGTTATAAGTCGATCTTAAGTCTCATCTTGACTCAGCTGTGGTTTGATGACGTTGTTTTGGATGAGGCCAGACTGCAGTGAACTGACATCCAACAGGGGTGAAATGAAAGCATGAATGACTCTCTAAGTTTTTGATTGAAAGACATGACCTGATTTATGAGTTTTCTCAACTGATAGAAACATGATTGCACAACTGAGTTAATGTATTTGTCAAAATTGAGATAAGATAATACCAAAGGTTTCTACAAGAGTCTGCGATGGATGGTTGAAGCACTAAAAGTTGTGTTAAAACATTATTTGGAGATCATTCTGGGCCAATGATTCTTATTTCTGATTTTTCAGAGTTTAACTTTGTATGAAATTAATTTTCTTTTACCAGCTCAAAGTCTGAATACGATTCCAGTGAAATCCTTTAATATTCACATGGCAGGATGTCTGAGATGATTAGAGGTGGGAACCTTTCATGGGAACTTTTTTGAAGTTCATCAGAGAGAGAAAGCAGTGGTGATGACCTCCTCTGAGACTCGTCTCTAATGTTCAGACTCCTTCAGAGTTTGGCTTTATGGGAATGTTATTATTGAAGCCCTTCATTTTCTGCTTGGATGACTCACAGAATGAAACTCCATTCATTTCATATTACCAGCTGCTCTGCTTTACTCCAGAATCCAGAGTTAAAATTAAGAGCCCTCCAACAGCATACAGTCGATCATAATAAGCAGGGTTAGATAGGAAATGACATTTGGCAAACTCTTGGCAGATTTCTGGATATATTTTCATTGTTTCACATCTACAATTCATTCTTTCAACAGTGTTGTATTCGTAAAGGTGCCATACCATTAAAGTAACATACACTTTGTAATCAGGGGCCTAAAAGGGGGGAGAATTTAAGAAGATTCTAAGGACCCATGAGTGACAGGGCCCTTAAAATATATCATTATTATTATTATTATTCACATATCATTTCCCACATTGATTTATTTTCTCTGCACATATGAAATGTACCAAGTTTTTCTTGTTTTTAATTGCAATAAAAGTTATATCCAGGTTAAAGTTACATCATTTGCACGTAGACTGTATATAGTGGACAGCGTGGCTCCGCCTTCTGCCATTTAACGGTTTTGAAGCCATAATGTCCCCCATCAGGGCGCCGCCATTGTGCAACCAGTAGAGAATCTGGACCATATTTGGTCGGTCACAAAACTCCGCAGCATACAGCGTACACAATCATTGTGAAACTGCAGTAAACCACGGTTATTTTTAAACTCTAATAACTGATGAAAAAGAAACTTTTCAGAAAAAAAGAAAAAAACGCAGCCCAATAATACTTTCATATCACCACAGCATACGGATGGGAGAAATATTTGTACGAGGTGTATTAATTTTTTGAAGTTTCACTACGGCCCGTTCAGATGAATGGGAGAGACGGAGAGTTGACCTATACTGCAGCCAGTCACCAGGGGGAGCAGTTTTTGTGGCGACTTCAATTCGAGCCCAGCGACATGATGTCCATGTTTTTTACAGTCTATGCATTTGCATCTGTAAACTCCCATTAAACAACATTTATACTAAAACCCTCTAAACATTTCTCAGACATTTCTCAGAGGATATTGGAGTTTTTTTGTTTGTTTTGCTCAAAATAGCACTGTTTAATGTTTGTCTTTTGGTTAAAGAGCAGGACAAGTGTACAATCTGAACAAGTGTTTATTTTACATAGGGTTGAAAGATCAGCAGCATATAAAAACTGGTTTTGTGCAAAATAATAACATTTTCAAGGTTCAAATGCCAGGACGGTCTCGGTAGTATATTGTTTAATTGGCCATTAATTAAATAATTTCAGCAAAATAGCATAGTTTTTATTGATTGAGGCTTTTTGTGTCTATAAATAAAGCAATTTATAAGTGATTTTTTTCAACAAATCAATCAAAAAGATAAATCGTAGCAATTTTATCAGTTTGTTTTACAGAAAATTGGTTTGAGATTCTGGTCAGAACTGAATTGTTTTGGGTCCCGTCTTATATCTATATATTAGGGGTGCAACGATACAGGCTGAAGAATGATACACATAATTCACAATTTGGTTCGATACGTTACTGTCACGGTTCAATACTTTTTCCATACAAAATATGAGCAATTTCAATGCCTTTTTTACTTGTGGTTTATTAAAATGACCAACATTTGTTTCAATTCAGAGTACATTTTCATTAAATTGAATTAAATGTAACTCTTGCAGCGAAACCAGGCACATGCTTCGGTGCATATTTAGAATTATAAAAAACAAAAACATCACCATGTATATATATATATATATATATCTGGAAAACAGCACCCCTGTTTGTAATACTGTACTGTAACAATAGGTTATGTCCAACACTTAACACAGGCTTATTACTCAAATAGTCTGCCTTGTAAAAGGTATTTTCTATTTTTAGTCCAATTGCTTCAGACTATTTTTAGAGGTTGTAATTCTGTGTTTGCCTTCTGATGTGTGAGTCTGTGTGTAGTACTGTACCAGGTGTGGTGACAGGGTGCCTGGTGAAGGAGACGTTGAAAGCTGGCTCGTCTCTCAGAGGGGAGGGATACATCCTTCTGCGGATAAAGAAGCCGGCGCCGCAGCAAAACAATACTCCCATCATCAGCAACACCCTGAGTGAAAACAAAAGACATTATCTTAACTGACCAACATCATCAGCTCAGCCATGTAGGCCTGACAGGAGCAAATAACAAAGAGGGACAGAGAAGACAGTCAGCCAAACTCTTTGCTTTTCTCTGATGTTGGGTCATAGGTTTAAGCTACAGTCACCACTGACGTGAAAATCGCAGAAATACTCTATGCAGTGTCACAACTTGAAAAATTTTGCAAACAAACACTTGTCAAAGTGAGATTAAAGAAAACAGTTTATGTAAAAATCTGTTTTATTTAACACTTTCGCTGGGATAAAATTGTTTTGCTTATTTTTGGAGAGCAGAGGGAGACTCCCACAGAGCATGTGCTCGTTCACTTTCATCAGTGTTTTCCAATTGTTTTCAGCTCATCCAAAACCAAGCCAAAGTCCAAAGGCACACCATGCTGCTTCTCCTCTCATTTTATCAATCTGTTTATTTGTTATTTTGATCAGTTAGCCCAGAGGAGTCCAAACTTCATTCATACACATCCAAAATAATGTTAGGACAACTAGGAGGAGCTGCTGGTGGCCAGGTGCAGGTAGCAGGTGCGTCTTAATCCTCCATAATCAAAAAGGGCAACAGGCCAAAAAGGCTTCCACTGAATGGGTCCTGATTGAGATAAAAATGTCCCAAAATACAGAACTGTGAACATGAAATAGTCAAATGGGAATTTGCAACAATTTATTTTCTTTTAGCAGAATCCTCACAGAGAAATTGAGTTGTCATTGTGAAAACCATTCAAGACTACATTCAAGCTCAACATTAACCCATACACATCACATTATACAGTAATCTATTGTACATGACGCCCAACAGCTTCCTGGTAATTGTTTTTCACTATCTACCTGCTGCTTTGGTAGAATTGAGTTTTGTAGAGAACAGCTTTTGCAATCTGTCTCTTACATCCACTCATTTTTAGCTTGTGTAGATGAGGACCTGGAGGGTAAAGGTGTCCTATTTACTCTGGCATGGTTCTTCTGTGTAACGTGAAATTAAACTCTGACTGTGGCATTGACTAACTGTCTGAATACTTTCTGTTATCAGCGACACACCAGGCGTACAGAGCGCCATGGCCTGTCACAACAGTCACACCTGGTTGCACACAACAGCAAAAGAGATTTTCATGTGTTGAATATATTTCAGCCTTTTGCTTTGAACCCTTATTGCACAGACTTATGCAGTTTAGTGACATCTCTGTTTCCTCAGGGGATATGTCAACATCACACTTTTTTATTCTTTCTAAATGAAATGTATCTGTTATTGTTTCTGCAAAAATCAGTAATCACTAATGTGCAAAATAATCTACCTTCTCATAAGGTTTACACTGACCCACTGTTGGGCCATTTTCCTCCCTTTCAGGGGTGTGTGAAACAACTTATGTAAAAAACGTATACTTGATTTGGCAGTTAGTTTTGTTTATTGCACTGTCTGATCATAACTTTTAATAGTCTTCCCTCCAGCAGCAGCAGAGGAGCAAACAATTGTGAGATAAGCCACCTAATGGGGATGGCGTGAGGCCACAAGTTCTTAAATAGACACAAATACTTTGTATTTTGTTTCAGTTGTGGAGTTTCTGTCCATCTTTCTCCACTGACAGGCAGCATCTCACCTCAACACTGACTTAAGCTGAATAAACGATTTTGCTGTCATTTCATTGCAAATGTTGCGTTGATCTTTTTCTAAAATGACTGAATCTCTTGATCAGTTTTCAGATATAAGCAGTAGGGATGGGCATTTTATCCGATGCGCAATCAGTGCATCGTTGCGAGGGTCTATGGTAGATTGCATCGGTTGGAGTGGTGTGCATCGGATTAGAAACTGGGCTGAAACCACAATGCATCGCATCGTAAAAGCTTTGCATCGGTAAAATCCGATGTCATGTTATTATATTTTTTTTTTTTTCTTTATTTAAAATTATTGCTTTCAGTGTGCTGAAAGTGCTGTTTTTTTCAAACTGCTGTTTATATGTTTAGTCTAAATTGTTAATGACAGCTTTGAAGGCTGAGCTCCACTACTGTTCGGCCTATGTCCCTGTTTGTGAAATAGGCCTACTTTTTTATGTTGACAAACACACCTCCTGACTGCTTAAGTAGCCTACTGTAAGTGGTCTGAAGTGGTCTTGAAGGAACAATAAAGTTGAGTTGAATTTGCACAGATTGGCATCGTTATTGCATCGTGATTGCATCCTGATTGCATCGTGGTAGGAAGATAAATCGTATCATCCTGAATTGGTAGATGCTTCATGTGAATGGTTAGTGTATCGTACCGTAGCCTACATATCGAGATGCACATCGTATTGTCCTGGGGATGGAGATTTCCATCCCTAATAAGCAGGTTATCTCCTGGTATCCAAATACAACTTTTGAATGTGTTGTCTGTCTGTCTGTATATATCCACCTACAGTGCTTAAATTTATCAAACCACATTCAAAAAATCAGGAAAACTATTTTGCAAATCTTTCAAAAGCATGTTTAAATCTGAAGATGTTATTGTCACTGTTTAACAAGAAAGAGTATTCTCAAAAGGAATTCCCCATTTTATCCACAGTTTAGAGTCACTGGGCCTTCTGAGAAGTCAAAAATTCCACAACCATAACTTTCAATCATTAAAACTAATTTTTCTGATCAAGAATGCAAGTGAATAACTATAATTTGATAATTTCCGATAATCTGTAAAGATAATTTCAAGAACTGATAATGTATTATTCTTTTTGCTGTTTCTTTTTTTATTGTAGTACAGTGAATTTTAAATTCACGGGTTCCAATAACAATCATATCTTAGGATTAAAAATATATTTTAAGTAAAAGAGCTTCTACATACTAATGTATTAACTATTACAGAAATTTTAAAAATTATTTTGGTAATTACTAATGCAGTAAATTTAGGGAAGCTGTAAAAATAAATAATTCCAAAAACATCATCACCATGGTCCACAAAAATGGTCTATTGCAGAAAGTTGCTTCTTTCAGTCCTGTATCATTGCTTTTGGGCAAAAATCTCCTGCCTCCGAAATTACAACTTTCAAGAAAGAAAAACACTGTACTTATTTATTTTTTTTGTGTGTGTTCTTCATTTGGTTTAAAATGTTTAATGCCCTTACAGAGGAAGACCAATATCACTTTTTTAATTAAAAAAAATAAAAATACAAAAGATTGAGATAGGAGGTTTGTGTCCATCAGCAATTCTAATTATTTCTTCAAGTTGGGAAATCAGGACATTTTTCTTTTTTATGTTGCTTACAATCTTTTCATCATTTTTCTTTCTGTGAACACACATTGGGGTGTAGGTTGGGTAGTGCGCTTGGTCAGTAATCAAGGGGTTGCAGGTTCGAGCCCAGCTCCGGGTGACACATGGTGATGTGTCCTTGGGCAAGACACTTAAGCCCAAGTCGCTCCCACTGCATCAGTGGTGTGTAAAAGGGCACGACAGACTGTGAATGTGTTAGTTGATTATGAAGGACAACTGACATAGGAACTTCAAAAAACCATCAGTGAGTGAATGTGAGAGCAAATGGGTAAATGTGACCTGCAGCTCTGAGTCAAAGACTAGTGGCCCTTTTCCACTAGCACGCCTCGGCCCTACTCTACTCGACTCTACTCGATTTGCAGCGTGTTTCCAATAGCCCCGTACCTCCTAAAACAAGCTAGTTTTAGTACCTACTCCGCTCTGGTTCCAAGCAAGCAGAGTCGATACTAGGAGATGACGTCACTGACTGCTGGCTACTGATTGGTCAGACAATGTCATCATCAATGAGTCATGAGCTTGACGACCTAGCATGTTAGCGGTAGCTACCGTTAGCTTACCCTCATACGTCTTTTCTTTGCAGCTCGATTGCTCTCATTCTCGGCTTCATTCTGTTGTATGGCTTCCAAAACTCTCCTGTGCTTCTCAAGGGGTATTTCTTCTTGCCACCTGCAGCCTTCTTCTGCTTTCCTTTTTTTCTCGGTTTGTGACAAAAAGCCACAGATTGTTGTGTCGTGCTCAAAATGATGTCACCGCAGTGCCGCTCAGCTGTTTACAGTGACTGTGCACTCCGTTGGGAGTGCGAGTAGAGTAGAGCCGGGTAGAGTCGAGTAGAGTAGAGTAAGGCTAATGGAAAAGGGCCATAGAAAAGTCCTTTATAAGCTCAAGACCATTTACATACTCATTACATACACATTTACATACACACTGCTCAGGAAATTGTCTATTGTCAGTTCATTTGTTAATAAAATTGCATTTAGTGAGTAATTGTTAGGTATTTTGACATAACATAAAATACCAAATAGTAGCCGGGGGTGTTTATTTGCTTCAATTACTGAGCAGACCAGGCGTTTATTTGGGACCAGGCGACAGGGACAGGTGTTTAATTCCTTTTGCACAAAAATTTTACTTAGCCAAAACTGAAAAATATGGTAAATATAATCAAAAAAATTATTTACACTAGTATGAATAATACCTGTACATTTTCAAGGAAATATTACAGTACCGTTGTTATACTCTTGTCTTCTTCTTTCAACTCTGCACTCTCTAAACACTCTTAATACTGGTCAGGAACGACTAGTAGTTCAGGTCTTACTTCTTTTTTTTTTCACTGCACCAGGGACATGGAGATAAGCAGCAACATACCGCTAACTGATGTGGCCGGCCTGCTGACGTTAGTTAAGGACATAAAACAAACAGCGGCTGTCTTCTTCGTTGAATTTTCAAAGCCCTAGTCTGTAAGATTCTGGCTTTCTGTGCTCTAGTGCCATCTGTGGACGTTGAGTGTAACTGCACTGTCATGAAATGGAGCGCCTCACACCAACATGCATTTGTTGACATACAGAGGGAGGAGAAGCCAACAGGACGTCCAGAGAGACAAATAACTGTAATGTTTCATTTCAAGTGTCAGCTGTTAGTTGTGAGCTCAGCATTTGCATGCGTGTTCTGTTAACTTCGACCGTAGCTCGTACGCTGCGCCGAATAAATTACACCATGCATTTATTTGGAACGGACGTCTATTTGTCAAAATGTACTGCTACACCTGGCATTTATTTGGGACAGGGCATTTATTTGGTATTTTACGGTAAATGTGCTCTCCCATTTTCTTTGAATAAACTGGACCGAGTAGTAGATGACAGGAAGGACATAAACAAAGAATAACTGCAACACCTGCTCAGGGAGAACAGCATTGTCATGTTCCTGCTTTACAATAGTAGCATGTTCTCGTTTGCTCACTAGAAATAAGGGATGGTACACGTTTATTCATTTTTATGAGGAGAATCTGCATCATCAAGCTCTCAGAACCTCTAATAAAGGAAAGTGATACAGAAGAATTTCTTGAGAGGCCCTTTGTGGTCTAAATGGGCCCTGTGTGTGACAGATCCAGTAAGAGTGAGCTGGCCTGACTGTAACTTACCAGAAGTACCATAGTCTCTGGATGGACAGGGCTCTGACACAGCAGCGAGTCCCACAGCAGTCCTCATAAGAGCGACATCTGCAATAAAAAAGGCACAGAGTGTTAGCTTTATTTTTTATTTATTTAATGTTTTCTGTTTTTAAATGCACAGGGACAAGAATAATCCAACTAAACTGTTACCTCAAAGCATTTGATTCATGCACCCATTTATTTTCAATGCCACTCATCACCTGTGTGGGGTCACAGGGGTCAAAGCCTATCCCAGCTGTCACCAGTACACTCTTGACCATCCATGAAAAGGCCAAATACATACTTAATCACACCCACAGTTACAAGTGTCTGCTTATTACAATTGACTTTGGGCTTCTTTTGAAAAGTTGTGTGTAACTATTGGCACCTCCAAACTGAAGTATGCTGAATAAGTAAATTAAGAGACAACCCCACAGTTGTACAGTTTCCAGACCTGTTAGCCACAAAATCTTTTATCTTGTGATTATATCATAGTGTCTGACAGCTAAAGACTGGTCTGGGATGCCTCACAGCTCCACAACAAAAGTCTGGCATGTTTGATTTTTATTCTATCTCCAACTATTTGTTCTTTTCCATCAGAGACATTTACCAATGAGAGCAAAGGGCATGTGAAGCAATCACAGATGTAAACAAACAAAAGTTGGTGCCTCAAGATTAAACTGTGAGACAGAGGAAAGTTTGCCAAGCACTGAAAACACCAGTCCTGCTTTTATGGTTTGGCTGTTTTTTAAGGGACTAAAACAACATACTGAACGTTGGAGAGAAATAGAGGCACCCTATTGTCTCAGTTAGGACAAGCTCGCATTTAGCAAGCTAACATAATATTCATAATAATTTTTAGGAAGACAAACAAAGGCATAGCACTTTTAATACAGTGTAGGTTTGCTGACTTAAGTGCAACACTTCCTCTTCAAGCATCTTTATATCAGTCATAATGTTTACTCAGTTTAATCAGTACAGCTTTTTGAGCGAGTCACAGCGGGCTACAGTTTAATAGCTATCATGGTTGCCTTATCTGACTCGTGGCTGTCAAAACTGATAAATAAAAGCTGTTCCGTCTGACCTTGTTTGTTTGTAGTGAGGTTGAATGTTTTTCATGGATTCATGTCAACAGAGAAGTGCAGGAGTGGCCTATTTTTTTTAGGCCAAGGTGAAAGTTAGCATTGCACTAAATCTTCTGACTAAAGGCTACAGGAATTTTTACTGTTTTCTGAACATCAAAACATCACTTTTTCTCATCACTCCTCCCTTTATGCATTGTTTAATCATGCTTGTAGCCCGAAAAAAACATGACAGACATGATTATTAAAAAGTTTATGCCTTTTTCCCTAAAATAAACAGTCTTTCCATCTACAAGCTTGATTAAACAATACATAAAGGGAGGAGTGATGAGAAAAAGTGAGAGAGCGCTGGAGCGATCGACTGGTGTCTCCATTACACACACAATAAACAACAAATGTGAATGAATCATTCGTTTGTATTATGATATCTGATAAACTTAGTTTATTAACACTGCGGCAACTTTTTGAATGGATTTATCAGGCTAAAATAACAGTTTACAGGACGCAGAGACACTGATGATCCACAGCTTTCCATCTCATCCGTGCGCAATTGCGCACTGCCGTATGTTTCTACGAGACAGCGTTAGTCAGTGAACAGTCTGCTCCTGTCTGATCTGCTCCCAGACAAACTACGAAACATCAGAAGAGCTGACAAAACTAATTTTGCGCCTCTCTGACTCAAGCCTGACTGGGTCAACCTACAACCTAAGTAAAGCCCCAGTCACATATTCCCGTTTCTCATGGCGATTGTGCACGATTGTCATAATCCTGATAAAGCGTGCTTTGGTCGCGGTGCATGCGCTACTTGGTCTGGATCAGCGCTGTATAGTCATGGATGAACGGAGGGGAACGTAGAAGCTCCACGACAGTTTTGAACTGTTCAAAACTGTCGTGGAGAATCGCCGCTCTCGGTATAGCGGGATGGAAGCCTAATGCAGTCCTAAGGCGAGCGGTATTAGCGGGGCATGTACGGAGCTCAGTCGGGCTGAGAGTGGCCCAATCGTGGCTCAATCCTGCAAGCTTTATGAGGACGACTGACAAGGATGTATCCGCTTGAGCCCCGACTGTGTCCCGTTCAAGATGGCGCAAGCGACGGGGCTCAGTCGGGGCTTACGTGACGTGAACTGAGCTCGAGCGGGGCTGACATCCTGCCAGCTGGATGGAGTCCTCATCATATCGCTGAATTAACCTAACTGGAGCGGGACAAACGCCCCCTGAAGCGCTAAAGCTCCGCCACTGACGGTGTATTTACGGAGTGTCTCCAGGGGTGAGACAGTAATTTAATCCCGTATCATAGCGATCACACCAGCCTCCTTAATCGTGTACAGTCGTGCACAGTCGCTATGAGAAACGGGAATGTGTGACTTAGGCATAAGCCCAGTATATATACATATAATTAATAATCGTGTTAAATGAAATGATCTTCTATGTCAGAGAAATCTGTTTTCTGTACGAGGGGGGGCCCAGACAGTAACTGGAGTTCGTCATTGTGAGACCCAGCCCAAAAGCGGGCCCCCTTGAGGTGTCCCCCCCCCCCCCAATGCCCCACCCCTGGTCCTGACTTGCCAACCCCTCATATATTTAATTATACAGGAGAGACCCCATAGGAAGTGTTAGGGAAGGGGGCAGAATTTTTCAAGAGTCTATCTGGTAGGTCAGAGCTTAGCAAGAAGGATCTGCCTAATAACAGAAAACAGAAAGATCCATCTGCACTGCAAGGTTTACAGGCTTAAGGCTTGAGGTAATTTAGTGAATCTGAGGTACAAAAAATCACAGAAGCAATGTTTTGATGAATCTACACATAACTATGCACGTTTACAACACTTTACTTTTTCCATTAACAAGCCCCATAGCTGTCTATACCCATTTGGTCCCTCACACTGTGGTGTATTGGAAATTTTCTAAACTTTTTCATTATAATTTAGTATTTTAGATGCATGTATGTGCAGTCTTTTACATATAAGTTCTAATATCATAAGCTTATAGCACTTCACTTGCCAGTGCCTGAAGATGTAAGAATGGAACAAAACAGTTCCCTCTGCTGTTTCCAGAGAATGGCCCACTGTCTTGGGTTATATTGTTTTATTGCAGGACAGAGAGTCTCATTACAGAGCTCTGACATTTCCTCCACCATAACAAGCCTCAGAGCAACACACAGGTGAATTTAATGGAGCCATTAATCCACATTTCTGCTTAGTAAACAAAAATATTGTTTTAAATGGCAGGCAGAGCAGCCAGATGCTCAGAATAGAGGCCAGGTGTGATTGATCAGTGTATGGAGAGCAGCAGGAAACCTGCATTAATACAAAGGAAATAATAAGAGGCTCTGTTTGTGTTTGTGATCGATGATGGTGGACAGCCAGCACGATAGAGCATACCTCAGACTCCTGGTCCTGCCTGGCATTTCAAAACTAGATCAGAGATGAGTAACCATTGTCTCTGGGGGCCCAGGGGTCTTATTTATAAAACCATGAGAGTGTTCTGTGCCATTAAGTGAAGATGCCAAAGGTAGTCTTTCCCTATTTATATTCATGAATAATTTTGTACTGGAAATATGGACAGGAATATCATAGTAATATAGAATGATCCCCCGCAAGATTCTGATCTTATAATTAGTCATAGTTATGCAACAGAGAAGTCACGATGATGAGATATTTCATTAAATTTTGTTTTCTGTGCGATGTGCTTCCATATTCTAAGCCTTAGAGCTGTCAGAACAAAAATAAAACACTGTCTGTGTGATCAACAAAAAAATCTTAAGACATTTTGTAAAACTTGTTTCAGTAAAATCAGATTGTGTGAGGATCAGCTAAAAGTTACAAAGCAACTATTAAGGCTTTTTATGGCATACAGGATGCATAGTGTTTGTTATTGATCAGGAGTCCTCTGAATCCTGTAGCAAAAGCTGTAAAATATCTGTATAATCGGCTGCCATGTTGCCACTCTGATATTAGGCACACCAAGGCTGATTTGCTTTTCATAATTACTGGCCAGTTTTCATCAGAAATAACTGATAAGTATAGGATACAGTGGACCAGTGGTAAGTGTGTTGTCTTTCAACCTTGTTAAAGCTTCTGTGGAAAGTGGAAACTAGGTATGCAACAATACACTTGCCCAATGTGTTTTCATTATTATTATTCTGCTGTAGTTTGGTCCTAGCAGCTTTACAAATGAAGTACTTTTTTTGTCCTTTAAAAATATATTTTTCATTATGAAGCGTTCTAGGCATTTCTTCTTGGAACACCAAAATATTATTGCAGATAAAAAGCTATTATATCCATTCCTAAAAAAAAATATTTATTTTGATTTAAGGCGAAAAACGCATTCCTATAAACATCCTTGATGCATTCATTATATGAGTAAAAAAAAAAAACACAAACACTTAACATTGCTTTTCATCCCCACAGAACATCTGGAAAACCAATTTCACCTCCGAACAACTGTAAGCATTTAAGTTTTTACATCATCTCCTTGTTTATTTTCTTGATGTCATATTTAAACACATCAGGATGACATTTTAATCATTCACCTAACTGTCATATTTCTGAGCTGATCATATTGTAACCATTGCCATTTGCTCACTGCACGGTGATTGCTGCTTCTTTCCAACAGTAATCCTGCTGACTTCACCAAGAACTTAAATATGGTTTGATATATTAGCCAACGGGACTTTTGACAAAGTTTGTATGTGCCATTTTGAGCAGGTAAAGATATTTTTCTTGCTGTACAATTCAGCATGTTGTGAGTCCATTGTGGAGTTACCAAAGTTTTTTTTAATTCAAGCCAGGCATAAAAAAGTTAAGACATCTATCCATCAATTATCCTTTCTGCTCATCCCCTTCGAGGTTGTGGGGGGCTGGAGCCCATCCCTGCTAACACTGGGCAAGCAGTTGCCAGCTAATCACAGGGCCACATATAGAGTAGGGATGTAAAAACTTCATATCCCGATTATTGTGACCAAAATTATTGCAGTTATCATTATTATTGCGGTATTGTTGCAGTGTGCTTAAAATGTTCAAAAAGTACTTTAACACAGTCTTGAAATCATAAAATCCCTTTATTATTATAAATTTAACAGTTCTTTTGTCTTTTTTGCCTATAACTTTGTCAAGAAATGTCCTATAAGTAAATTTGCTGAAATTTTTTTCATTAGAAATAAACATCAACAATTCAAGGCAAGTATTTGTCCTTATTATGTTATAAATGCTCAAACTGTGTGTAATTACAAGAAACAAACAGGATTCTCTTGATAAACAATTGTAAATTAACATGTTCAAAGTTTTGAGACAACCAAAAATAAATTTAACCTATTTTACATACACTCACGTAATTTCTATGATAGTGTCCTTAAACGGTGACCTCACGAATGACCAAAACAAGCAATCTGACTCTGCAATAACTAGGAGGATAGAAGCAAGAAATACACAAACAAATCCTCTTGTGTCTGTCACTCCGTCTGCTCACAGCAGAATGTGGGATTTCTTCAGCTCCTTACGCCTAATTATTGCAGAGTGCGCATTCATTTGTTTTTTCAGCTCCCCAAGGCACCGTGTGTGCCAAGTCGTCACAGTGTTGTTCAGCATGAGGGTGAGTAGAAAATGAGGCCAAATTGCTGTTTGGGTGTAGTGTTCCTTTAATATTTCCAAATTACGATTGATTAAATCCATAATACATGAACTATGACGGAAAAAGACAATCTATTACGACGAAATACGGTGAAACATGGCAGATAAACGGCGAAAGAATGGCAAGAACGTACTCCAGATTGATACTCATGCTGTTATTTACAACCTTTATATATTATTTACACAGGAAATATTGATAAACCTCCTATAATTCACTCAGGTATGGCTCTCTATTACTCTCTCTCTCTCTCTGCTCGTTTACTCCAGGAGCTACAGCAGTTTTAATCATGCACATTTTTGTCTTTCACCTCAGTTTTGTGTTTTAGACTGTCGTCAATCAGTTTCCCCTCGACATCCTTGTAAAATCCAAACTTCGACCAGACTTTAGACTTTGTCCGTTTTGAGTGGGAAAACCTGTAAAAGAGTCTGAGTGAGGCTCCAGCTGCTGGACTTTTAGAGGCCAAACACTGCAAACTGCATATGTGGGAGACGGCTGCTTCATCGAGGAGCATACACACATAGTTGAGGCTTTTCCAGTCAGAGAGCAGCATCACCGTGAGTTATTGACACAGTGTGGTGATCAAACTTGGTTTAACAGTAATTTTAATAGGACAAGGTAATGATTATTGTGGGAAATTTTACCGCGGTTTATCATTTTACCAATAACCGTTACATCCCTAATATACAGACAGTCTTCTGTTTGAAGAGTGGTGTGGTATTTTCACTAAGCACATCGCTTCTCACCGCAGCATTTTATTCACCCCTGGTTGGATTCCCAGACACGTAAACAGTAGCACAAACACAGAGGGAAAAGGGCAACAATAAATGATGGTGGCTTGTGACCTAAACCATATAACACTTGCAATTCACATGAGCATATTGAACCTTATATGTCGTACCACATGGTTCAAAATTTTGCTGAGAATCATTGCATCTTTAGTGAGAATTCACTTTGCATAGAAGCCATCAATGTGTGAATGTGAATATTAAGGATTAGGTCAACTGATTATAGAGTGACACATTATTTCGGGGTGTTGCAGAGGCAGTGCAATCCTTCAAACATGTTAGGCAGTGTAGGTAGTAAGATGTTTTTGCGTGGTCCTGAAGATTGTGGAAGATACTACAGATCTCCTTTAGAGCTAATAGAAAATCTGTATTTATCAAACACCACCACAAATATGTTTTTAAGACATTAAATGGATTTTAAAGTCACTTTTATGACCTGTTAAAGCTCACATACCCAATTGTTGTGCTCATGGGAGGCTAAAATGACATTATATCACTATCTTGAGGTCCTAAACTTGAAGTCACAGTGGTGAGTAAATAAAAGTAATAAGAAAGTGATTTGTGACGCTGAGAGCTCACTGAAAGGCCCTGTTCAGCATGAGAGGGACAGACAGAATACACATGATGGCTGCAGTGCAGCTAACACGTGTATAGCATGGTGTGTGTTTACCATAAATGCATGATTCTGTATAACAATGTGGAACTGAGCCTTTGCCTCTGCCAAGTTCAGTGTCTGCAAGTGTCCACACATTCAGTGAGCTTTCTTGCTTTTCAGAGCTTTTCTTTTCGTCTGTTGCTTTGTCACAGGCTGTGTGCCGAAACCCATCCGCTTGGTTTGTCTTTATCCAAAAGTAAAAGGATTTCAGTCTTCATTTTAACAGCTTAAACAGCAGCTTTCATGCATTGAACCCAAAACACACTTTTTAGGTCTAACATGAATAAAATAAGCAGGCTGAGGCTGTAAGAGTCTTACAAGCAGCTGAAAGCATTATAGCCATGTAGGCTCATCATTTACTTGCACGTTAAGCTCCATCTTGATTGACATTTGATGTCAGACAACTTTTCACAATAAAAGTTGTTGTGGAAATTTTATTCTGATGCATGCTCATACTTCACATTTGAGTCATCACACATGAGCTCCTGTCTCATATAAAGACCTTCACTTAATCAGCATTTGAATTGTTTAAGTTATTTTATGATGTCTTCCTTACAGGAGTTGAGTCTCACACATAGATGAGATTAATTACATACACATAGATTAGCTGAGTGGTGCATGGATGCCCTTGTCCTTGGTCCAAACACATAGTACCAACTAAGACATCAGCTGTTTGTGTCTAATAATTTAGAGATGACACTGGGACAGCGCCTATGGATTTACACATACACATATGTACCTCTACACACACACACTCAAATATTCACAAACACACATACATGCATACCATCACACATATCCTTGAATTGCAATGCTTTAAATGGGAGCACTTCTTCTCATGTCCTTAGACTTTCTCTGCAGATGATGGACTGCCCATCTCCGTCCCTTTGATGGTCTCCAGACTTGAAAGCCTGTATTTTCCCTTTTTAATAAAAACTCACAAAGGCAGCATTTGGTTCAAGATCCTTCATTTTTCCGTTCTTGTGGGAAGATACACAAATTTGCCATTACAAAGTGTACAGTTGTGATCATAGCTGGGGGCTCTTTTCCTTTTTGTGAATAGCTATACCAGATAATTTCAAGCTTTTATTTGTAGCTTAACACAACTCATGAGAAAGACAACTTAAGATGTTCGTACATGAAACTTGTAAAAGCATAGTTCTGTGATTGTGCAATCAAATGTATGATTCCTTTTAAATCAACAGTACCTGGGCATTATATCATACTCACATTTTCCCCTCAAAAATGTCACAATTGTAACTGCATTATCAAGCCCTGGTATCCCTGAGTATCTGACTAGTATTGATACAAATCAATGATTATCTGCATCAGTGCTGGCAGCAGAAAAGAAACTAGAAAGCACTTGGAAAGCGCAGACCTCCGCCAGCGCCACAGTCCTCAGCCATATTGTCATTTTCACCATAAATATTAGTCCTACCTTTATTTCATCTAAATATTTAGATTCCTTGACCATGAAAACATACCATTAGCAACTGGATTCATAATGATACCTATTTTAGTTCAGTAGTTATTCACAGAAATCACATTTTTCGCCATGGCGGCCAGACGCTGATCCGGATCAACACCAAAATCGAATCAGTTCTTCCTTTTCCCATGCTGAACATTTCCTGAAAATTTCATCCAAATCCATCCATAACTTTTTGAGTTATTTTGTTCACGGATGGACGAACGGACAGACAAACTCTCCCGAAAACATAACCTCCTTGACGGAGGTAATAAAACAAAAGATGAAGCATATATCCCGGTACCATATAGACTGGAATAATTTGATAAACACTGAAGAAATAAGGTTCTTTTTCTGGATACAAGCCTGATGTCCTCGCTCTGTAATTGCCACAACAACCAAGATTCATTAAGCTATTGTCCTCTGTAATCTGAGGACATTACTCAATGTGCGGTGTCTCTTAAAAAAAAGTGAGGGTTATAAATGGAAAGGAGGTTGTAACTCAATAAATCATGCAAATTACTTGGCCACCACAGAACAGCAATAGGCCACACTGATGGATGAAGCTGACACGGTTTGTTCTGGCTGTTTCATCACAGGGTTTAAAGTAACAAGGTCAGTATTACAAAACGATTATTAGTTGATCGAGTGGTTACAAGGTCTTTCTCATTACATGATAATTGTTCAAAATAATGTTACAGTCAAATGAACTTGTTGAGAGGAACTCATGGCCATAAGAGGTTAGAAATCATCTGAATCTTGTATTGGGATCATGAAAACTTGAATATATATCAAAGTCTCAATGCATGTACAACAGGTCTAACTCACAAAGACTAAGGTTAAACAGTTTAGAAATTCAGCTTAATACTCAAAGTATTTCATAACTATTAACTATTTCATGGTGAGATGTCAGAGTGATGGCTTGATGCCCCTGAAGAAGAGCTCAGAGCAGTTTTGGGAAATCCAGAAAGTAGGCTGGCCCCTCTCCAGCTACCAAACCAACTGCTACACATTGCCAGGACTGGAGGCCAGCCTTTGGTCTCCTACCCAAGTCCTTCTGGACTGAGCTCCTGCCGTAACTCTTGGGACCCCAAAACAGAGAATTTGCATGTACAGGGACAGTTATATAATAATTATGCTGAAAACAAACCAAAAACTTCTTACTCGAGCTAGACAAGGTGTCTGATGACCAATAGTGAAGCTGTGACCTGCACTATTGCTTGTAGATGTATTAATCAACAGGTAGACAAGCACAAGTTTAACTTCGAAAAAAGGTCCATATTAAAAAGAACTGGGAAAGGAGAAAAAGTGGATTACCATCAAAAAAACAATGCTGTTCAAAAGATCAAGTTCATGTCCTGAGTGCTTTTTTTAAGGACCTGAAACTAAGAGTTTACCCTAGTAGTGGAGCGTTAACATGTCATTTCCCAGAGATGAAAATTGAAAAAAAAAAAAAAGCCTGTGCCACAGCTCCATTTAGTGGTTTAAGCTTACTGACACTCATTCTGTCCTCCAGTGTTACTTTTGTAGATTGGTAGACAGATAAGATAAATAGATAGTAGAGGTAATTTGATAGATTGACAGAGGATCAATATCAGCTAATATCAGTAAAAATATGATTTGTTGATCAAAAGATGCCTGAAGTCACAGATTTGAGCACTTGTGGTTGAGCTCAATGCTTTCTACAGGAATTCAAATAATCACCCTCCCATGTGTCCACTCGCCTGCTGCTCTGTAATCCTGTTAAATAAACTGTGTTGGAATCCCCAAACTTTGAATTCAGTCCCTTATATCACAAATATTAATCCAGTCTCTAAATCTGAGTTGAAATTATTGTTGAGACCAACCAAAGCTAACAAGCTAGGCTAAATAAGCTACACAAGGTCCAGTTGACAACATAATTTTTCATTTGGACTGGCTTGGAAAAACAGTATTTGACAAAGGTATGTGTGATATGTTATATTTGTTTTTCTTTATTTACCATCATAAAATCATTACATCGGTCACATGATGTGACCGAGTTTATATTTTTTAAACACATTGCCTTTTATTAATCATACTACTGACACTGTTTAGTCTGATGGATAAAAATCCTATTAATTTCAGTCTTTCAATAATTTTATTTGTTTATGTAAATAAACAAACGTAATTGACAAGTCATCAAATTGTATAATTCAGTTTTTATTATGCCACTGGGCCATCTGCCTGGACCCCTATTTTGGCTCCTCCTAAATATGTCCACATCAATATTAATAAAAAAATGCATATGAAGTATACTGTATGTGACCTCTGGTGTTCCAGCAGAAGACCACAAGTGGACACTTGAGGAACTACAAGATGTGCTGTTCCACATGGCCTACATTTTTCTCTCTCAAGGTTGCTGCTTTGTATAGACACAAATTGATGTAGTAGTAGCTCCTGTTAGCAGTCTTCACATACACAGTTAATATCCCCCCAACCACTTTGGTTCAAGATACTATGAGATCTCAATGATTTTCCAACAAGAACTGTTTTTATAGGGACCCTTTCTGTTGACTCAGCATTTTTGCCTCATTAATCTTCCTCTAGAAAGACAATGGGAGTCATAGCTCAAACTGTCACAACACAAAAAAGATTCTTCAGGCTCTTAATGATGTTTACCTCCTGAAAATAAAGTTAATCGTATTTTCTGCTCGAGTAAAGACTCAGGTTTTATCTCACATCACAAGACTGTCCTTTCAGTCATCCAAAGTTATCACATTATTTTGTCCTTGTACGAACAGACGGAGAGAACCATAAATAGAAACAGTGGGAGAGAGAGATTGAGAATGGGGACTTGGGAATTTCTCTCTTGAGACATAAACAGCATGCTATTAAATCCTACAGTACTCTTTCATTCAGCTGCAGGGATAGAAATCATAGCATCATTGAAGAGGCTAGGGGAGGGAAGAGATACAGTCAGAATCTGACTTCTATGTGAATTAGGCCGACAAACAGTCACTGCAGCGCATGACGATGCAGGTTAATTCAATGTCAGTTTTTACGATACAGAATGTGGCTGCCACAGAGTCCCCTTCAGAACTAGTGAGGGGTTTTCTCTGGTTAACAGAGTAGGTTATTAAAGACTGTGCACAGGTTTAAGGGCTGACTTCTGTCTGCCCTGAGGACCTGCACCCTGGATTCCTGTTTATGTCCAGCTCTGTACACATTTGCTTTAAAGGATAAGTTCGGTTTCTACAGCTTTCACATTGTTTATAGAATGAAGTAGAACAATATACTCAGCCAGAAGGCTTTCCTGATGCAAACAGTGCTTCGGGAGATATTTAGATCCAAAATCGAGCAGCAGACATCCGTATAATGGAAGCACATAGGGCATGTATAGCGCCGCTCACGCTACTCCTCCATTACAGTTTGTGTCACTCCAGACATGTCTTTATGACTGTGCTGACCTCTGAGCTAAAGAAGAAGAATGTGCCTCTGCGCATGCGCAGTACTCTCTGGAGAGCTGCCTCTGCGGCCTCCTTTCGGTGAGCTCCTCATCTGTAAACTCTGGCTCGAAATTGTAAAGACACCCACTATATTCAAAGTTCTCCTCCAAAACATCTTCATCCGATAGATATTCATCCATTTTGCACAAAACTGGAAGAAGAAAGTCATTGTGTAGCCAGCAGTCTTCCCCTGAAACAATGAGCCGTACTGCGCATGCTCGGAGGCAAGCGCTCTTTTTCTCAGTTCAGAGGTCAGCACAGTCATAAAGACATGTCTGGATCGACACAGACTGTAATGGAGGAGTAGCGCGAGTGGACCATGATGGAATATTGGGGAAACTAATGAGTTTTTGGACGATTAATGCAGTTTTGGGAGTGGCGCTAACATGCCCTGTATGCTACCATTATTCGGATGTCCGCCGCTCGATTTAGGATCCAAATATCTCCCGAAGCACTGTTTGGATCAGGAAAGCCTTCTGGGTGAGTATATTGTTCTACTTCATTCTATAAACAATGTGAAAGCTGTAGAAACCGAACTTATCCTTTAAGATGACACGTTTCTAAAGGTGCCTGCAAGACTTACTGGAACTTAAGATCAACAATCTACACCGTATTGTTGGTGCACTTTCCCCTTCTCTGAAAAGCAAACAGGAGAGGGGTTTAAGGCCCCATCCACACAAAGACAAAACGCTTAACAGTTTCCAAAACGATCGTCATAAAGACGAAGGTGTCTCAGAAAATGTGTGCGTCTATATGAATGCACTCAATACACATGAAGACGCTGTAAAACACATGCCAGACCTCTTGGGGCCCTGTAACGATATGGCGGAAACAAGCAGAACCAGACAAAAAAACAGTGGGCATGTGCACTTGGGGCAAAAGTTGTAAACAGAGATTGTGATAAAGTGATCATAAAGTGCCATAATGTGTCCTTGACAATTGTTTGTTCAACTCGGTGGTGATTGAGAAGAAGGAGATTTTGCTGCAACAGGGATAGTGGGGTCACTAGCTTCATCAGCACGTATGCTTCACATACGGCGCCATTGTTGTTGTCGTTGCTGCGTGTGGCGCATGCGTGTCAATGAAGATATGAAACTATGACGTAAGAGTATCTTAAACTTGCAGAGAGCCAGTAATCACGGAGCTGCGTATTTGGCATTTCAAAATCCTTCCACTCTGGAACCTGGTTTCAAAAATGATCGTTTACAGACCCCCAAAACGCCGTCTTCGTATGGATGATACGCAGATTCGACAAAAAACGTATGCGTTTGTCTTCGTGTGGATGGGGCCTAAGACTCTATCTCGAGTTATCTCCATAACTTTGTGGGTAGCTGTGTTCAGCAGCAAGCTAACTTGGCAGTCTGTATTTGTGCTTTTTTGTTGTAGAAAGCACAAATATCCATTTGATACACTCACTGCACAAATTCTCTGCCCTGGTCATAGTTCCTTATAAAGATCGTTGTCAGGATCTTTATTTGTCATTTTGCTACAGATTCATGAAGAAATCTGAGGAAGCTTGGGTTGAAGAGTATAAAGTCATTTGTGAGATAAGTCACACTGGGAACACCCAGTGTCAATGTGTATGTTTGTGTGTGACTGCAGATCACTGCCAGGTGTGTGAGTGACTGATTGGCCTGATTTGGCTCAGGTATGGTGAGCTTGTATAAACTTCTGGGTGGCAGCGCTCAGTTCTGACTCATTGCTTTGCCATCAGAGGCTTTGAGAGCATCTTTCTTTCTCAGGTTGATGTTTCCAGTGTGACAAGTCTTCTGAAACACTTTGAATTCTGGTGTGTGAACTGTTTGAGATTCTCTAGAAGCTTTGAAGAAGTTGTGAATAAGCTGGAAGTCCTAAACCAGCCTCTTAAATTCTCTTTAAATATCAACAGATGATTCTTGAATTATTTAACCCTTTAACTCTCAGCTCAAGTGTTTGGCAGAGGTCAATAAATTCAGGAATATTTAATGTGATCAAAACCGTTTCAGTCAGTGTTTGTGGTTATAGAACAAACTATAAACAAACCAAAATAACTGAAATTTCCATTGTTTGGGATTTAAAGGTTTTAAAAGCCAAACGTTATTATTATTATAATTATTATTATTATTGTTATTATTATTATTGTTATTATTTAAAATACTTAACCATTTACTGGTTATTACATACATACAAAAATCTGTTATTCATCAAACATATGTTGTGTGTTTTCCAAACTCATTCCCATCTATTTTAAGTTATTTTTGATTGTTGTTTTTATTTACAAACATTTCTACCTTTTCTAATTGATTTTGCCACAAATATTTGTGCATTTTTGTCACGTAATTAACTTTTCAAACCTTTAAGTCCCACACCAAGAAAATATCTGGTTATTGGTTTGTTTGTAGTTTTCTCTGTTTCCCAAAATGTTAATGGAATCAAACAATGGTTTGATTAGTTCTGTTTGTTAAAACATGAATTATAAATGTTTTTTTTGATGGCCTCTGCCAAACATTTGAGCAGGTAGGTAAAGGGTTAAGGAGAGTGTATATAAACCTTCTTTAGTGCTAAATGTGTATTTATCTGCATGTCAGCAGTGATTTGGTTAAATCCTTTCAAAGTATAATCAAACAAAAACCTTTTTTGTTACTGGCTTGTAGCCATCTTGTATGTGTTTTATTTTCCCACCCTCACGAACTGTTCGTGATTCTAGAGGTTATTCTTTGGGATAACTTTACAAACCCCAGATGTGCCAATCACAGGTTTTTTGACATCCAACTGACAAGCCCAAAGTTATGAGATATTTCCTTAAATCACTCATGTTGTTCTTGATGTTCCTGTGAATTCATTTTAGAATAGTTTCCAGCTCTGTGTGCTGACAGTGTTGCATAAATTCCTGGTAAGGTTACAGAGCTGGTCCCTGACAGGTTGAAGAATTTTTATTACCTGTTTATCACCTTTCGTTTCTGTTGACCAGTCTGCTAAGCATTATTTTTGAACCTAAATGGATTTAAAGGTTTCAATGCATTCTTCTTCAGTTTATAACATTTATGACATTAGCTGGATCTCCAGGATGCTCATAGATTTGTAGTATAATTACCCGACAATCACTTCACGTGTTGGCTTAGCTCATGGCTAACAACAGCTGGCTAACTTTGGTACTTCCCCTTGAAGTGATGGATATAACTTGAAATGTAGAAACCCCTCTGCTGTTTGCTCTTCTGAGCAGGGGAATATGTATCAACAGAGTAACATGCATCAGTGATGCAGTGGACATTGTTCAGTTTCAGTAAATCTTTCTGGCATCAATAATATACTTAGCATCCTGCAGTAAATGTAAACAGAGTTGCATATAAACAGAAAACAGGACACAAAACCTGAAGTGTACCATTGAGCTTGGTGCACTGAGCCAGTTGCTTGCATGTTTTTTTCAATATTAATACCCATTTGCTGCTTTTTGTTTCTTCAATTCCCTTGAAGAAAATAGATAAATTGGAGTGCTGTTACTAAAAAATATACCACATCACCCAGAGAACTGATAAAATAACTTTGGCAATACTCTGACCTATCATGCATTATTCAATTATAACAATCACTGACATTCTTTTGTTTTCTCTAAGAGAGATCACATTTTGCGTTAAATCAAGTTCACAAAAATGATCTTTGACTGTAGGGTATGCTCACATTCTCTGATGTTTACAACCTCTAATGCTCAGTAAAACATGGTTTTCACAAAAATCCCTTGAACACTAGACAATGCTTTAAGGCCCCCCTCCCCACGTGAGCCAATCTGCTCTGATTGGATCACAGGAGGCGCTCTGTCACATGGAGATGTGTTAGAAAAACTGAAGGGCATACAAGGGAAATAAAAACAACAAAATAAAATCTATTTTAGATGTGGTATGCCAAGTTTATTTGTTTTCTATTTTTTCAACTGCTGGTTTACACAAAAATAAAGACAATATAATCTTGGAACAAAAGGATTTGATTCAGGATGCTGCTAAAACTGAAAGAGATACAGACAAAACTGTGGGAGGACGAGTAGAAGAACAATTTGGAGAGGACTTTTTCCCACAGCTCTACTTCATTACTGTCATCACCCTTCTCTAATGCCCTGTCCTTCTCACTTACTCCCTCTCATCAACACAATAAAACTCACTGGCATGGGTGGAAGTAGGGACCGTGGGAGAAGTTACTGCTCTGATTGAGTCAGTAGCACAAACAGCTCTTTCCCTTAAGTAAAAAACAGGCAGGCAAGCTCAGTTAAACTTTAATTATTGTAAAAGATTTGGACTTCTCCTTTAAAGTCTCCTTTAAAATGTAAAGAAAACATTAAGACAGATGAAAGTGACTATAGCAAAACTCTCATAATAAACATGTTTTTTGATGATTAATCAGAAATATAAGCTCTAAAACATTCACTCCCTGATGCTCACAATTATGTAGAAGTAGCCCTTAAAGTGTCAGCTCAAAAATCTCCACTTCATACCCATTTACACACCACTCACGCAGCAGTAAGTACTACTTGGGACTAGAGATGTAACGATATGAAAATTCTGTATCACGGTTATTTTGACCAAAATTATCACGGTTACCATTATTATTGCGGTATTGTTGCAGTGTGCTCAAAATGTTCAGAAAGTACTTTTACACACAATTAAATCACTTAACGCCTTTAATATTATAATCATAATGGTTCTATTTTGTATTTTTTGTCAATAATGGGTCAAGAAATGCCCTATGAGTACATTTTTATCCTTCTTTCATGAGAAATAAAAGTAAACCATCCTGGAAAGTATTTGACATTATTACGTTATAAACGGTGTGATTACAAGAAAAGAAAACTACTGATTTCAACTTCAAACAGGATTCTCTTTATAAACAGTTGTACATGAACATGATCAAAGTTTTGAGATGACAAAAAAATAGTCTTAACCTATTTTACATACACTCAGTCTCACACCGTTTAGTGTGCCTGCAGCATTAGTTTCTATGTTACAGCTTATAGTAGACAACGTCCAGGACTTTTTAAATGACGATAGTCCCTGAAGCAATGAACCTCCTTTATGATTCTCCTCTGGTCTCCCCTCTCCCTGGCAGATCTCTTCGATATTTTCTCCTCTAAATATTTCCAAATAACGACCAATGAAATCCATAAAACACGAATTTCGACGAAAAAAGACGATCGATTTCAAAATACGGCGAGTACACGGCAAGAACACTGTCCAGAATGATACATATTCTGTTATATATAAGATTTATACATTTTTGGATAGAATTACTGATAAGTCACCTGTTATTCTCTCAGGTATGGCTCACTGAATCCTCGCTCTCGCTCGCTCTCTCTTCCTCCATCTCTCTCTCTCTCTCTCTCTCCCTATGGCGCCGTCAGTTCATTTACTCGAAGAGTTCCTGCCGTTGAAATGGCGCACGTCTTCTTTTGCTGCAGCTTCGTGTTTAGACAGGGAGACTGTCTTCTATCAGTTTCTCCTCAGCATCCTTGTAAAATCCAAAATTCAACCTCAGTTCAGAGTCCGTTTCGACAAAAGTCTCCACTGTGTCTCGAACTTTCGCTCTGACTCAAGAGGTCAAACAATGCAAACTGCACATGCGCACATCGGTTGAGGATGCTTAGTCGATGACAGATACATTATGCCGGCTTTCCAGGCAAAGAGCAGCATCACCGTGAGTTGCTGACGCTGTGTGGTGATCAAACACGGTAAAACGATAATATTAAAAAGACACGGTAATGATTACCGTGGGAAATTTTAACCGTGACCGTTACATCCCTACTTGGGACTAAGGCCCTCCTCACACGAGGACGGCCCCGCATTGTCTTGGCGTCGGCATCAAAACATGTATCCCTGTTTACACATCCTATTGTTCATAGGCTTGTGCATTTACATGACAACGCAAAATCCACGCAAAATCCTGTCGGGTTGCCCGTCTGGTTCTGCTCCGAGGTGGATTCCACGTCAACAAGTGCTCATGCGTGTGTAACATGCTGCGTCTCTGCATGAGCACTTGTTGCTGTTGTTGCCGTAGCAGGTGGTGTCGGTGTTCTGCGAGCAAATGTTGGTATAAAAGTCGTAGCAATTTTTGTAGCTGCTGGAACAAGATGAGAATCAGCAAGGCTGCCGCCATTGTTGTTGTTGGTGTGTGTGACAGTGTGGGTTGGGGGGCGGGGAGGAGGAGGGGTGCTATGAGGTCACCGTCTTTCTCGGACTTATCTGTTTATACCAACTACGGCATGAAGATGAATATGAAGATTTCCACTTGCACCCGTTTTAAAAAAGATGCAGAGTCATGGACGAATATGCGTCTCCGTGTGTCAATATCACCAGATCGATAGTTTATTTTACCGGAGTCTTACAAATTCGTACTCGTTTACAGCCCACCTAAGTATCCTGCCAAAGGACACATCCCCATGTGACATCCACAGGGGGTTAAAACTCTTAACCATCTGATTCATGGGAGGGTGAATTTACAAACTTAGCCATCAATTACAGGGTCTCAGGCGGCTGCAAGGCACTGTAGGGGGTTAAAATGTGGTCAACATGATTGGCTAAAACAAAAAGGAATGGTCACCTCGAGTTTTAGACTGACCTTAGTAATGACAAGACCAAGCTGCTACACAGATCTTGAGATTTCAACAGGGTGAAGACTTAAAAAGATCAGAGATGTCACTATGTGCTAAACCATTTTTAACAACAAAAGTAGCAAATGGGGAGAGGCCAGGATGGGGGTGATAGTACCTAGTACCTGTTAACAGACTAGCAGCAGCATTTTGGACCAACTGTAAATGTAAAGTGCATTACAGCTGTCCGTACATACAGAGATTAAAGCCTAAGTCCCTCACTCAAAATCATTTGAAAAAAAAAAAGATTTAAAATTCGAAAAAAGTTGCGGGTGATAAAAACTGGATTGCCCAACAGGTTTTCTCAGTGGCAAGTTTTACAGAGAGATTGACATTCACACAAACTCTCACAACTTCAGGTCATTTGTGGTCAATTGTAGCCCAGAGAGCATGTTCTTAAAAAACGGAGTCCCTGCAAAAACATCATAATTAAAAAAATATTCAGATCATTGGTCGGAGTTTTACTTTATTGGTGTGAAGGGGATAATGGGGATGAGTCAGAGTCTGATGCGCTCTACATTTATTTTATTTAGCATGCAAAAGGAGTTTTCTTTTGTACTTACATGAAGTAGATGGGGTATCCACCCTCAAAATACCAGCAGTACTTTTTGGCTTCTACACACTGTAAAAGAGAGACGGAAAATGTGTCATTAAGCATGAAGAAAATGAAGTCACAAAATACCCAGCCATTTCACCATGGCATGCGTTAATAGTTCAAATGTTAGATGTCTGTGTAGGGTCATCTAGGTCATTGTTATCCAATGCTAATGCCAAGAGCGGCTAACTTACATCTTATAGACACAGAACTTTTCTTGATTGAAAACAGTCTGTATTTTATCCAGAGAAGTCAGTTGTTTTGAGAGAGGTGCCATGGAAGACATTTTTTGTCAAGATGGAAAAACCTTTGCTGAACAGAGGTGGTAGACTACAACACATTTAATCCTTTATTCACCTGAATAAAGGTCAAAAAGTATTTGCAAATCATTGACTTCTGTTTTTATTTGTTTGACGGATCATCAAAATTTTACTAGAAATGGGGGTTACACTCTAAGACCACTGCACCTTGTCATTATTTGATTAATTTGGAATTACACAATTGATTTAATTTGACTTAACACTCCATTATGTTAAACTTACAAAAACACTAAATTTGGACTAGTACAGGGTCAACAATTCAACACTCCACATTAAAACATGAAGCAAAAATGCCTCCCATGCATCTACACACATCCACAGAAATAACCATTGAAATATTTAGAAAGTCTAATTTTACACCACTCTGCAGACACACAGAGCGGCACACTGGAGAATTTTCCTGCATTACATTTCCTCCTCCTGCTCACAATGCACAGAGCCCTGACGCTGGAGCCAAGGCGACTGGAGAGCGCCTTTAATTAACTGTCTTTGAAATGATCTCCTTCTGTGAAAAGACCGCCTGCTCTGTAGTGGCGTACAGAGGATTTTCGGCTTTATCACTCTGCGCCCTGCAAAGAAGCTGAACGGGATAGGCTGAGCTTGTTGAGAAGAAAAGGGAGAAGGTGAGATAGCAGAGAAAAGGGAGCCGGATGAGGGCGGATGGAGGAGAGCGTGCTAAATGAAGTGTATCATACTGCAGGGACGGGACTCGCCTCAGGGTGGCAGGCAGCAAACACAGCATTACTTTCTATTGAAGTGCTCACATCTTCACAAAGATTACTTTAACTGGATTCTCAATGCCGGTGAAAACATTTGGATATGGTTGAGGAATTGATGTGGCATTCACTCATATCCTGTTAGTTTGTTTTGAACACTATTAAATCCAGCTAGTTATAAAAAAGACCACGATTAACAACGCTGACGCAGGGAAGCTGAAATGTTTGGAGGGTGAATTTGGTGTTTCATCTGCAGCATTCAGTCAACAATCTGTTACACAATCAAACATCCGTCTGCAGTGTGAAAAAAATCTGAGGTGATGTGGTAATTGATGGCAATGTTTCCGTGTTTTATTTCCAAAATGTATGAGAGGCAATGTTTTGTTGCATATTTTGAGGTCTTAACAAAAATAGAGGGTCAAATAAATCTTGATTGGGTATTTGTTATTCAAGCTAAAACATCATGAACTTTTTTTTACAAATCTATGAGATATACTACAAGTACATCTGCACAATATCCCATACACAAAGGATGAGCAACTTTGTTTACCATAAAGGTTGTATATGTCAACATCTACATTGCCCAAGGGATCAAGCCAGTTTCAGCTACCTCTTGGTATAAGTAACAGGTCATGTACTGGTTGTCAAAACTTTTTTTTTAAATATCTCGTTTGTCAAATGTATAAAAAGGAGTTTAAGAGAAACAATAGCAATCAGATATAGCTGTATTTTGAGAAATGTTTAATGTTGTCAGGTTTTCTTCACAAATAAACATTTTTGATGTACCAAACTAATGCATTAAGAGACAAGTTGTGCATCCCTGCCATTGACAGTGATTGTCATTGATTGTGATTGTGATTGAGCCTTTCCAAGAATTATGGAGTGATCCATTTGATCATGGAAGTTAAATTCTATGGTTTGCGAGAGAAGAAAGAAGTCGCTCGGTGAATTTGGTTGTATTTCAGTTACCTGATTTTACCAGCTTGTAACTGGAACATGTTTAAGTGAGATGTGATGTAATTCCCACTCTCTACCCATAGCTTTCATGCTATTTCAGACCCAGTAATACACCACTGATGCAGATGTGGGAGCAACTTGTGGCAAAGTGTCTTGCTGAAGGGCACATTGACCAACCACTGGTATGGTGCTCTACCCAACTGAGCAAGCTGCTTGTGAAACTAAACTAAACATGCTTGCAGAGATTTACTCAATTTGATAATATTGGTATTCACTACTCAGATGCTTGAGTTGAGCATTATTGTTTTTTTAAGGGCAGCATGCTGACAAGACTGAGAAATGGTCCTTATACAGTCTTTTGGGTGGATTCATTTGATGAGGAGAAAGTCCTAAAAGTGGTTACAAACAGTGTTGTGTGTAACGCCGAAAGTCTTGTGAGTCACGGCCGCAGGTCGTGTTTTTTTTGGGCTTGTTTCTAGAGGTGAAGTTGCTTCTCAGGGTTCTTAAGTCTGTGTGTATCCCCCTGATTACCGTCCAGCTCCTAACATAAAGGAAAACACGACTGTGGTAAGCAGTTTGTCCACTTCCTCGTTTCCTGGTTATATGCACGCCCCCAAACACACATGGCGCATGCTCCAGAGCCAAAGTTGCCAGGCCTGCTTGTTATAAGCGACGGTCTTTTCTTGAATAGATATTTAGCGCTGTGATATTGAAATGTAATGTCCATGATCAAGCAATGTAAAAGTAACGGAAAAGTAACGAGTAACTTGAAAAGTTACTTTTCATAGAGGGTAACTGAGTAAATTAACGAGTTACTTTTTTAGAAGTAACGAGTAACGAGCAAACAGTTTTTTTTACTTTTGTAACGTTTATGCTTATAAACTGTTAATGGAAAAGTTTATAAAGTTAATTTTCATAAATAAAATGTGAGTTTCACAAACATCTGTTCACCTCAGGCTGAATTATCAGCTGTGATTCAACAACACATCGGAAAAATCCCCAAAACTTTCAGTCTGGAGATCCAGCACAATGTCAACTACTTTGTGAGCCTACAAAAAAAAAAAAAAAAAAATTATCCCAGTACCACTCTATGCCAGACTGTGTAAAGGTCATAGTGCAATCACAGCCTGGATAGGTGAAACAAAGATCACAACTACAGCCCCACTGTTGGTTTTATTACACTCAGTTTGACAGGCTTGGTCTGGCTGACATAGTGCAGTGTCAAAATACCCAAACTAAACAAAATTTGTTACAACTTAACGCGTGAACTGAACCAAGTTCACAAAACTTTATATCTAACCCAAGATGATGATTAATGATTGTAGGTTTAACACATTTGGGGGCAGACATGTAGGTGGGTATGTGTCATTTGGACAATATTATTAACATACATAGCAAGTGGCTTGATCTACAGCCAAAGTAACACTCTACCTTTCAGTATGTAACTCAGTAGGATACCTTCAATTTATGTCAAGTTTTGAAACATGAAGAGCTACTATTGAGGAAACATTCTCACCTTTTGAAAAAAAAAAAAACACTGCAACAACTGTTCATATACTCTAGCCATACTTCTAAGGGAATCAAAAACCAAGCTAAGAACAGACTTAAAGGAGACATATCATGCTGATGCATGATTTAATACTTACATATAATATAATAAATTTGAAAACAAGACCTTACACCCCCTTAATTTTCAAAAAATGAGATACTGTATTTTTTCTGATATCCTAGAACGAGATTTGATGCCTCTGAAAATAGGTCATTGCGAGATGTCAAACGATTTCAAACGTCATGACAACACGAGGTACCTTTCTTTTTATTGGAGTAATCTGATAAAATACTCCCTCCTCAGTGATGTCCGTTAGCCACAAAACCGTCACCGAGGAACACATCCACCAGCAGGGGTTTATAGCTCCCTAGCTCACACTCACTCATTACCACCTCTGGCCTGTAGGGGGACTCAATATGCGGTCGCTGCTTTGAGCCTGCCGGAAAATACAGTAGAAGACGAAGGACAGGCTGGCTCTATCCCCGATAGAATTGACCAATCAGGGCACAAAGGGCTGTGACGCTGCAAGGTAACTTTAGGTCATCCTGAGATCCGAGCATTTCAACGACAGCTTGATAACGGCCTAAAATGAGGATATTGAGAACGCTATTGTGGGGCAATGAAGGAACTAAATGACTTGTACAGAGGGCAGAAATGCTTTACAGGCATCCTAGTCTGGCATAGTGAAAAGGAGAAACAAGCATGATATGTCCTCTTTAAGTTTTCAGCATCAGCTTGAACTTTTTGGCATATTGGTCTCCTTTTAATTTCCTAATTAAGCAACTTCACAGTCTTTTTTTAATCCATCAGCTGATCTAGCTATGAAAATGTCTTGTTTTTTATACTTTGTGTGTTGCAAAAGTGTTTGTGTGTTCTTTCAAGCCATCTGAGGAAGCGGAACCTATTTATGCCTCTTCATTATCCTGCTACTGAAACCATGTAATTGAAAATAGAAATAAATTCAGTCATAAACATGTCCCTGAGCTGTCCATGGCTAATATCCATAAATGTGAGAGGATTCGCCTGCACACAAACAGGCTCCATCCTCCAGAGCTACAGTGTCAGTATGATTCTGTATTTCAGTTTTTGATTACTTTGGCAACTCTTTTCCTTAAAAAATAATTCTTAATCAGATCCATTTTACAGTCAAAGAGGTGAAACACAAATCTGATAGGGGAAACTTTGACAGGAGTAGGAAGTGAGGATCACAAGGTCAGAGAAGGAAAAGAACTGGGGGAAGGAAAAAAGGCAAGAAATGAGAGCGGAAGTGATACCCGGGGGATAAAGAGTAAAAAAAAGAGAAAACAACTCTGAAAGAAGAGCAGAAAGCGAGTGTTAAAGGAGGAGTGATAGTCCAATGCCTGCCTCAAAACCTGCAATCACCCTAGTGTGTTTCCTTTCCAAGAAAATCATTCCTGGTCCTGAAATTCTGCTATATTTTGACGTCACAAATTCTACCACAGTCAACATGAATACAGGATAACATGATCAGATGGCTCCTGTGTAGTCTCACTTACACTGAATATAAATATGAAGGAAACATTACTGCTCTAATAGTTATTAATTCAAGTCTGTTATCCTCTTGATTTACCCTGGAGTCTGCTCAGTGTTCAGAAATATTCATCTTCATGTCATGTTTGTGTTCAACTTTCATGTCTCTGCACAGCAGGAGGTTTTGGTTCCCACCATGTCCTTGTGTTTCACTCTGATTAAAAAACAGCTGGGTAAAACATAAAACACTGATATGATGCAATTAATGTGGTAATATAATGATATAAATGGTGATTTATGAAACAAACATAGTTAGTTCATAGTTTATAGTTCATTTTATTCATTTGTCCCTTGAAGGGCGATTTGGTTTGCAGCAGATTCACATTCAGACAGAACAACATAAAAACATACATGATAATATGAGCAGTATAGACATTGGTGCACAGTTAGTTCCAGTACAAAAAAGTAGATAAACAAGGTGGAGTTATCAAACCAAGCTCTGCTTCTGATCAAGGAGAAGGACGGCAAATGACAGACTGCTGGTCAGCAAATATTCAGTAGCTGCGTAACCAAGTGCACGGTTAACATTACAAACAAGTAAAAGAGAAGGAACAGGCTACTGGTCAGCAAATATTCAGTAGCTGCCTATTAAAAAGCACGGTTAACATTACAAACAAGTAAAAGAGAAGGAACAGGCTACTGGTCAGCAAATATACAGTAGCTGCCTATTAAAAAGCACGGTTAACATTACAAACAAGTTAGTTATTGTTGTTCGGTCGAATTCTGACACTAGATTTTGTTTCATTTATGAAAAACAGGCAGCAGGCAGTACTTCTGCACCACAGTGTTTGTGGTCAGGTGTTACCCCCCTGACATTTTTGGATTTATCACTTATGTAAGGCAGCAACTTTAGGACCTGTGCTTCATTTACAAATTTCATTCTTGCTGTACCTGTGTTCAAGCTTAAACAACCACACCATGCTGATGTTTAACTCATGCTACCAGGCAGATCCAAGAATCACACCCATATTCATTTCCATTAAAGAGACCATATCTAGGGTAAGAAATTTTCATATCATGGTTATTGTAACCAAAATTATCATGGTTATCATGATTATTGCGGTATTGTTGCAGTGTGCTCAAAATGTTCAAAAAGTACTTTTACACACAATTGAAATCATTTAACCCCTTTAATATTAAAACAGCTATTTTTTGCTATTTGTCAATAAATGAGTCAGGAAATGTCCTTTGAGTACATTTTTTCACCCTTTTTCATTAGAAATAAAAGTAAACAATTCCGGGACGTATTTGTTAGTATTAAGTTAGAAATGCTTAAACTGTGTCGTTACAAGAAAGAAAAAAAATGATTTCAACATTAAACAGGATTCTCTTCATAAACAATTGTAAATGAACATGTTCAAAGTTTTGGGATGACCAAAATATAAACTTAATCTATTTTATATACACTCAAACATTTTTGATAACCTACAGCATTAGTGTCCATGTTACAGCTCGTTATATAAGACCATGTCCAGGCCTTTTTTGTTTGCTTGTTTGTCTCCCTGACGAGAGTCCCTGAAGCAGTTAGCCCCCCTTCATGACTCTCCTCTGGTCTCCCCTTTCCCTGGCAGATCTCCTCGACGTCTTCATCTTAATATTTCCAAAATTACAATCAATGATATGCATAAAACAAAAACTATGACGGGAAAAGACAAAATTATTTCAAAATACGGCGAAACACGCCAAACAAACATCATGAACACATTCCAGAAAGATTCTAACTCTATTATTTACAAGACTCATACATTATTTAGACAGATAATACTGATAAACCACCTGTTTTTCACTCAGGTATGGCTTACTGATTCTTCTCTCTCTCACACTCTCTTCGGCTCAGTATGCTCACAGCGGTACAGCAGTTCATGCGCGTCTTTTTCTTTTGCTGCAGCTTAATGTTTTAGACAGGGTGACTGCCTTCAAGCAGTTCCCCCACAGCATCCTTGTAAAATCTAAAATCAGACCAGAGTTCAGAGTCCGTTTGAGAGGAAAAGTCTCTGCTGTAGTGTCTCAGAGGCCAAACAATGCAAACTGCGCATGCACGTGTCTTTCTGCGGGACCGCGGCTGCTTGATGCCCATAGTTCAGGCTTTCCAAGCAATGAGTAGCATCAAAGTGACTTACTGACACACTGTGGGTGATCAAACTCAGTAAATCGCTAATTAAAACGGGACACAGTAATACTAACCGTGGGAAATTTTATCACGGTTTACCATTTTACTGGTAACCGTTACTTCCCTAATCATATCATATGCACTTTAAGGTGTTTTACAACCACGACAGAGAACGAGACAGAAAGTCTGCTGCCCCTGAACTTCTCCCTCTCTTTGCAGCACTGGCAGCTGCGCAAAACAGGTTATTCTTCAATCCCCCTCAAATAGACCTACCAGAGTGACATCATATTGTTTCATCATCAGTTTAAACTCATTGGCTCACAAACTCCATTACAGAACAGAGAGGCACACATTTTTTTCGTCAAATTTGCCGGAAAAGTGACCAGGAAGTCTCGCTGTGCTCCTCCTCTGTTTGAGTCACGCTGGTCCTGAGCAAAAACATGTTAAGCCAGCAGTGCTTTATGTCTCTTTTGACTATTTTTATGGACCAGAAGGAAAGGGAAGCCTCTTGAGGACTTACCTATTCTGTGTAAATACAAATAAGTAATTCAGGACAAGTAATACTTTCAGATATCCCAAGAACATATTTGACATTTTTCTTGTCTAAAATGGACTTAAATTTGGATTTTCTTTCCCAAAAAACCTCTTCAAGTCAGCTTTGCTTAGAATGGGCTATTAAAAATAAAGTCTGTTGTTCTCTGTAAAGTACAGTAAAAAACACTCATTACGTTAGGTCTTTAACTTAAATTGCTTATAGGTGTGTAAAATGTTGTCATTGCTCAAAATTCTAGGAGTGGTTGTGTTGTGTACATTGTACGCAACTGCATGAGCTCATTTTAAAACCAAGTGTACTTTACGTACATTTTGAGTTTGCCAAGGTGAAGAAGTGTACTGTGCGATAGGTCACTATGAAGCACTTACACCTCACAAACTAGACTTAAGAGTTCAAATGTGCATGGGTCTGCCTAGTTTAAGTGTTCCCTAAGATAGAATAAATGAAAAAAACACATTGCTTTGGCTTTGGCAAGATGTTAATTGCAAAATTTACAGAATCACAGACATAGCTCCCTTCAGGTCCCCAGTGTTGCCAGATTCTCAACTGAAATAAGAATCCAGGTTGATAAAAACAAGCCCCAAATAAGCAACATCCAGCTATTTTTTAATATATGTTACTTTTTTAAAAGAGAAATCTACATAAAGTGTGTTTTGATTTTTATCTACATTGCATATCACTTTCACAATGACATGTTTTTCTTATATGCCTTTTAATTTACTTATTCAACATCCTTTTGTTTGAAGGTGGAACATGCTCTGTGATTTATAACTGTGTTATCACTAAAGAGTCTGTCTAACCTAAAATTTTGTTAACAAACAGATATACCCAGGCTTATATCCAAGGTTGATGTTGATCCTCTCCAGCTTCATTACTGAGAGATCAACAAAAAATATATTTGAAAAAAAAAAAGATTCAGTAAAATTTACATTTGTGTTTGGAGTGGGAGAAAACAGTTTGTGTAACTTCTGAATTGAGTTTATATTGATAGTAGATGATACATCAGATCAGACCAGGTTTGGGGGCACAAGCCGAAACGATGAACTGCAGTTTTGGAATAAGCCAAACAAATTATGCAACCCGCAACTGCCAATATTTATAAGGCACTTTTCTAATGAAAAACCCAGTTGTTTATAAAAAGCGGACCTGAATTATATACAGGCCACAAGTATTTGAGTCATGTAAAATTAATATTTTAGGTCATCATAAGGACACAGGGACTTCTTCAACCGTAAAGTCATTACACAGTTGATTACTGCACAGTAAAATGTGTTACTGGATATAATATTTTGTTACAAAATTACTTATTATTATCACATTGATACTGGCCTTTAAAAAGCTCTATAGTAAGAACTTGGTGCATTTTCTCTCCTGAAATGTCCCCAGCTGACTGCAGTAACCCAGATTAGTGTAGCAGAAACATTGCTCAGCCTCTCTCAGAGGAGTCAGGGTCGTGCGAGGTGCTGGTTTACAGTGGAAGTGCAGCCTGCAGCCTAAATTATTCAAAATTGTATGATTTAGACCAAAGAATGCTGTAATGCTTCATTTTAGACGTGTTACAGTCCAGACAGACTAATGCGTCTCTTTGATACAGACGATGAAGCAGCTTCCTCTTAAAGGGCCTTAAAGCCTTTAAGAGCTGCTCTGAAATGATCACAATGTTCTCAGAGCAGGAAACATCAGTCAGACACATGAATTAACCTCAAACATAAATGGTACTTGATGTTTTTTTCACCCTTATGCAACAGAAAACTAAGTCATAGTGGCAATGCATGATTTAACTATGGGAACTTGTTTAATAAACTCATTGCCATTTATAGAAGTCTGTCAGGAATTCATATAAAACAAAGAGTATGGATTCAGCCTGCTCTATTGTAAAGTGTATTTAGATAACACTTGTTAGGAATTGGCTTTATGCAAATAAAGTTTGATATAAGCCAAAGCCCAATGATTTATTTTCCTTTGCTGGGTCTTTTCACACAGTTATTTCTCTAGAACTATAACCAGATAGACTAAAATTAATGCTAAAAGTTTCGATGTGACCCTTAAGCAAAAACACAATTAGAGGAGTGTGAGAGTAATTCTTAGTTATCTTTAATGAATTTCCTTTTATTGACGATTTGTGGTTGTAGATTCGTGGTTATCGTTGTTGGTCAGACAGCCACAACATGGCCTCTCTGCCTGCGAGAAGTCCTGTGAAGATGGCATGTGCAGTATCGCAGAGTCCATTACATCCACAACGTTTCAAATGCTCTGGTGATACTCAAACAGCTGATGTCAAATGACTTCATCCAATTGTTATGAAGTTCCAACAGAAAAGTGTCTTGCTCACTCAGTCACTGTGAGTGTTTGTGCTCGTGCACAGCAAATTGAGACGAGCTGAAACTGTTGTGTTGGCAAAATTTAATCCAGGGCAGAGTTATGTATACTCTTGATAAAGTCAAATCCCTGAAAACTTACTCTCAGCTGAAGAAGAGCTGGTGTCAAAACTAGAGAAAAAATGACGTTTTTAAAAGAATATAAATCCTTATGTGTCACTGTAGGTTCTTTAATTCTGTACGTTTCATTCTGAGCTTTGAACCTGAATATGACATTTGTAGAGTCAATCATCCCACTCGTAACCCATTATTGGACAAGCACCAACAGATGAGATTGGTACCTGAAGAATTAAGAGTATGGCTCTAGCCTGCACTACTGTAAAGTGTGTTCAGATACACTATATTGCCAAAAGTATTCGCTCAACTACCCAAATACTCAGAATCAGGTGTTCCAGTCACTTCCATGGCCACAGGTGTATAAATCAACACCTAGGCATGCAGACTGCTTTTACAAACATTTGTGAAAGAATGGGTCGCTCTCAGGTACTCGGTGAATTCCAGCATGGAACTGTGATAGGATGCCACCTGTGCAACAAATCCAGTCCTGAAATTTCCTCACTTCTAAATATTCCACAGTCAACTGTCAGCTGGATTATAAGAACGTGGATGTGTTTGGGAAGAACAGCAACACAGCCATGAAGTGGTAGGCTACGTAAACTGACAGAGCGGGGTCGGCGGATGCTGAGGCGCATCGTGCGAAGAGGTTGCGAACTTTCTGCAGAGTCAATCACTACAGACACCCAAACTTCATGAGGCCTTCAGATTAGCTCAAGAACAATGCAGAGAGCTTCATGGATGGGTTTCCATGGCTGAGCAGCTGCATCCAAGCCATTCATCACCAAGTGCAATGCAAAGCATCGATGCAGTGGTGTAAAGCACGCTGCCACTGGACTCTAGAGCAGTGGAGACGCGTTCACTGGAGTGATGAATCACGCTTCTCCATCTGGCAATCTGATGGATGAGTCTGGGTTTGGCAGTTGCCAGGAGAACGATACTTGTAGGACTGCATTGTGCCAAGTGTAAAGTTTGGTGGAGGGGGGATTATGGTGTGGGGGTGTTTTTCAGGAGCTGCGCTTGGCCCCTCAGTTCCAGTCCAAGGAACTCTGAATGCTTCAGCACACCAAGATATTTTGGACAATTCCATGCTCCTAATTTTGTGGGAACAGTTTGGAGCTGGCCCCTTCCTCTTCCAACATGACTGTGCACCAGTGCACAAGTAGGTCCATAAAGACATGGATGACAGAGTCTGGTGTGGATGAACTTGACTGGCCTGCACAGAATCCTGACCTCAACCCGATAGAACACCTTTGGCATGCATTAGAGCAGAGACTGAGAGCCAGGCCTTCTCGTCCAACATCAGTGTGTGACCTCACAAATGCACTTCTGGAAGAAAGGTCAAGAATTCCCATAGACACTCCTAAACCTTGTGGACAGCATTTACAGAAGAGTTGAAGCTGTTATAGCTGTTAAGGGTGGACCGAAGTCATATTGAACCCTATGGATTAGGAATGGGATGTCACTTAAGTTCATATGCGAGTCAAGACAGGTGAGCGAATACCTTTGGCATTATAGTGTAACTCTTGTTATGAACTGGCACAACACAAATAATGATTGATTAAATGATTGAAGTTGATTGAGAGAACACAAGCCCATAATAAAATATGCAGTTCAAATATATGTTTTTTTCATAAATGTGCTCTAACCAAGCATTGTATCTTTACTTAGATACAGTTAATAAAAACAGTATTGTTTACACTTTGCAGTGTAAATATAGAGTTGATCAAATGTACCTTGAGACAATGCTTTCTCCAACACCACATGGCAGATTTTGTTAAAAGTCACACTGCTAAGTCTTACCAAGTTTTACATTTTAATGAGTCAACATTGTACTGAATGTAAGTTAAAGCATTGAGCCCAAAAAAAATTAAAACAACACTTTGTTGTGTGGGCCCATGCAAACAGTAGGAAGTGTTATTAACTCTTATAGTGTTTATTTGTCCATGCAGATTTCTGCTGTGGTCATGAAGGATAAATGTGTACTCCATGCACACAAAAAGTTATTGTGTGCACTATAAAATTCAATCCTTGAGGCATTTCAGTTCAAAACACCCTCTGTGTTTGTGGCGTGCATAACACGGCACAATTGTTTTTCTGTGTTCATCGATTTCATAAGTTTTGTTTCCAAAGCTGGAGTAGGATGATGCATACTTTCATGATACACTTCTTTTTTCTTGTGGCAGTTTGATATATACAGACCCAAAGGGGCAGAATAATATGAAACCCTTTCTCTGGTCTGTGCAGAGAGCAGAGCAGCAGGGTGGCATGCCAGGTCGAGCTGTTTCTCTGGTTCGCTACATGGGAACACAATAGGTTATTTGTCAGGCGACTGGGGGAGGATGGGGCCATACTGTGACACTTGGGCAGAGAGGAAATGCCAGGAACACACACACAGGGAAAGGGAGAGAAAAGATGGCAGGGGAGATGTTAACAAAGTAGAAACTGCAGCAGAGCATCACTTCTCTCCCTAAAACAATGTACATCCACTACATTTGATTTCTGTGGTCACTGGTGGGACGTCTTATCCTCACAGGAAGTGTATAATCAAATCTATGAAGACTGAGAAAAACTGCTGTGTGAGGAAAAGGGAGAAACCATAACCTCTGTTATGGCTTTTCTTACATATTCTGATCTATATAAAGGGGCTGCATTAACCCATGTAACTCCAAGCCATATTTGCTATTTTTAGCCACTTGTTTTTTAATTTTTTTAGTTTTTTTTGGTACTGAGGTAAAAACAATGCATTTAAAATCTTGACCCCTTGAATACAATAATTCAATACAAGACAACACGTGCTTCAGAATAATTGTGTTAACATTAGGTCAAATTCAGAGACAAAAGCAAAAAACAAAATGGAATTTAAATTTTACAGATCTCTTACAAATTACAAATAACAACACTTGAAGTAAAAAGAAAACCATTCACATAATTAACACTTTTCCTTCTTGGACAGTAACCTAAATTGATATATTTGCCACTCGAGGAAGACATTTCTCTATAGAGAGAAGCCACGTCACATTACACTTGCAGAGGTTAGACTGGTTGACTCAACTACTCATCCTGCAGAGGACACACTCCCTTCTTGTAGCTGTAGCTTGTTGTCCTCTGCACAGGACTAGGACTCACATGCTTACCACTGTTTACTATGTTATTCCACAAAACAACCTCCAATTTGGCACCCTTTAAAGTTCACATGCAAACACTTACACATGTGAACAAAAGTGTTGGTACCCTCCTGTTAAAGAAAAAAAATCCACGTTCATTGAAATAACTGGAAACTGACAAAAGAAATAATAAATAAACAAACAAATATGGAAAATAAACTAATGAAAATCTGTCATTGCCTTTGAAATGTGGTTCAACAGAATTATTTAAAAAACAAAACAATGAAACTGGCCTCGGTAAAAATTATGGTACCCCTTGAAAAGATTGAGAATGATTTGACCACAGGGACATGTTAAACTAAGGTGCGTCCTGTAATAATAATCACAGATGTCTTCAAGCTTGTATTCAGTCAGTCTGCCTATTTAAAGGGTAGAAAGTCATCAGTATGCTGTTTGGTTTATATGGTGAGTACCACACTGAACATGGACCACAGAAAGCTAAGGAGAGAGCTGTCTTTGGAGATAAGAACACTATAGACAAGCATATTGAAGGTAAAGGCTATGAGACCATCTCCAAGCAGCTTGATGCTCCTGTGACTACAGCTGTACAGATTATTCAGAAGTTTAAGGTCCACAGGACTGTAGCTAACCTTTTGGGACGTGGATGCAGGAGGAAATTTGATGACAAATTGAAGAGATGGATAATATGAATGTTAACCAAAGAGCCCAGAACAACTTCAAAAGAGATCAGAGGTGAACTCCAAGGTCAAGGTACATCAGATAGCAGTAGCACCATCTGTCATAATTTGACAAAAAATTGACTTAATGGAGGACATTGCTGTTGAAAGCAATCATAACAAAGCCAGACTGGAATTTGACAAAATCCATATTGACAAGCCACAAAGCTTCTTGGAGAATGTCCTTTGGACAGATCAGACAAAACTGGAGCTTTCCTTCTTTTATATAAGGGTACCAACAATTTTGCACATGTTTGTATGCATGTATGTGTATATATGTAGGCTATATATCTATATATATTTATCTATATCTATCTATCTATCTATCTATCTATCTATCTATCTATCTATCTATCTATATATACATATATACATATATATGTATATATGTATATATACATATACATATATATATATATATATATATATATGTGTGTGTGTGTGTGTGTGTGTGTGTATGTGAGTACTCACACACATTTAAATTATATGTATATATACATATATATATATATATATATATATATATATATATATATGTATATGTGTGTGTGTGTGTGTGTGTGTGTGTGTGTGTGTGTGTGTGTGTGTGTATGTGAGTACTCACACACATTTAAATTTATATTTTTATTTATTTATTTGTGAGGGGACCTTCTATCACTATACAGCAAAGTAAACAAGCCATATTACAATCATTGACTAATTTCTACCTGTTGTCTCTGAATCAATGTTCACTCTGGAGGAAGAGCTAAAAGAGACTTTTAAACATAACCAAGAGCATAATATTCATATTGTATAAGAGGCAGCTACAGCTATATAACAATTTCTGCTACTTATCTTCACACCCTGCTTTAACCCAACACAACACACACAAGCATCAGCAGCTTAATAAGGCTGATAACACTGAATCATATGTTAGAACTAAAGCTGCCCATGTGCTACTCAGCATGGTGCAAAGCTGCACAATGCAGTGCACTGTTTTCTTCCTGATGCCCCATTTTTATTTTCTTCTCCATTATTTGCATTGATGTGGACAAAGAGGGAGACTGATAAGACTCTGAGAGGATTTTCTTGTTTTTTTTGGCTCTTGTCAGCAGGCAGAGTTTGTCCATTTGTTTTACAAGACGGGGGAAATGTAATCATTCACCTATATGTGTGAGCAAAGTGTTTAACTTCCAGGAAATAAGTGAAACTTTACACAGAGTTGTGCATTGATGAGCCTTAGAGTCAACCACAGTCAATACAATGCACTACTCATCAATTTCTCCACTTAAACTTTAGGTTCACTGTTAACAAGTGCAGGTATAGAGTTAATGCTGAATAGATGCAGAGGGGACAGCAGGCAATATGTGGCGCTCACGTTAAAATAGGACTATTGTTGGAGGTTGATCTCTTAATATATTATTCTCTTCTGGGCGCCTTGAAAGTCTGTGATGAAGAAGTTTGGATTTCATGTTGAGGTAATGTGATGAAGACATCACCATCATCTATATGGATGGGAGGGATTTAGCTTTATAAGGAAACAAAAAATTGTGAGCAACTACATTTTCCCTTTTTCCATAATTTGATCAAATAAAATATATGATAAAAATTATCAACATGATTCATCTTCTGGGGACTATATGACTGTTAACACAACTTTGTTCCATTTATTGTTCTATTTTAATTTTGATAACAAACTGTGCTGCTATCCTCCACAGAAGACATCATAAAAATAAAAAAGAAAGGCATGTTTTTATCACCAAGACCTTTTAGATTGTCACCGGGGAACTTACTGAGAATATGAGTTTATTCATTAAGATGGTCCAGCTCTCTCTGAGGCCTCACTCTGTTTCCAATGTGACTCTGAATCTGATTATATGACCAGCAGAGCTTCATATTTTCCACCCTTGATTGTCATTTCAGTCCTACTCAAAATCTAATAGCTTTTGGCCTCTTATCACTCAATAGTCAAGCCAGAATTGGCCTTTATATGACTCAGTTAACAATGTCACCTCTGGCAGAATGGATATGAGCGTGGGCGAGATGAATGAGGGCTATCACATTTGCAAACCGCTTACAGTCCAAGGGACAAAGAGGGGGAGAAACTGCAACCCTCAAAACTTTTGAAAAAATGTTTTAATTGAAATACTGTTATGCTATCATTCCATTAATATAGAATTGTAGCTATCCATCAATGTGAATGTTATGAAAGGTATAGTCTGGGGTTTTTGAAGAAAGGCTGTATGAGGTACTTGACATTAGACTGATTATTAGCCACAGTCACAGAACTCAGAGCACAGGAGCTCGGGCTACGGACACAGAATTAAAATAATCGTGGCTGAAAAAAAGCTGTAAAACAGCACAGAGTGATTATATACTCTTCATTTATAATGACTTACTTTGTCACCACCAAGCCGTTTTGTTTAGGCAAGATTTAGCTACACAGCACAGCCTATGTGTTCTTCTGCCTCCTGTTTCCAAGGGGAAGCAACAACAATCGACACTTCTTACAGCAAATATGGCCGCTGTTTCCCAATGACACCTGATATACTTGTGCAAAGTGGAGTACAAACAGCATAACGTCCTGAACATGGAGAGTCAACAGGTCTGAATGAAAATTGGAGGAAATGGAGTGGTATGACAGCCAGAGAACCCATGTTCACTGTTGATGCAGATGGAACTGTATCAACTGGATGAAATAAGACTGGAAGTGTATAAAATCACTCAAGGATGTCCCGGGATCAGAGGATGTGCCTCTGCAGTCAGCAGCTCTTATCATACAGAGCCTCTCTGTTGTGATCCACTTCTATACTTGTACAAACCAGATTGACTATTTCATGAACACTTTCATAAACTCTGAGCTGAATGAAAGTTTATCTTCAAAGTAAACATGTGGCTTATTTTGATTATTTATCTTGTAAAGACAGAAGCCACAGTTTCAAAGATAAGTTCACTGCATGATAGCACGCAGTAGGGCTGCAACACCCAAATGATTAAATTGATGAAAATCGATAATAATTCGTTGTCAACAAATTTAATTATCGACTTTCCTCGCAAACAAATTCCGGGTGTTTTGGTGCATGAAGTTGTAGCTTACAGTCAGTTAACTATGAGGAGATGAGCCCACTCTCTCGCCGTAAGCTACTGTGAGAGGTGCGCATGCACACTAGCGACCGTCACTGCACATAACAACATGCAGAAGGATTCACAATGACGGCGTCCACGGAAGCATCACTTTGCGAACGACCAAAAACCTCCAAAAGCTGGGAGCATTTCACGCTCAACAAAGCAAAGCAAACGATCACTTGCAAACATTGCAAGGCCGACTTCATCTGGCATGGGAGCATGACCTCTATGAAAGAGCACTTGCTGAGAAAACACGTCGGTGTGTTGGAGATGGACGAAGACTCGCCTCGGTATGAAGATTATTTTTGTTTGTTCCATTCAGCTGCATCTTATTTTATTGAATACTTTATAGACAAGACTGCTACAACTTTGCCTGCTTTGTCTCAAGAAAAAATAGTAAGTTTGTGAGCAACATGCAAACAAGTCTGTTAATGTACTAACAGTTTTGCACAGTGAGTCCAGAAAGAAAAAAGCTGTAATAAAATATTATTACTGAAGGAAAAATGCTTTTTATTGTCTTTGTTGTTTAGAAAATACCAAAAACAACTTTAAGCTAAATTGTAAAGGAAATTGCAAAAATGTGTCATTATCCGATTAATCATTTAAATAATTGCCCCGATTTATCGATTATGAAAATAATCATTAGTTGCAGCCCTAGCACACAGTAAGGTAGTTGGAGGTTAACTGAAGAACATTGTTAGTCAAAACGTGCTTGGTCAGCAGGATCAGTCAGACCATATCTTGGTCCATGCATTGCTGACAAGAGGACATGTAAACTGTGCCATGTAGTGAAGTCGTTGGTAAACAAAGTAGCTTTGTAGTTTTCAATCATCCGTTTAAATGGTATAATTAGTCTATGCTGTTTTTCTGACTAAGTTTGACCCACTACTCTTTTAATTAGTGGAGTATGTGGCATAATCACGAACCATGTTAAAGCACAGCTTCTGTGCTAACTTTTTCTGCAAAGATAGTGACCATGGCTTTGTGAATGAAGCATGTGTTTAGGCTTATGCTGTGAACCTCATACAACCCTGTTTCAAAAATCCCAAACTATCCCTTTACGACTTAAAAAATATGGTTTAAAAATCTTACACTGGTTTTGGTTAAATACATACTTGATAGATAGCCTGTATTAAAAACTTTTACACCCTAAAAGATAACAAAGTGTCACTGTCAGATGCCAAACGCCTGTATCACAAATTGGTACTTTCCAGAAGATCCAAAAAAAGCCCTACTACTGAATGAATTAATACTGTATTGTAAATTGCAAATTACAAAATATCCCATCCACATGGAAGGAGATTAACAGCTCTGTTTCATGATTTACTAGAAAAGCACTCTTAGAGCGCAGTCCTTTGCCAAGCAGCTCACTTCCAACCTAAAATTATGATTTCCACCCAACATTATAGTCCTATGATAATTTAATGAGAACATTGTGGAATGAGAAATATCAATCTGCAAGAAGTGTGATTATTGGTCTTGTAATATGTTGACTGAACCGAAGTGCTGCTGCTTGTACAGATGTTGGTGTTGTACAAGCCATGGCACTTCCAGTGGGCGATGTCGCGCGGCCTGTTGGTCAAAGCAAAGCCACGGCGCCTCGGTGCATGGCATGTTCACTCAATATGGACTTTGGGGGTCGGTTTTTACACTCATACATATACAGACTTCTGCTACGACAGATTATTTCCGTATTAACATTATAAGCAATCCTCTTTCAAGTGAGTAAACGGCATGTTTGGAGGGAATGCGAGTGAGCAGAGCTAAGTTTCAATAATGTTAATAGGCTCACAGTAATGTTACTAGTAGCTGTGAGTTGTGGAGTACTGAGGTGTTTATTACAATTTCAGGAGAATCTGCTGAGAAACCAAAGGCTCCAGTACCAGCAGCGGGCTTTTCTCATCAGCAAAACATTTTCTCCTCTCCTCTGTGTCTGTGAGCAGAACTCTGCATGCCCCAGCTTTCACTGCTGATTGGTTCATCACTGCTGACTCTCTGTGTAACCTAAGTATGCAACCAATTGGATGGTGCCGTGAGTGTGGGACAAAAGACGGCCCAGTGTAAAGTAATGGGACTTCATCATAAAACTTAAAGGTTTTTTTGGTCTGATCGGATCAGCATCAAAGTTTGTTAACGTCTTCCCTGGATCAAACCACACCTCTGGTAAAAATGTTCATGTCAATCTACCCAGTAGCCTAGTTTTTGCATAACCTTGCAAACTGACAAACAAACAGATGGACAGACTCCAGAAAACAGAACTTCCTTGGTGAAGGTAAAAATGAAATCATAAAAAGTAGAGACAGGAAGTTTTCACCTGATAGAAAAAAATATTTCATAGATTATACTGAGGCCAATAAGCAAATTACTGTCCATATTTCTTATGGTTTTATTGATGAGTAGACTAAATTAAAAAACTTTTGGTTTCCAGTAGGAGTGTAATGGTATTTGTATTTGTCATGGTACAGGGGTCACGGGTCGGTACACCCAATCACACGACGAATACATGAGTAAGTCAAAAAAAAAAAAAAAAAAAAGGCGAGTCCTGACTCCAATCTTAGGTTCTTAGGTGGCGGTAAAGAGTCTAAAAGCTGCCAGCGACCGCCATTACAACAGAAGAAGATGAAGAAGAAGAAGCGGGTACAAACAAAAACAAACGAAGAAGAAAGTACAAGCATAAACAAATGAGAGATGCAGTGTATAGAGTTGAAGACCCGCCAGCCTCGTATAAACCTGCTGTGTGGGAAAACTTTGGATTCCAAATACAGTACAGCAATGATGGCAAAAGAGTGGTGGACTGGACAAAGACCGTCTCTCGCTGATGTTCCGTGGAGGTGGGGTACGTCGCGGGTAATGCATCTAACATGCGACATCATCCCGACGTGTCCATCACTGGTGCAAGGAAAATAACGTCTACAGTGTATCAGCTTATCCCCATTGCATTCAACCAGACTCTGAGTAATAACACCGACAGGGCAAAAAAAATGACTAAGGCGATTAGGATATAGGCTACATATCTAACTGTGCACTAAAACACTGCAAGTGTTTGGTAACTATTAAAAAAGGAAACTAAGTTACCAGTTCATACTTGACTACCTCAGTAAAGCACTATGTATGTTTTTTTTTCTTTTCCTCTGTATGAGCAGAATGAATGTTGAGAGAACCCCCAATTGCATTTCTTTTATGTTTTATTCTATTATTTTTTTTTACTTTAACAGCGGGAGATGGTAAGAAGTTTTACAGTAAGTTGTGGTCTGCTCAAAATAAATGAAAAAAAGATACTGTAGTACATTTGTGAGCTTTTGTTACTTTTCCCCCGCTGTACCGAAAACGTACCGAGCCGTGACCCCCACACCGAGGTATGTACCGAACCGTGACTTTTGTGTACCATTACACCCCTAGTTTCCAGTAAACATGAGCCCAACAAGAAGAAATGTTTCAAAAATAGAAATAATCTTGAAATCGAGATTATCTGCCCTCTGCCCAATTGTAATTGTTATCCAGCCTCCACTTCTGTCCTGTCTACGCTCACCATCCAGCTCTGTTCATTGTCTTTCTCTAATTGGAACTCTGTGAAAGCGCTGACAGCAGAGTAAAATGTCCCTCTGTGCTCCTAAGGGACAAAAAAATGACCGTTACATAACCACAGAACGTGTTTTCCTGCTTTTAAAGCAGCTCAGATGGGTTTTGGCTGGACGATTGAGGGAGGGATAAATAGTTCAAAAGGTTTTACACCAACCATTAGAGCTTTTAGAGCAGGACTGTGAATGTGCAGGATGTGTTTTGTCTCTGAAAATGTAGAATGCTGTAGATGAGACATGAAAGCAAACAGGTCGATAAGGAAGCTTGCAGTGAAAACTCAGACTTTTCTGTTAAGATTCACCTCATATATAGGATTTAAAGTCATTTCAAGTACGGATTTTTCTTACATTGCACATGAAAAAAGAACATTTTATCCTTGACTTATAAGTGCATGATGTATAAGAAAACAGACATTTGGATACATATTGTGAGTTTTTTTTTAAAGCTTTTTATTATTGATTTAAGAAAAGAGCACTTCGTTCAGCATAAACATCTACTCGGGAATTTCCCATCTATGTATCAAATTACTTCAAACTTCAAATTTAGATACCATTTTTATAACAGAAAGCAGAGCTCTGATGGTCAAAGTGAAGCATACACCCACCCAAATTACTCACAGTAGGGGACCCAAGTGAAGGAAAAGGTGGAATGAGTGACATTTTTTTTTTGATAAGTTCAATTTTATGGATAAACTTAAAGCAAATGTGCTACTTTAACGAAGTGCAAGAGCAATAAAACAGTTCCAAACAGGACTGTTAATAAATCTGATCTTTGGGGGCATTTACACATGTCACTAAAGGACCAACAAGCATCATCTGCCAGTCAGAGTGTCTGCACAGGTCAGTGCACCCTGATCCTGACTCAGACATTGTGTAGGTGGCAGTAATGCTGCCTTATCACCAACCTCCACTCACCAAAGCAACAGGAGAAGTCAGAGACCTGTTCATTACGCCCATTTGCTGGAGCCAGAGTTTGTGCTGTCTGTGTTATTCCCTGACTAGTTTCCAAAGCTCAGCTGTGGCTGCGTTCATGTAAGGCAGGGATTATCTGTTTCAGTTACAGGGTTGGACACACACTCACAAACATATTGACTGTGATCTACTCATTGCTCCAAAGCTCTTATGCAGCTAAAAAAAATCATTGAAGTAAGCAACGATCACTAACCTTGTGCAGGAGCTGGACTAGCCAAATTTCGTGTAATCAGACAGGTCTGTCTTGCTAAGCTCCAATCTAAAATGATTTTGCTTGGCCCAAAGCAGCACTGTCCATCAGTCATTTACAACAGCAGGAGGAGGTGGGAGGAGCAAGACAATGGCAGAAGGTAACTACACTTACAGCATTTCTTTATTTAACTACCTGCGCTGTGCCCGTGCCACGCCAATGGGGTGCATCCAGGGAATCCTGCAATTTTTGTACAGGGCGCAGTAAGCCTGAAGATTTATAAATGATTAATTGAAGGACCTCAAGTCTCTGTCTCTCCCTCTGCAGTGGGGGGAGCGAAGGCATGAGTGGGTTTAACACAGCTGAGTGTCCTCTTCACCAATCAAACGAACGCCTCTTCTTGCCTTTAAATACACTGCAATGACTTATCGGTCTGACTGATCCCTGCCACCGTGGCCACAGTGTGCTGAAAAAACTGGGAGAGCACAGGGGTCATCAGCTGTGCATCGGAGGCCACGATGCACGTCACTGTGTGGACCTCCTCGTGGGACAGCTGTAGTCTGTTCTTGTGTCATGAATAGGAGTACAAAATTAAGTGACAATTACATTTAAACACAGCAGCAGGCTAATCCATTCATCATGCTTGTGATCCACCTGCATTCCTGGTCTGTCATTGCCAAATAGCAGAACCTTTGGTGATATATCCTCTCCCTGTATCTCATCCTCATCCTCCTTGCAATAATGTACTCTATCTTTTTAGATCACATTATTAATAAAGATTAAAACAGACAAATAAGGGCAATCACAGGTAAATCCTTAAGACACCGAATGACTTACATTTATGCTGCAAGCCTCTCTCTCTTTTTTTTAATTTTATTTTAAATTTCATTAGATAAGAGAAACTGGATATAACAACGTACTAGTTGATGAGGCTGTTTGTGGTTTGTTTGAGAGATGTGAACTCATTAGTGTGCATCACACTTTGAGCTGCTGTCAAGTTAAGTTTCCATTATGACAAACGTCTTTGATCCGACACCTGATGTGACGGGACAGTTAATATAGATACAAATGTATATGCTGGTTCAGATGGTTACATTAAATAGTGATTGCTGTGATTGTTTATTGCATTGAAATTTGCCTGAGTCTGGAGACCTGCCTCTGAGGCTTTGGTGACGTGTGCACACTGTGCGCCTCTTAGCCAACAAAGCCATGAAATTGTCACTGCGCCAACCTGAATCTGTCGGCACCTCCCCCTGGTGCACCACCACACCCATCTCAACGCAGCCAGTCTACCAAATTGCAAAACTGCACATTGGTGCGCCGGGTGAAATGACCACTGTGCAGGGTGCGCCAGACTCCGCCACACTGTGCCACCCTGTGCTGCGGCAGGAAATTAGGGCCCCAAGAGACTTAATCCATCATTTACAGAGAGAAAACTCGCATCAAACTATTAAAGTCCATTGAATTGATGAGATGATTTGCTAAATCAAATCTTTTCTTGATGGTAGCCCAGAGAAGCAAAGAGGCAACTGAGTACGTCAACAAAAAGTCTTGCGTTTTCAAAAAGTGCTGTATCCTACAGTTGTGTTGAAGACAGAACTTCAATTTATGAAATCTTTTTCTGGTACCAGGAACTTTATTTTGAATTACAGTGTGAATTTTAATAGTACTGTCTCAATAAAGGCAAGGTAGTCTTGTCACAACTGCTTTATGTTGGAGGGGGGGTTCTATCTACAGACATTTTATCTAACATGTTCTGTGTCCTCCAAACCAGTCCATCAAGCTCCCTCAAATCAAATACCTATGTAACCAGGGGGAAAACAAAACACTAAAACAGGAAAAACATGTCCTTCACTTAATCATTTACAAATCTTCAGTCTATCTTATGTATCAAAAAATGCCACAACAATGAAAAACAATAGCACCAGCAATCAATTCATTGATTGCTGGTGCTATTGTTACTCATTTAATGCAAATGAGTAACAAAAGCATTTAGTGCTGATCATTGTGAATGCATTTTAATATGTATGTATGGTAAACTTTGTTATAAAGTTCAACATAATAAAACCCCTAGTTCTAAAAGACATCAGTCAAGAAACTCTTTAAACTGAAATCAACTAAGCTAACAGGAAAAAAAGTTGCAGTCAATATGTGATTTGATCAAAATAGGAAATATATTGTGGACATATTTCCACCATATTGTCCAGTCCTACTTTAATATAATTTATCATTATGTTGACTAGTTCAACATTATGTTCAGTCTTTGAATGATTAGATATGAAACAAGAGCAAACAATGTTGAGCTGCCTTCCACTCACATACTGGCACATACAGCTGCGCCTTTATCAGAGCATAAATTTGGTCAGAGCACTGATGAGCTGCAGAGTGTGGTCCTGCTGATGAAAGGAGACCACCTCAAGAAGTTTTAGTAAAGTCTGTCAACTTTGTTGAATATGGCCTCCATTTGAAATAGAAAATATAGACAATAGTGTGTTTAGTTCGGTAAAAACATGATGTTCCTTTTGTAATATTTAAATTAACTAATAGTTCCAGTATAACAAAGTGACTTCTTGGAAACTAAAATGAAATTTACCTTTTCAATCTCTAAGTTACCCATTACCAGTTTATAGTGCCCCCCTTGCAAGGAATAAAGCTTTGTGTAATTAAATCATTAAATCACCCAGATGCCATAAAAAAAAATGAAAAACCATCAAGGAACAATGTTTTCTGTGTAGGGAGTTTGATGTTACACTGATTTTATTCATTCCCTGTTTAACTTTCTCTGCATTTTCTCAGTTCCTACATGCTCCTTGCCTTCGCCCCCGCCCCTCCTCTATAATTCATTCCTTTCTTCCTCTCCCCCCATTTCCCATCCAGCCTGTTCTCCCTCTGCTTCCTGTCTTATTGATCTCTGCTGACCGCACAACTACCTCTGCCATTAGTAGGCAGCAACAGACTTCCCAGCATCATTTGATTGTCAGTGTGTGTTTGACCTGAAGTGGAGTCTACAATTAGGAGGAAGCAGAGCTGGAGGAGCAGAGCTGGAGGAAGTCTGCACTTCTTGTGTCATGTATAACAAGAACAAATATCAATCTGCTGCCCTGCCAATGGGGGCCACTGACAGAGGTAGCTGTTACTAAACACCATTGATTGTACAAACACTCACACTTGATTGTCTCCCTAAATGGGAAGGTTGATGTTCATTTTGAAAAAATGCATTAAAGCTGCAGTATGTTGAAAACACTTAATGAATTGAGTTCATTAAAGAATTTGGATGATTGCATGATGTTGTCAATATTAAATTGATGCTTTCCTTTAAATAAACACTGTTGAGATCTGTCCAAGCACCAGCCTCTGGGCTGTCATTGTGCACCGAGCATGATGCCAAACACTGCAGTCTCTAAAGTCACTGCTGAAGCTGCTATGAGTCAATCCTCAAGGGCACTGATGTTAAAATGCTCATACAGCTGAAATAAACATACATACAGCTCAGTATAAGATCACAAAAGCCCTGTTGAGCCATGTCGAGCTAAGGCCACACAAAACTAAGGGCGTTTTCACACCAACCACATTTAATGCGCACCAAAGAAGTTTTGGCTCAGGGTTTGCTACGTTAGTGCCTATGTGAATGCAACCACCGTCCTTTGGTGCGCACCAAATCAGCCGGTCCGAGACCTCCATGAAGGGGTGGTCTCAATCTGCTCCATCTCCCGACATTTGGTGCGGTTTCACTGGTGTGAAACAAAGTGGTCCGAACCGATCTACTTTTGATGCATTACTTCATGTTAATCCCGCGGTTGAATCTTTTGCTTACTCAATTTGTCGATTTGTTTAGTCTGGCTGAGGATTACGATGATTTACAAGGGTCCAGAAGGTCGCTGATGCTGTCTCAAACACGATAAAAAAACACATTTGAAGGAAAATGTAGAAGAGAGCGAAACGTAAACATTGGTTGTCTGGTTTAGGAAATGGTTACCATGGTAGTCTCTTCTTCATTCTCCTCTGTAGCAGTTTTGGTAACCAGTTACGTGCATATCGCCCCCTGCTGTTTCGAACTGAGTAAATACACAAATGTTGCAAATGTGAATGCAAGCCAGCGGGGGAGGGGGAGGAGGGCGAACCCATGGCGAACCGCACCGCAGCACGGTTCGAAACAAGTGGACCTAATGTGAAAACACCCTAAGATGATGTCAGTTGGGCAGTTGAGTTGTGTTGACCTCCACTTACCTGTCCAATCATCAGCTGTGTTCACCTCTGTTATTGAATGTTAGCTGCTGCCCACCATAGTTCAGTATACACCAGTTTGGTCAGGTCCAGTTGCTTTCTCCTCAGGACTACATACTTGAGCGTGTATAGCCCTTTTCTAGTCTTTGCCCACTCAAAGCAGGTTAACAGCACAGGTCACAACTACCCATTCACACCCATTCACCCTCACAGTCACTAACTGATGGTGAGTTTCAATGTCAGCTGTCCATCAGTATCAACTAACAAACGCCCTTTTGTACCCATTTCCAGTATTGGGACGCAGCAGCCGAAGTAACTTGGATGCTGCTGAGCTGGGCTGAAACCTGCTAACCCCTTCCCTTCAGGCACCACCGACGCTCATGTGGTGCCTTTTTGGCATATACATCTGCTTTATTAAATGAGTGACGTAACAGTACATTTTTACAGACCAAAAGTTCCTCTAAGTTGAACGTGCTGCTCATATACGCTGGAGAGCATTAAAAGGTGTATCAGTCAGGAGGCCATCAGGAAACAGCAAACACTATCAGCACAACCTTTATCTTCCCTTCAGATACTGTAATAAGCTAACCTCCACTGGGCACGTAAAAGCCTTGAGGATGTACTTTGATAATAATATACATTAATGTGTGAACGCCTCTTTACTTATCTCTGGAACTCCACCGCAGATCTTTATGGGGAACTGCTACTGGAAGCTGGTGTTCCAGTATGCAGAGTTTAAGCTCTGCTATCATTTCCAAATAGAAAACCAAATTTAATGAAACTGGTGAAGTGTCAAAGACAGACAATGGATTTGGGGGTCCCATGAAGACAACATCCATGTAAGACCAGTTCTTCAACCTTTCTTCAAGGGCTTTTAGGACATTTTGGTGGGGGTGCTACCTACAGGTTAAGCTGTGGTGCTCATTCCAAGATCCTTACAAGTCATACTTTGTGGTAAAGGTGAAAATCTGGCTATCCAATAATTTAAATTCAGTATCAACTGGTATCATGGCAGTGGAGAAACGGTCAACTGAAATGGTGTTTCCAAACTTCTGTTGAGGATAGATTTGTTTCTGAAAAATAGGAACAAGTTCTGATCTTCACTCCTGGATAATAAAACTTTTGGTCTAAAAAGATCCATATCTGATGCTATTTTAAATTAATTTAAATCAATAGGCATGCTCATGTATTACATTCCATTTTATTAACAGCAGGGAGAAGCACAGAGCTGCTGCTGTCAAATACAAAGCACTGTCATTAGTTTTCATAAGGAACAGCATTTTTGCACGTCTTGATGAAATTTATATCAGGCATTTGGATGGATACTGAGGCTGATAGCAGCAAATATCTGAAGAGATATATGTCTGTGGCAGCATTTGAAGGTGTAGTCAGCGATCTTCTAATCTTCTAATCTAATACAGTGTTTGTCAAATTTACCATATTTCTCCTCTCCATCCACAAGATGTCCCCACTGACAGCATGTTGAAAAAAAAGTCCGGTTTCAATATACAGCCTTGGCTCTGAATTTCAGCAGGTAAATACTGTGGCTCGGGTCAAGTTACCAAAACAGAGTAAACCCCCCCACATCCAGGGGGCGATCATACTCATGTGCAGATCAGACAGAGGGGGGAGGGGGAGTCGAAGGTAGCGTAGCGTGCGCAGTTGGCCCCAAGAGAGAGATACAATATGTGCAGTAGCAATGGCTGAAAAACAGCTCAAAAGAAAGAGGTTAGAGGAGTGAAAAGTGAAAAAGAAGGGCTATGACCATGAAAGAGCGAAGACTCGGGTCAACATTGGTGTTGCTTTCCGACCGTGGAGGGAATTCCGCCAATTAAGACCTGAAAACGGACACGGATGTAGCCGTCTGTCTGCTGGTGCTTCACATAACAGTAACAGCCGTCGGACATTCATCTTATTGTCTAATCTGCCAAAATGTACTGTTGTTGTGATGTTATCAATATTGTCAGTCGAATTGTCTGACGAGTCGCGGTTACCTTAGCTACGTTGGTCAGCTACGCAGTTTCTACAGCCGTTTCCATGACGATGCACGTCCATCAGCTTTCAGGGGTGGAGCCAGGGATGAGGTATGAAGAAAGAGGCGGGTCTAAATTCGTTTATAAACAACCTCTCCACTCATTTTCTCCCACATCGCTGACTACACCTTTAATACTTTCTTCAACAGTCCCTGCTTTCTTTGAGCAGTGAGCATGCCTTTAGGTTGTAGTGCTTAAACTATGTCTGTTTTGCTTTGATACTGATGAACTTGGAGACAAAGTATAATTTTTGGCACAAACAACAGGACCTGGATGTTGAGGGTTTAAAGTAGCTTACCCTAGCTTTTCTAGTTTAATTACCTCTTAGTGTCACAGCCACTGCTGCAGCTCATTCTGCTGACTGTGTTGATGAGTGGATCAATGTGGGCCAAACCACGTAACAAACTCTCAGCTATTTTTAGAACAGGAACCTGTCCCTTTCACCTCACGCAGCATCAGGTCTACAGTCCAACACCAACAGCCTTCAGATTTCTAGCAGGACGTGCACTGAATATTTTCAGGCAGCTTTAACAGACGGGTATGAACTATGTTGGTCCGTCAAAAGTGGTTTGTTGTTGTTTTGTTTCCTGAAGCCTGTCTCTGCATCACTTTGACATTAGTGGTTCACACATTCATTTAAACAGCTGTAGGCTACTGTCAACTCAGTATACCCAAACATCTCTGCTTTTAGTGAGGGCAAAGGTTTGTCTCTACCAGCACAGTAAAAGCTAGGGCTGGGTTTAAAAAATGAATTTAGTCAAATTTGAATTGATTTCCCTTTCAATGGTTCATAATCAATCCACAAAATCCAAAGATCAATCTTTTAACTCTGGTAGTTTTTTCCTCATTGGATTTGCAGAGAAGCAGCCTGTGGTATCAACCCTTGCAGAGATGTTACTGCAGCAGTCAAACAAATATGGTAGATGAGAGTAGCACTATAGGGACACCACGGGCGAGTTTAAAAGCTGATGTTTGGACATGTTTCTGATTTAACAAGCACAAAGGAAAAGACGAGTTGGACAAAAAACAAATAATATGCATAATATTCATTAATATGTATCATTAATATATGATTAATGTAACTGCTTTGGGTGCAGATCTTAATGTAAAAATGAATTGTTAATAATGTACCAGATCAAAAGGTTTAAATTTACAGCATTATTTTAATTGAGAAATCCAGGACTGTATAATTTATTGAATTAAATCAAATCAATTTGAGACCTTGTCATACTGAATCAAATCAATTCAGAAAATCTGACTCAACACCCAGCCCTAGTAAAAACAGTTCATCTGCAAAATTATTCTGTCCATCACTTTGAGAATAACTGACACTTGCCTTTTTCTGTAAAGTTCTGTCATACTTCAATGATTCTATCGTGTTAGCTTTACAGAGGCCACTGGTCATTATCGATGGTGCGTTCCATTTGATCTGCAAACTACTTTACTTGGACATCTTTAATTGGGACGTGACGTACTTACCAGCTCCAACACCTGAAATCTGAGGTAAATGTAAGCACCACCGTTAAACATTTAAAACAGAACCTGACAGATTTGAACATTTTGGGGCATCTAAAAGGTCAAGTAAGACCTTAGTTGGTGGCATTTAAACTAAGGCTCCAATTTGAGCCCTAACCCACTTTGCTTTGCTTTTCCTCAATATTTCATATTTTTGAAGGGAATTAAAAAGCCAGAAACCACATAAGCTGTTTGTCCTTCAGCAAGTGTGCAAATGTGTGCAACATTTAAACAGCGGCACCAAAATAAACTTGAGTCATTAACAAGAGACAAATGTCAAACTCTGTGTTGGAAATACAGAAAACATATCTTCTTAACTTTGATTTCATTTTTAAGTCTATTCTTGACCACACCCAATTTGATTTATTATTCTATTCTTTTATTTTTTATTTATTTAATATTATTAATTATTGTTATCATTATTTTACCTTAACTATTTAGATGTTTCAAAGGGTCCATATGTTCATACATTTAAAATGTTAAAATGAAAATAAAGATATTTTGAAAAAACAAACAAAAAACATGAGACACAATAACCTAACTTTAACTTGACTTTTCAAATTCAATCAGCTAGAAAAGCCTCACAAGCAAAATGAGTCCCTATACTCTTGACCCTGACCTACGTATTTGGCCCTGTGTGTACAACCACATAATGCTTGAATAAAATCCCTCAAAACGTTTTAAAGATATCAAGAGTCAGAGTGGACGTTTGCTGAAGAATGGAAGAAAATTCCACAAAGAGGTTTTAGTAAATAATTATTAAAAGCAAAGTGAACAAGACTGAATGACCTTGAATTTTGACCTACAACCATCAAACTGTAATCAGATCATCCTCAAATCAAATTTGAGGTCTGTGCAAAGCTCGTGGGGATCTACAGTATCTGAAAGATTTCTCAGTCAAACACAGACAGACAGAGGGATTATCAGTTTCAAAAAACATTTGGCCTTTCAGAAGAAATACAAGTTATTTTATCAATAACCCAGCTGCATCATGATAAAACAATTTGCTCTACATCAGAGTTTTTGGCAAAGCGTTATCAAAGGTTCTAGTTTAGATAATGTCGAATAAACCACTGCCTGCTTTGGAGCTACTTGTCGCTGTTAGCTTCAGTAGTCGGCACACTGAGTGCTCAGATTAGGAGCTGAAAAGACTGTTGACTTTACCTGCTGGTATAAATTTGAACTGCAAAGAGGATTTGAAGCCTTTTTAAGACTGGTGCAGGAGATTTGGGTCAGGGAGGTGACTGTAAATATAGTCTGAAGGTGATGTACAGCAGCTCTGATGCAGTCAGGCTCTGAGGAGGATGAAGACTTGTCTTTCAGGGACTTTATTGTGCAGTTTGTTTCCTGGTGATGCTGACTCCAGCAACCTGCTGAACAATGCATTTATTCGTCTGCAGTGTTTTATTTCTAGTTACACAGTGTGCTCTGAGTTTTCTTGCTCCTCTTGATGGACTCAGTCTGCCAAAAAAATAACAAAAAAACCTATGTGCCAAGTATTTTTGCACGTTTTTTCTTTATAAATATGAGATTGTTGTTCATTATGGAACCCGAGGGAGAAGTATAGACTGCCAGAACTGCAATTCAGTAACCAAAGTAATGGATTATGTTGGACTCTTAATCAGGACTCTGTTTGTGCTTTATTGAGTAGTTAAAAGGGAAAAACAATAATAGGATATTGTTAATCCTGATTGTTTCTCCATTTAATGCTGATTTAATTCATCCATCGACAACACAGAGTTATTCCACCACTGACTGACACACTAAAAAAATCAATGGTCTTTACAAAGGCTGCGAAATGACTCATTTATAAATTTAGATAAATTCTTATGTTTAAAAGTAAATCAAATCATTTATATTTCAGAAAATGCATTTTTAATGTCAGGACCATTCAACTCCTGCACTCGTAGGGTTCTTCAGTCTGCCTTGTTTTTTAATTAAATATTGGATGTAGAACCTCAACCTTTTCAAGCAGAATCATAGTAAAGACTTTTTTTTTTTTTATTAACCTAAGCTACCAGAATATTAATACTGTAATGATGTCAGAATGATGTAATCAGAGTTGTATGACAAAAAGACAAACAAAAAGCCAAAATTAAGTTTAAAGGACACAGAACTTCATACAAATCACACAAAGATCAGTGATTAACAGGCTGGGGCTGAAACGATTCCTCGAATAATCTCGATTATTCGATCACAAAATATCTTCGAGGCAAATAGTGTGCCTCGAAGCCTCGTTTAATATATTTAAAATTATACATATAAAATATATATCCGGACTACTATACAGTGCACGGTGTTTTACACGGATGGTAATTTCTGTGGCACAATGTGCCTGCTACCTCCGCTGCTGCGCGGCTTGTAAAATCATGAAGGAAGAGAAAAGAGAGGGACAGAAAGGAGAGAGTCCACAGAACAAATGGCGGACAGTGTATCAAGTGTGTGGTCACTACAAGAAGGGACGAAAAGAAAACACAGTGCAGTGTGTCTGATGTCAAACGGAGTTAGCTTAGCACATAGCTTAGCATTATAGCACGTCGTCAATGCTGCAGCACGTCAACAGTAAACATCCAGTCTGTGCGTCCTCAGAGCGACACAACAGGATGACACTCATGATACATCAACAGAAGCAGCTAATGTGATAAATAACTGAGATATGGGCGAGTAAATAACCTACTTTGATTATGGCTCCGTGTAAAGGCTGGTTCAGAACGTAAATCAATGCGGAGGCTACTTGCCCAGAATCATGTGTATTTTGTTCATATACTTTTCACTTCCAATAACTTTACATTTAATTTGATTGCAGAGAATAGAACAGGAAACACTGACACTGAGTAGAGGAAGCAGGTGTAGGGAATGCTTTCATATGTTATAGAAATGTACATTAGCTAGTTAAATTATCTTAGTATCTAAGTATGATATCATTTGGTCCTAGAAATAAAGTAAGCAAAATAAGATCATTATATGGTACAGTAGTAAAGGCAATAATTTAGCAAAAAGAGACAAGCATGAATACAAAATAAAAATCACCACACTTAAAAAAAAAAACTGAAAAAAGCAAGATATGGCCCAGAGTAAAAATAAAAGTATAGATTTTGATTTTGAGATCCCATTTATGCTCAGAATGTTCAAAATCAGAAAAATAAGTTGTTAATTTAAGTGACCTGGCTTTTCTGCCTTGTGTGTTACTAATAATAATAATGTGTAGTAATTCAATGTAAAAAAAAAAAAAAAAAATAGCAGTGAGCGCCATGTAACTGCTATCCGATTACCTGATTACTATATATAATATAATAATATATAATAAAAATTTGATAGAGTAATCGATTACAAAAAGAATCGATAGCTGCAGCTCTATAACAGGCATTTTCACATCTCAGTATGGTTCCGTCAAAATTGTCTTGTCTCTTGTGGACTGAACCCGACTATCAAGAAAACTACAGGAAAACTGGAACGACAAGGAGTTGAAGAGTTAGGTATGAAAAGTACAGTTTTAAAACCTCACTGTAGTTAATATTCTCAAGAATGTTTTTTATTTTGTTCACTTATGTCTAGATCAAACCCAGTTCTGGTAATCTCTTCACACTATTTCAACAGGATTTGAGGATTTACATACAAAATAGGATTTCTCATTACCAGTTATTTTTGTTTCTGTAAATTCAAAGCTTGAAGAAAATACAGAAGTAGGGACAAAAAAAAGCAGGAACAAACCATGATCACATGACTGCGTGATAATGCAATTATATTTTAATTACAGGCACAGCAGAGACACTCATGGAAGCCTGCAGATCACTTTATTAACTGGATGACTGCACACTACAAGCATGCTCCAGCACAAGATGGAATATGGTGGCCCTGACAGCTCAAAATAGACTGCAGCCTCTTTTGGTTGTGTCAGGAAAAAGGAGTCTGGGAGTAAGACAGCTGCTATGGAAATGTTTGATTGTAAAACCTGACGGGACTGAGAGTGCAAAAACGCATTCACTTAACAGCAGGGTGTTTATATCCAAAGCACTTTTCAAGAGACTTCAGGGCAAATTACAACATTAGGAGGCAGCAGCTCTCAAGAACAACTAAATGTTTCTAAATCAAAGGCTTTCAGAAAACAGCATCCCTTCTTCTGTTTGTTTATTCTATTTTGGGAAAATTAGGCTGTGTGTTTAGAGACTTAAGTAATCCAAGTGTTACTGGATGCTGACAGGAAGTGTGCCGTTTTCATAGATTCAGTGAGTCATACCATGTGTTATAACTCGAGTTCCTCTGGCAAGGCTAAAACTAGTTTGCATTGCACATACCCAAAACATGTCTCAGCATTTGTCCCTCCAGAAAAAATAACCCTTACAGTATAATTCTAGATTCTAAAAATCATGGATATCTCCAAGTCAAACACGAGTAACAGTCTCAAATCTAAAAATATGTGTCCTTTTCCGTGTTGACTGAGTTATGACTCAGATAAGGGGCGAGTTTTGACCAAAATAACAACTATGGTGCATCAGTTTATCAATTATTTCTCTGAACAGTGTGTCACGGCAGCTGCTGCAGCTCTCTGCCGACCTGACTGGTGGGTTGAGCAGGTTGGTTTGGTCGCTCCTGCCTGGCCTTCACATGAGGTCACACACTGATTACACACAAGGCATTAGATCATTTTACTGTTCACCTCTCCTGAGGCCACACCCTGGGCCACATGTCCTTGCATTTATTTTTTACAATCCTGCTGCCGGCCTTTTTTCTGAGGGAGGGGCTGCTGAGAAGGACACAATCGCTTGAAGCTGGACTGAAGTGGTTCTCAGAGCAAAAATCCAGACAGAGCAAATAGCTGATGCTGTGACAGTTGAGTCCTACCTTACAGTAGACAGTAGCTCTGAGCAGACTTCTCCTAATCCTGCCATAAAATAAAGTCGGATCTTAAAATTAATATTACCTCACAAACCCTTACCCTAGCTCAGCAGTGCCATGATGTGACAGCTGCAGCACTCCTGATGTGACTGTGAACTAATATTATTAAGCCAATCTGACCGTATCAGCACAAAGGAGACTTGTCTTCATTTTTATTCTGTTCCTGCCACATCACTAATCCAAACAGGTCAAAACTGCATTAAAATGTTGTTTTTTGGTCAGGTTTTTATCCTGGCAGTAGTGTAAGGAGAGCTGTTCTCTGCTTGATAATCAGGAATAACAGATGATGTGAGTTCTGGTGAGGGCTTCCTAGAGTTTAGCTTTTTAAATAGTGTCCCTGGTATTTTGGGCTGCACACTGGTGCAGCAGATGGTGTTGGAGTCTCACAGCGAGAGGGTGGCTGGATCAACCACTCAGCAGGTCAGACCTTTCTTTCTGTGTGGGGAAACCAGTCCAGGGTTCACCCTACATCAAACCCAGTGACAGCCTGATCACTCCACTGCAACTCTGACCCTCAAAAAGCTGAGTGTGACAAATAATGGACTGATGTAACCAACTGTCCAGAACCAGACCAACTAAACTACAGAAATAAAAATGCCTGAAGTGTATGCAGCATCATCACTGAATGCAATTATATCCTAAAACAATCTTCAGTAACTGACACACTTTTATTTTGGGTCAAAGGACTTTGGGAGAGCAGCGCTAATAAAAACCTGAGCAGGAGCGCTGATCCTGTACATGTCACAGCTGTTTGCAAGGAAACTCCTCGGGGCACCTTCAGGCTTGTGTGTAGTATGTCAATGCATGGCTTTAGGTATCCAAACAACTCTGTCCTCCTCAACAAACAAACAGCTTGTCCGGAGGCAACATTCAATGACCGCCAAATCACTGCTCACAGATGAGCTCACATCAGTCTGCTTACAGATCAAACAAGGTTTCAGCCCTCAGATCAGCTATGAGACTGTTTAGGAGTCTTTTAATTCACATGCAAAAGTAGTCACAAAGTACTGAATTGAAAAGGAGAAAATAAAACGTGTAACTTGAAGGCATCACACCTCATTACAATGATATGAATCAAAAGCTGCAAATGTATGGAACCCCAAAAGAGTCATAATGAAATAAATAAAAACAACATTGTGAAATAAATACCATTTTGATAAATAACAGACAGATATGAAATATGGCCATTAAATTGTAAAATAAGGCAATATTATATAGAAATATATTTTATTATTCTTTATTATTGAATTATTATAATTGGATATTTCAGAATGAATATTTTAAAATTTTCATTCTTTTTAAAATAATGACTTTTTACATCATTTCCAAGCTTTATGAAATAAAAAAAATGCTTTTTACAAAGTCAGTTTTTATTTCATAATGTCATTTTCCACAATGGCCTTTTTATTTCATAATGTCGTTTTTCAGCAGAATGACTTGGTCTGTCAATCAAAGCACATAAGGCGGAGCCAGTTAAGTGATTGGCTGATCCTTTACACAGACACTGCAGCAGAACTTGCACGATCGATTCTAACGTGGAGATTATCACTGACGATGAGAAGCCTGAAAACATGAAAACACGAGTTCCTGACATGTTTGAGACAGAATGGCTGCAGGAGCGAGGTCAGTTTCAGAGTTTCTTCACTTCAGCCTGAGAGAGGACTGCTAACACAGGTGACCACACTACAACCCAGTACATATGGGGCCCCGTGGAGTGTGGTCACCTGCGTTAGCATTTGTGAGCGTCCATGCTGGGCTGTAGTGCTGGGAGTAACTCTTACTTTGCCAGTAATGGGTAATCTAACTAATTACTGTTTCAATAGTTACTACGCCGTTTTAAGTAATTTGTTGTGGTTAGTAGGTACTTTTCCAAAGGGACAGTAACTAATGCGTTAGTGTTTTGAAAAACTTTTGCTGCTTGAACTGTGTGGCTCTGTCTCTGTGTCCGTCCTTGTTACCTGGCCTGCTGCAGCAGCACCATCATCATCATCAGAGTTCTCTGTGTTTTTGTCACAAGATTTTTAGATTTACTTACGACAGACAAACATTTAGCTTTAGGACATAATGTACACCCCACATGTATGTTCTTGCCCTTTACTTTTATATTTCCATCATGAAAACGTCAGTTTTAACTCTACAGAGTGCTCCAGACTCACCATTGCTGCATATAGCCGTGTTGCCAGGTTTAGCGATTGAAATAAGCATTTTTAAAGAGAGAACCCTTCTCCCTTAATTTATGCATTCAACATTTGTTTGTTTGGAGGTGGAACAACTCTGTCTTTAAACAGAACTGAATTGATGGGCTACTGCTATTAGTGCCCCGTTATTGCCAACAGTTTGTCCAACCTTATTTGTGTTACCAAAAAGACATGTCAGGCTTTTATCTAAGTTTTATATTAATTATCTACAGCTTTGGTGCGGTGAAAACAGTAATTGCTAGATTGGAAATAAATAATTTCTGGCTACATTGATTTCTTTTAAGTGGAAACATAATTTTTACAGTAAAATTTTAATTTGTTATTAAAGTTGGATAAAATCATTTTAATCTACTAATTTTTGTCTGAACTGGGTTTATATTGATGGTAGATCATACACCAGATTCCTCCTGCAACTGCACTATAGGAACAAGCCCAAAAAACTGCAACCCACAACTCGTAATATATGCATGCAAGTTAGAAAAATAAGAAGCCGATAGCCGCTTATAGCAAGCGGACCTGGCAACTCAGGCATCTTGTTCTCTCGTGTGTCTGCGCGAGCCAGCTCCTGCCCTGTGGGCTGAGTGGATAACAGCAGCAGATGGGTGCTAAGTAATGCGCCATATTTCACAGTCGGTAACAGTAACGGCGTAGTAACTATTGAAACAGTAATTAGTTAGATTACCCGTTACTGGCAAAAGTAACAGAGTTACTCCCAGCACTACAGCCCAGCATGGACGCTCACAAATGCTAACGCAGGTGACCACACTCCACGGGGCCCCATATGTACTGGGTTGTAGTGTGGTCACCTGCGTTAGCAGTCCTCTCTCAGGCTGAAGTGAAGAAACTCTGAAACTGACCTCGCTCCTGCAGCCATTCTGTCTCAAACATGTCAGGAACTCGTGTTTTCATGTTTTCAGGCTTCTCATCGTTAGTGATAATCTCCACATTAGAATCGATCGTGCAAGTTCTGCTGCAGTGTCTGTGTAAAGGATCAGCCAATCACTGAACTGGCTCCGCCTTATGTGCTTTGATTGACAGACCAAGTCATTCTGCTGAAAAAAGACATTATGAAATATTTTTATATTTTACAATTTAATGGCCATATTTCATATCTGTCTGTTATTTATCAAAATGGTATTTATTTCACAATGTTGTTTTTATTTATTTATTTCATTATGACTCTTTTGAGGTTCCATACAAATGTGCCTCTAATGTGTTGTAAAAGGCAGAAAATGCTGAACCATCTTCAGCAAACTACTAATCTCAGTTACCTGTCTGACTGGATGTCCAAAGTAAACCCAACCTTATATTTTAAACTCTGTGGATACAGTCATCCCAATCAAAATAAAAGTTAAGTGTTCAGGGGACTGTTGTGCCTGAGCTAGGGGTGTCAGAATTAAGTCCAGCTTAATAAAGCAGAAGAATTTACCTCCCTCTCTATCACAAGTTTTCTTTAACTCTTTCATGTGAGTGTATTGTTTGTTTATTTAGTGATGTTGATGTCTTTTATTCATTATTTTTCAAACTGTGTCAGTTTTGTTATTGTGTCCTGTTGCTAAATTCCTGTGATTCCTGCCACACTCCAATTTTCCATGGAGCTTTTCTCCATCATGTCTCTGCCGATAGTTCTACAGGTGTTTGGTTGTTGAAGGTTACCATGCTATCTGGTGTCCTCATTGGACCCCTGTGTACAGGAATGAGCATTAAAAGCCCTTTTCTTTGGGCACACAGTTTGTTGACACCTGTATCATAAATTGTGTCATATTCATATATTGCTAAAAAAATGCTTAGAAGGAATGTGTAACTTGTGCTAATGATGGCTCCTCAGTAAGGGCACGTAAGGCCATTTGTGGGACCACCAAGTGTGAACACCACTTTAAAAAAATGTTTTTCTGACTGATATACTGCACCTACCATGCGCTGACCCGCCCGCCAACATGTGGTTACAAGCAAAATTTGGACACTTGAGATCTCCCTCTTATTGTACATAAGGGTTCTAATGCTGTAAGAACTCAGCTAAAAATAAACTTAGACATAATAATATAGGTTCAGTCTTTAATTAATTAGCTCAAGACTTTTTACAGCAGAAATACCAAATACTGTCTTTATGTCTACATGCACCTGTTGAACCTGCTACGCTGAAAATTTTGCAATAAAATTTGATCTTAAACTTAAACCAGGTCTTCTCCAGTGTTAAACTTAATTTCAATCCTGAAAGATGTGGCTTGCTAAACTTGTGTAGGTCAAAGGTGAAACAAAACATCATCAGCCTCGATCTAAACATAGAGCGGTTTGTCAGAGGCACTTATCAAAGTGAACACAGCAGCATCAAGACGTGGTCTGAGGGCTTCATTCCCCACAAGGCAGAACGCCCACATTCAAAATGGATGTGCTCACGAACTCAGCTGAATGAAATAAAATAATAATGATCAGATTTAATAATACATGAATGGACATGAGCGTCAGCCGTACTGAGCTGGCAGGAGGAGTGGGGATCACGACGGCTTTGTGCTACCTTCAGAGGCCTGTAAAATAAAAGGAGGACTCATTGTCACACCCTTAGTCTCTAACAGTGATCCTTCAACCGGAGTCTCACATCTCAAATATTCCTCATGACATGAATGTAAAGGCAAATTTTTAGGAAAGAGCAACATTTTTTGGCATGCTACTCTCTTTTTAAATATTTGGTGGTTCTACCCTGATGAATTGACCAAGGCAGGAAATGGGGCTGGAAAATATGGACCACAAATCAGCCTCCCATATTTTTCCACTGAATTAACAGTTTCCAATATTGTTGTCAGTGTAGAAATAATGAGAGGTAGTCTTAATAGCACAATTATGTAGTTATAGATTAATACAGCAAAACGTAAACAAAAATAAACCTGTCATGGTTCTGTCATCCAAAAAAGAACACAAATGTATCCAAGCAGTATTTTTAATTTTTAATGGTAAAAGAGGGCTATGTAAATATCGCTTATAAATTTCAACATTTACAAAAGTGGATGCAACGGGAACAGAGATTTCCCTAGTTTTCTTTTTTTCAAAAGAAGCCAACAGTCCTGTAGAAACCTGTTTAATACCACAGAGATGAACATAAATGTGTACATATATACTGTATATATACATAGTATACAGCTATAACCAGTGTTGTGTGTAACGTATTAGAAAGTAACGCGTTACAGTAACGAAACTACTTTTTCGGGTAAAAAGTGAAGTAACGCGCTACTGTTGAAAATTTGGTAACGAAACGTAGTTCCTTTTTTAATGCAGCGCAACGTTACATTTCCCCCGGACAGATCTGACACTGAAGCTGCCTTCTAGCTGCTCGCACAGACACGAGCAGCGTTGCCAAGTCCGCTCGTTATAAGCGTCTAAAGGCTGAAAATCTCGTGAGTCACAGCCGTAGGTCGTGGTTTTTTGGGCTTGTTTCTAGACGTGAAGTTGCTTCTTGGGGCTCTTAAGTCTGTGTGTATCCCCCTGATTATCTTCCAGCTCCTAACATAAAGGAAAACACGACTGCGGTAGTCAGTTTGTCCACTTCCTCGTTTCCTGGTTATATGCACGCCCCCAAACACACTCACGCACATGGCGCATGCTCCAGAGCCAAAGTTGCCAGGTCTGCTTGTTATAAGTGACGGTCTTTTCTTGAATAGATACTTAGCACTGTGATATTGAAATGTAATGTAGACGAAAATGAACACACTTTGTGTAGAATTCTCTTTTTAAAAAGTAGTATATCACATTAGGAAAGGAAATAGCTGGAGGTTGCTTATTTTGGGCTTATTTTTATTGACCAGGTTGCTTATTTCAGAAGCAAAATGTGGAAACACTAGGCAGGAGCTCTCATTCCACAGGGTATGTGACATTTTGTGAAATAAAGAGCACAAAAAACTGTTATGTTCTCTGTAGTAGAACTTTTTGTAGGCCTTCACATTTAGGAACAGATATGGGGTTCTGTCCATGATCAAGCAATGTAAAAGTAACGGAAAAGTAACTTGAGAAGTTACTCTTCATAGAGGGTAACTAAGTAAAGTAAAGAGTTACTTTTTTCAGATGTAACGAGTAACGAGCAAACACTACTTTTTAACAGTAACTTCCCCAAAACTGGCTATAACTATATATAGAGTTACAGCCTTCATTCTGTGACTCAGTCACAAAATGTACTTTTACTCTCTGTCCCCAAAGTTGTCTTGAAATGGGTGAAAGAAGTTTCCGATATGCTGCTCCTGCAGACTGGAATCCGCTTCAAGAAAACTGTGCCTTGGAGAGCTGGTCTCTTTAAATGTTTTTAAATTCAGATTAAAGGCTTTAAAGGAGGATGAAGCAGGTTGTAGATGCTTTGACTGATAGACTTGCTGCTCTGTGACTTTGGATTAACTGTTTGAAATGTCTGTATCTATATCTGTGTCTGTTTTATGTTTGCAACCTTGTAATTGTGCTGCTGCCCGTCTTGGCCAGGACACTCTTGCAAATGAGATTTTCAATCTCAATGAGGCTCTCCTGGTTAAATAAAGTTTCATTCATTCATTCATTCATTCATTCATATATATGTATATATATATATATATATATACATACATACATATACATATATATATATATATATATATATATATATATATATATATATATATATATATACATACATATATATATATAGATATATACATACATATATATATATATATATATGGAGAGAGAGAGAGAGAGAGAGAGAGAGAGAGATTTATATAAATGTGTGTGTGTGTGTGTGTGTGTGTGTATGTATATATAATTTTTTTTTCCTGCTCTCATCATGCTAGTAGCTCCAACCTATCCTATTGCTACCTGAAATGTCGCTGACTGGGCCATGCTGCTACAGGCTGAACACAGCCGTTGTAGATTGAGGCTTGGTGAGATGGATCTTCCTGATTACAGACATTAAATCAGGCAGATCAAGCTGCACTGCAAGGTTAATCCAATATGCACATATTTCTGAACTTATTTTGGAAGACACCAATACCAATTTACACATTGGCCTACCAATCACAGGGCCTTATTTACAAATCACTACTGATCAACCATTTACTAATCAGTAAATAAGACCAAATATCTCTTAAATTTGAATCAACCCCTTCATCATGACATTCAACTTCACTGAGAAAGAGACAGAAATAAAGTAAAATATTTAAATCTACCATAAACAATTATGTTTTATGGTAGACAATTAGTGATAATGATCAAATAAACAAATGTTCAAAACAGAAAAAATATTTACATTTTCAACAGTTACCTGATAAAAAGTGAGGCATTATGGCACGACCACACATTTGCAGTCAGTCTAACAAGTATGTTTGGCCATGTATAAAAATATTGGCAGAATTGTTCATTGTTACTGTGCATCCATATTTAAGACATTTCCATATACTGAGTTTATAAAGTAAAACTTAATAATGATGGAATGCTATAATAACAAATCTTCCTTATTTAAATGACTCAGGCAATCAAATGTAGAAAGACCTAATCTTCAGAAATATTTAACCAAAATAGAGAGCACTGTCGTCACTGTACATGTTGGCAATATTTGGAGAACAGTGTTTCCTTTCCCTTTACCATTTACACCTCATTTCACAAAATACTGCCAACACATTTATGAATCATGTCCAGTGTGAAGGAGTCTGCCTGTAGCTTTTAGTTGCCTGATATGGGCATTTGAGACTTTAATTTTTGTAAGTATTAGAGAGATATCACCACTGTTTTAGTTTTAAAAATGCTACTGATACATTATAATATTTTATGATATTTCTCTGTGAACACTCAGTCTATAGAAATTTAGGTCTGGTACTTTGTTTGGCACTCACAGCCAGATGAAATCAGAAGAAACATTACTGTAATTTGTTTTTTTTTTTTAAAAAGGCATGATAGAAGATTTTTGACAGTTTCCTGCATGCTGCAATATTGAAACTGATCTTAGTCATATCAATATCTGTACGAATACAAACTTTTCATGTCATTAAAGACAAAGCTTTTTAATTTTTTAAAGCAAAATCAGCATCATACAGAGCATGACATCTGTTCGGACCAAAAGCTAGGAGACCTTCTTTTACTGTGATCTTTAAAGACCTTATATCACCCTTTAAACAATAAGAATGTGGAAAATAGGTCTGTTATTTTAGGGTAGGCCTGTTAATTGTACTTTAAGCTCCACAAATTTGTGTTCAAAATATGCTGATATTCACCCTTGAGATATCAGTATCACGTATATCAACAGAAAACGTCATATTAGTAATGTTTCATATAATTGCATGTCTATAACAATAATAAACTTTTAAGCAATACACCTGAGACTCTAATATTATGCCACTTAAATCACAATATCTTAAAAAGTCTATGCTATATTAATACAATAATAACTGGAGTACCCCTGGCCCTGTATCACATCTCAAAAAATATTGACACAAAAGCCTGAAAAATTGCTGAGGCTGGGGAGAACCCTAAAAATGTAACATCAGATTTAACCTCCTGCCCTTTATCTGTCCACATGAGAGTGTTCAGTTTTAGGTCCACTGGCCGACTGAGATTTCGTGGGGGGTCTGGGACCGAGAACAAAGCATATGACACATTAAAATTTGGTATGTTTCATCATTAAAGGGGAATACTTTTAGTTTTTTAGTCTTTTTGGACACCATCATGATGAAACCAGCATGACACTTTTTCACATGTCTCATCTCCTCTCATGGAATTTACATGACAACTGTAAAGAGCATCAGCCAAAGTCAAATTCAGATTTATTGGTTGTGTTATTTTCAAGTGGACTATAGAATAAATCCATGAATTATTGCTCCTCTTAAATAATGTGTGTGTTTTATCTAATGCAATTACAATATACAGATCCATGGTCACTTGGGGTTGGGGGAAAAAATTGATACACTATGGCATTGCAATGGTTGGCTTGGTTATAGGATATTGCTTCGCAGCCATCATGTAGTTTTTAAAATATAAATTTCAAACATTTAACAAAGCTTTTGGGTCAATAGGAAATTATATCAGTTACTCTGTAGGTCTACATTATGGTGCTGTTGAGCCAATGCAGGCAAGGTCAGGAGGTATGACACTTATTATGCAGGACAGAGTTCGTAAGAAAAAACATGGCTTCACAGAAGAGACAAAATTAATGAACAGTTAGTTTTTAAATCCACAGCGTGGACTTCTTTTGGAATTGTAGAGGGATGTAAGGAATGGATGTGACAGAGAGGCTTGCAAGGGATGATGCATGGGAAAGCAATACTGTTGAAATATGGCTACAACCCACTTTGTACCACCTAGGGATAGTGAAAGTCTGACAGCAAAGCTATTGCTAGGCTAATCCTGCAGATAAATCAGCCAACACTGAACATGTTTGGTTTGTCAAAGCTGTCTTCCAGTTCTGAGCAGCCTGAGAAAATAGCTAAATTACAAATTAATTACTAATTTTGTGTGCGAAGACTAAAGGCCTCCCCATAATGTACAAACAAGGACTTTTGAGACGTACTGGTTGGAGCACAGGTATGTGCCTCCATCTCTGCATTATTCCATTGACACAGCAGTACTATACAATGAAGCTGGGATTCTGATTTTATTCTCAGGAAATGCTGGAGATGGCACAAGGGACAAATGATTACATTTTGGTGGCCATTCAGAGTCTGATGCAGATCAAGGAATTTTTCCAAGGACTTGATACTACTGTGACACAAGACAGTTTTTTACATTGTTGACAGTGGCTAGTTCAACAGTCTTGTAAATGCCTTGGTAAAGGTAGATGGTCTTGGTGCTCTTGTAGTTCAATTTCATATGCAGCTAGAAAAAGGTTATGATGTGATGTGATGACATGTGTCACAATATTAAAAATAACAATACACAGAATATTGTAAAATACAAAGAATCACAAATAAGTGAACCTGGATTTAAGACCTATAATATCAAATTGTGGGGCCACAGGCAGTTCCCACCCCTACAGCTCACATTGTTCATGTCATCAAAATCAGAGCATTTTGTGAGACCAAATTATTTCCCTAAATCTTAGGCTGTCCTAACTTCATCAATAAATCTCAACACCTAAAACACCAGATGTCTGCAGATTAAACATTATCGCAGAAAATGAGAATATCATCACCCTGAGTGTGTTGTCCTACAGGCCCAGTAACCCACTGAGATGTTGTGGGAGTCTGGGCACAAGGACAAAGGATGAAACAGTCTCAGGTAGCTCCAGTTTGGTGGCGACCTCTGTTTACACAAAGCCTTCATACCACTTTGAGGTGGTTGTTTATCAAAAAGCTTTTTAATGTAGTTCTTATTCCACTTTGGGGCTTTAAATGGTGCACTCACACCCCCCTCTTATAAATATTTCTTATCTTGTTTTATGCTTTTACATCACAATGGAGAAGTGGTCTCTTAAGGCATCAACCCATGTAAAGTAAGGATTTACTGCTTTTGAGACTCTCTTTGAGGGTCACTTGCATGCCGAATTTAGCAAAAGATGACACTCATCCAATTTATGCACGCTTTTTTCCTTAAAACCCGTGTAAACCTCCAATTAAGCAAATTAATCTTAAACAACAATCATTTTGAATGGGCTTTGGCGAACAACGCTCTCAAAACAAAGCAAGGGGCATTTTCAGAGCTCATCACAGGCTGTCAGACCGATAAGCCCCTTTAACACAACGATTTTCTGTCTTTACACAGAAACCACACTCACAAAGCCACACCATCCCGTCCAACAGCCCAGCATGTCCATCACAGCTCCATTAAAACCTCATGATCATGTCAGCAGGCGTCGCTCACCTCTAGAAACAGCCAGAATGTCAGCGCTAAATCGGCCAGTCGGTTCCTCATATCTCCGCCGGTGGGAGAAGGAGAGCCGGGCTCCGCTTCTGGAGGAGAAAAGGACGAAGAGGAGGAGGAGGAGGAGACGCTCCCTTTATCACTGTGATATTTTCATCCCGCTAGATGAGGTCCCAGTGGCAGTCCTGAGGGTGACAGAGAGGATGAAGGCAGCCTGGGTGACACTCAGTCGGTCCACAGACGGAGATTAATGGCATGGTGGGAGCTGCATTAGGCTGTGATGTTGGCTTATTCCACGCCCCTTTCACCACCCCCTTCCCTCGCCTAACACACACACCATCACACATTTACAATATGTTTCTCAGAAGGAATTCATACTTTTATGCTCAAATAAAACAGGAAATCAGTGAAGATCTTTACATGTTTGCCTCTAAGAACTGAAGAAGTACTTTTGCAACACTGTTAAAATAAGCAAAACCAAGAAGCTGTTAATGAGGAGAAACTTAGAAAGATTCTTAGTCCCATGACTGACAGGGCCACATAAAAAAATATCATTACATTACATATATTCTTTACATATCAACTTATGGACTATTTGACTCATAAGGTGGTCAAAATTTGGTGACTTAAATTGCCTAAAACAGCAGAGCAGGAAGGGAATGCTTCTTCAAACGATATTCTCCATAAATATCTGTGTAAGCCCAATTGATCTTGATTTTTTTCATGTAATCAATTAAAGCTGTGCTGTTTTTGCACAGCATAAATGACAGATTTCCTTAAAACCCAAATAAAGTTTCATAACAAGTAGTAGGCCTACATAGCTTAATTCTCCATTTCTTCTAGACTTTCAGCAAAGGATTTTTTCTCCACTGTTTAAAGCTTATTTGTGTCTTTAAACAGATTAACTTGGCTGTAATTTGTTATGAATGGTCAATTTAAAAATATCAACATGTTCATATATACTTACTGTTGTGTCTTATCAGATGCTTTCTTTAAAGGTTTGTCACAGGGCTGAGTCTGATGTCAATGTGGTCCGATATCTATGGCAGAACCCTTGACCAAATCTGCTATTGTCACCTACACAGCAGAAATCTGCAAACATTTACACTAAGGCTATGTCAGCACATAGGTAGTTATTTCTAATACAGATTAAAACTTTTTCCCCAAAATAAAAAAAAAAAACTGTCCATGAGACAATTCAAAATTAGAAACAAAAGAAAAAACATAAATGCACTGTAAGATGTGATTTATTACCATGCAACAATGTCAGTGATGTGCATCTTTGTTTTTTACAATTTCTATGCAAAGCAGAACCCTATTCACTCTATCTGAGCTTTACTGTTTTCAGTTTTATTGTACATACTGTATATATACATATATACATACACACACAAACACACACACACACACACACATATATATATATATATATATATATATATATATACACATATACATATATAGATACATATATATATACATATATATATATATATATATATATATATATATATATATATATATATATATATATATATATATATATATATATATATATATATATATATATATATATATATATATATATATATATATATATATATATATATATATATATATATATATCTTTTTTTTTATTAAGATGTCAATTTTTACCTTTTCACTTCCATTCCTGAACAGAGAAATTAGTGTTTGATTGATCTGAATATTGTGCTTGTTTGATTTCTGACTCCTCAGAGAAGCCCAGTGAGCAATTTGGTTTAAAATTCCTCATTACTGTACAAAATATTTGTCCAATAACAAAAACATTTTGGCTTTATAAACCAGTGTTTGAGAGATTTCTAAGACATTTCTGCTTGTTTGTTTTATAATAAATGATCTTGTAAATATGTCAAGAAGTGTATATAATCAATAATTAAATCATTAAATACAAATAATATTTTCTATCCCTTTTTAAACCAAATAGACAAGGTAAAATAATAAATAATTAGATTTCTTCTGACAATATTTAGTCTCTGCTCTGAAAGACATGAACCAAAACAACATTTTGATGAAGGTTTTAAATATTTTTTATGTTTATTTATGTTTACTGTACATAATGGGCATTTTATCACAGAGAATGAACAGCACGCTTTTTCAGGCCAGACCTGAGCTGACACCTACGTAATAGCAGGTTTTTTTGTTATGCCATGCTGGCTTTATTTACTGATCACTGGAGTCGTGGATGATGTTGAATGAACAGTTATTCTTCAAAGATGACCACATTAGATTATTGAGAAGCTATTCCACATTCTTGGAAATGCACTGTGTTCACATTCTGATAGACCCCCCTCTGTCACAGACACTCATCATGAAGTTTTAGCAAACTATGAAGCACCAACTCTGGGTGTACTCCATAGTGGTTTTGTTTGTTACTGTCTTTGTGATATAGAACACTAATAAATATAGACATATACAAACAAGAAAATATAGTTTGTGGTTGATGTAAGGCACAACTGGGGAGGTAGATTTACTTAACATATATCAAGAAAGGAGGAGCAAAAACAACAAAAGAGATCATAAAGAAGTAGCAACAACAGGGCGCAGATGGTTTAGTGGTTAAGGTCGTGCCCCATGAGGTTCACCCTGGAGCAGGTGGCCCACGCTCTAATCCTGCCTGAGGCTCGTTTACTGCATGTCATTCCCTCACTCTTGCCCCATTTCCTACTCTACTCTCTCCTCTGATTAAAGGCATAAAAAGCCCCAAAAAACTTCAGAAAAGAAGTAGCAACAACCAGTATTGTATAAACGTCTTACCATGTATAGCTCTGTAAACACATGTAGTTTAGACTCATACAAAACTCCACCAAAGCTGAAGGACGCAATCATCAGAAGCCTCAGGTGGTTGGATAAAAACTCTAGGAGTCATAAGTGCTTGATGTTCTGTTCTATTTCTTGCTTTTTCATAAAAAGTGGCCCAATGTTGTAATAATAGATGCAGCTTTTCGTGTCAATGACAAATGTCCCTTTTTATCAGCCTATTCCATATATTGATTAAAAGAACAAGACACTGTTGATTTTATTTCAGTGTCATAAAGTACCATCAGTCTGAAGCCAACCGGCAGAAATCAAAGTGAGTGGTACGGCATGTTTGACAGCTGGATCTGAATATTGTGTAGCGATGAGATACAGAGCTGTAAAATGAAGCAGCTGTACATTATGGATTTTCTGTTTGCCCCTCTTTGATATTACAATAACTGTATGTCAGCTCGTTTAAGTGCTCTGTCTGCTTTACTAATGGACTTTAACATCAGTCATGGTTTATTAGTGTCTGAGAGTTGTTTTCTATCTTGTCTTATAATGTCTATATGTAGCTCTGCAGTTAGCGTGCAGGTCCATACAGCCGTGTTTCTTGAGTGGGATGTTTCAGATTCAGCACCATGGACAGCAGCGCAGACGGAGGAGACAGCTGGGCAGGTGCTGACAGCAGAGCAGAGATTCACTTCCCCTCTGGACAGAGATGGGATTGTGTTGCCAGGAGATTTACAATGTTATGTTTACAGAGCATCGTCTTATCTCAGAAAAAAAAAAAAAAAAAAGTTTAAGTCAACAGGAGTTACATGAGGATTGATACTGTGAATCTTACGCAAAGACCAGATTTATGTACTTTAGCTTTTTCCACACTGCATTTTATCTTTGTAACATATTCTGTAGGAAAGATGGATTTAACATTTTAAATACATATATATTTGCTCAGTTTTTTTCTAAATAAACTGTGTTCAGCTTTATTGAACATTTAGGACATTGTACATCAAGTTTGCAAGTGATCATTGAAAATTCTTCACAAACCATAAGAGGTAAGACATCAGAGTAACAAATGTATAGACTTTAAAAAAAACAACACCAAGTGCAGGCAAGTTAGCAGTCCAGATCATCTGATGTAAAAGAGAAAAAAGAGACAGACATATAGGGCCTCAAATTCCTGGCACAGCTCAGGGTGGCGAAGCCTGGTGCACCTTGCGCAGCGGTAATTTTGTCCAGCGCACCACAGTGCACAACCAATTTGGCAATTTGGTAGACCAGCTAGATGGGTGTGGTGGTGCACCAGGGGGAGGTGCTAACAGATTCAGAGTGGTGCAGTGACAATTTTCATGCCAAAAAAACTGCCCGGAAGGTGCGCTGAATGCTCGCCTGCTCCAACCTGGTCTATTCTCTGCGCAGGTGAAGCGCACCCACCGCATTGGTAAACTGGCTGAGAGGCGCACAGTGTGGCAGGTATCTAAAGTGTCAGTGCATTCTTTGTCACATGTCGCGTGCCACACAGCATAGCCTTACGCCATGGATGCCACTTTGTCCTCACGGAGGAGACATTACAGGACGTAAGACGGAGAGAGGCCAAAATGCATGTGCCGTATCAGCAGAGAGAGCAGCAGAGCACACAGGAGAGGAGAGACCACCTGGCTGCACAGTGCTGTCCGTAAATGTGCTTATATGCCTCCCGTTTATACATGGGCTCGTGGCATTTGTTGATACTTGTCCAATAATGGAGGTTGAGTGGGCTGATTGACTCTATAAGTGTCAATTAAATATTCAAAGTTCAGAGTAAAAGATACAGAGTTAAAGATCCATTAGTGAAACATCTGGCTTTCTCTTCTGCTTCTCAACAGGGGAGGACGCTTTTCTTTTTGCTCCCTGCAATATCTGCCCTGCTGTGCTGTCTGTGTCTATTGCAGCCTCTCTCTGCAATTCTTTCTGAAATCTAAACTCATGGAATTAATCAGCTGGTCTCTCAACACCATCGACCAAATTTTCTCTACGAGAAGAGCGGGTAAAGGAGAACCCGCCTGTCCCGATAGTGCTTTCACAGCTGGGTACACGATGGACTCCTGGGAGAAGTGGAGGATCGTGTGCCTGTCGATTCTGTCCATCGAGGACGTGGAAGATGTCTAAATAATTGGATTTATGATAACAGGTTTCCTGCTGTTTGGAGTTAGCAGTTTCCTGATTTATCACAAAGTTAAGAAGACGATGGCAGCACTTTTGGCTCTTGAGAAGCTGCCCGTCATGACTGAAGGAATGTGCAGGGCTGTCAACATTCTGACTCAAGCGATTTGTGAGCTCAATCGCAAGCTTGATGCGATTCTCGAACGAGTTCGCAAGCAGGACAACACCTTGGAGAAGTTGACAGCTCAGCTCAGCTGAATGGGCCCACAGATTCGGAACATCATCGTGAGAGACCAAAAGACTAGAATGGCTGCTGGAAAAATTACAGTCGGTCTGACCCAAACTAATCCTTATCTCTTTTTGTTATGGCTTCCCGTCTGTCCTTGGGCAGAAAAATCTACTATTTCCTGGAATGTTTTGCTAACAGAGGCTTGATCCCCCCCCTCCACTCCCTCACCCTGTGAACTTTGCTCTGGAACAGAAACTCTCTCTCAAGGCCGTACAGTCATCTTATTGGACAATAGAGACTTTGTGAGGTCTGAGCAGGACAAGGTCGCTGGACCCCTTGAATCAACGCCCCCGCTGGCTCCCCCCACCCCCCCAGCCCATGTGCTGGTCTCTGTTTGTTGTCTCATGTGTTGAGGTGTTTTTTTTTTAATCCCACAATGTGCTCCTCCAATAGGTGCCTCGTTTGGAATTGTTTTTTGACACCTTCCTTTCCTATTGGTTCTCTACTGTAAGCACTTTGAGTTACATATGTTGCAGGAAAAATGCTATATAAATAAACTTGCCTTGACTTGACTTTGACTTAATGAAACATCATTTTTACACATTTTTTTACAAGTCTTTGTCAGTTACACATTTTTTTACAAGTCTTTTTCAGCTTGGAGCAGATTTTCAGGGATATCAGGGATTTGACAAGTGATTAAAATTATTTCTGTGCTTGCTGAATCTTTGAGAAAATCACAATTTTAACTCTTTTTAACCTGCTGTGTAACCTCTGATATTTATTCTGGAGACAGAAAGCACATGCTTTGCTGTAGATTTATCTTTTTCTGGTATTTATTGTTTTCAATAACTGAAATACTCCTCTTAGAATATTATTCACTGTACTTAATTTGATTTAAGTTAGCTGGTATCACTGAAGGCACATCATTTTGCATTAATAACATTTGTCCCGATTTTAACAGGTATTCAGAGAATTTGAGTTATCTTCCTGCCCAGCACTGTATCTTTACCTTTTCTGTAATTTTTCTTTTCGATAAAAAATATTTATGGGATATAGCCATTGTTTCTTGTATATTTAACTGAAGACAATTCAAATTTGACTCAAACAAATGTAGCGTGTAGCAGTCCTATAGACAGCTGTGTGCCATCACGTACTGTCGCAGGTATGTTTCCTGTGTTAGCCTTTTTCATTACACCAGTGTCGTGCTTCATGTGTTTGTGAATTCAATATTAACTTAAACCTGTTGGCATCAGAAGGCAACAATTAACCTGCCATTATATGTGAGTTGAGCCTTTTGTACTTGGCTGTATTTCCACCCAGCCGAGGACCGACTCACTGAGACCCTGTTTGTGTTGCAGAGCAGCAGATTGTGATCCTGACAGCGGAGAACAAAGACTGTCAGGGAAGGAGAAATAAACTGCACTCAGCAGAGTGTGGACAGCTGCTTTGTACTGCGCACACAGAAAGGGAGCAGTATATATGATGCAGAGTCTGAATAAATGAATGTGATATTACAGGAGAACTTAATGTACCTTTGGCAGTAAAGAAAACCCCGCCGATGAAAACATGATGAAAAAGGCAGCAGATGCAGTTTTATATAGCTCACAAATGCTTTTTGTATGATCATAAATGCATTTCTTAACTCATCTGATTATGATGTCGTAAAGCTTCAGCTAAAAGAAGCTGCAGAGGTGCCCGCACAGCACATCACTGCATGAGCTTAAATCCCTCACCAGTAAATTCAGTTTGGTCAGATGTGACCTGTTTGACACCATCCATCCATTATCTTCACTACTTCACCCTCTCTGGGTCGTGTGGAGCTGGATCCTATCCCAACTGACAAGGGGTGGGTAAGAGGCAGGGTACACTCTGGACTAGTTACCAGGCAATCACAGGGCCACAAACAGAGACAGCAATTTACACAATATCACAATCAAACCTAAAAGGCAGTCAAGAGTCATCAATTTAAATAATGAGCATGATTTTAGTCTGTGGGAGGAAGTCGGACTGCCTGGAGAGAACACACATATACATGGGGAGAACATGCTCACAGAAAGGCTCTGACAGAAACTGGGATCAATCGACCCTCTCTGCTGTACGGCACATGGACCAGCAACGATCCGGTTTGACACTAACACTCAAATTGTGAAAATTGTATTATAAGCTCAGGATTGGATGGCTTTTTAGTTAATCAAGATGTTTACCTCTCAGACAGATTATATAAATCTTTGTTCACTGAGGCTGTTCTTGATCACAGAAATCAAACATGTAAAATCTCCAATCCAAGCAGCCACAAAAGGCCAGTTTCTTATAAAAAATATTTAAAGAGACTGTGAGGAGTTTCTAAGTAATTACAAAAAAGTCTCACTTTTAGATATATGCTTGATGGAAATACACACTTTAAGATGAGTTTTATAGCACCAAAATAGGTTATCTATAAACGCTATTCCTTAGCTTCGTGGTTGGGTCGGACAGGGCTGGACTGGCCTGGATACTCAACTTCGGAAACAAGACAATTAAAACTAGAGCGAATTTATATTATTTTATCATTTATATTACACGTCTTAGAGCACCGGGCTGTAAGTAGCAATGTATAGCCGGCTACAACTACGATAATAAGTGTTCCAAAAATTGCTTGTTGTCACACATCAAAAACTACTGCTACATAACTAGAAAGAGATACATTACCTCGTTGCTTTGCATCCTGTGAGTTGTTGAAAAAAGAAGTTGTAAAGCAATGCAGAGTTCTGAGGAAGGTCCGAGCTAAATTTACCACAACAAACACACGCTTTGGCCTCAGTCACGTCTTTGGTGCGTTCCAGTTATAGTCAGAAGTAGGAATTTCTGGGTTCCGAGTAGGAAACTGCAACTGGAACGTCCCCGAAGTCGGAATTTCCTACTGGGAACTCGGTGAAACCTCGCCACCTCCGAGTTGATAATCTAAGATGGATGCCCCCAGTGTGAACAGTTATTCAGCTCCTGTAATAATCAATTTATTTGCACTCCTGACTGGGGTGTGTCGCTCTAGATCAGCCGTATACATCGTATTATTAGACTTATATTTACAAAAATGCTGCCATAGTGATAATCACCCAACACAGGGCATGCTAACAATAGCTAACAATAGCCTGGTAGATCAGTATGTTTTTTTCTGACTTTAACTGGAACGCCAATAAGTCGGAGATGATGTCACTCCCATTTCCGAGGTTACTGGAATGCAGCATTACGACATTGGTTGAAAGCAGCACTGAGCTTTAGTCTAAGTACACATCTGAATTTAAGATACATGGAGACAAAAATAAGGTCTACATTGTTACAATGAGTCAGAAAACAACTGTAATAAATAAGCACAAACCTCTACCAAGGCATTTATGACATTTTCAGCTGAGTTATCATAAATATGGAAAAGTCTATGGTGTAGTGGCAACAAATGCAGGAGTAATTTGATTTACAAGATTATTTGAATCTAAATGTGAATCCAGGAACCTCTTAAAGGATCCATTAACATTGAGAGGTACTGCAGTTTCCATATCTTCCCCAGTTACTCAGCTACACAGTCAGAAATAGCTTGGTGGAGGTTTGTGCTCCACCTCTAGTGCAGCTGAGTTTGAGGGATATCCATTCTATTTGGAGGTTTTGAGCTCAAAAGACAGCTTTCTTGGACCCCTGAAGGTGAGTTCATACATCCATTCATTATTTGTACCACTTAACCCTTTCTGGGTCTGGAGCCTATCCCAACTCATACTGGGCAAGAGGCGGGACAAACCCTGAACTTGTCAGCAGTGTCATGATTTGGCAGTCATGTTAAGTCTGCACTTTTTTACTTCTGTCTTGTCTTTTATATTGTCATGTCAGCTTTTATTTTGTAGTCTCAACTCTCCTCTCTTTTCAGGCAACTTCACTTCCTGCCCTCATGTTTTTCTGCCGTTGTGATTGTGAGCCCTGCCCCTCATTGTTTCCACCTGTGCCCCATTACTTCTTGTATAAAAGTCTGTCTCCCTTTGTCTTGTGCCAGATCATGTTGTCTCATGTTCCATGAGTTTCCTTGTGCCTCAAGTCTCAATTCCCTGAAGAAGGTACAGCCTTTTTGTGTTGTTTTAGTTCAGAAGATTTTGGTTGCCTTTGTTCATCTAGTTTGCCAGCATTGCTGTGATTTTTGGTTGTTTTTTCTCTAGTTGTTCCAGTGATGCTGTGATTTTTTTTTGTTCATTACTTTGACTGCTGATTTTTACAATAAAGACCTTTTTTTTTTGTTTGTATCTTGCTTTTGGGTCCTTTTGTGCCGATCCTTGTCAAGCAACTGATCACAGTGTCAAATAGAGAGACCAATAATCATTCACACAATCTCACAAGCACACCTAGTGGGCAATTTAGAGTCAGGAATTAAAGTAATTAGCATATTTTGGGTCTGTGGGAGGGAGTAAGATTACCTGGAGAGAGCCCGGCCTGCATGGGGAGAGCATACAAACTCCACACTGAACGGCCCCGACTCACAAAAGGATTGAAACCGTCTTGCTGTGAGACACACGCATGTATTGATTGCCGTGCCACCCTGTTAAAAACATGACCCATCAAATATTTAGTCCACAATTTCCTGTGATTTTGAACCTGAATACAAACCATGTTTAAATAAAGTTCATTCATTCATTTTCTATACCCGGCTATCCCTTTCGGGGTTGTGGGGGACTGGAGCCTATCCCAGCTATCATCGGGCGAGAGGCGGGGTACACCCTGAACCGGTCGCCGGTCGATCACAGGGCCACATAGAGAGACAGACAACCATTCACCCTCACACTCATACCTAAGGGCAATTTAGAGTCACCAATTAACCTAATGAGCATGTTTTTGGTCTGTGGGAGGAAGCCGGAGTGCCCGGAGAAATAAAGTTGCATCACTCAATTTTGTTGCCTGTTTCAAAGTGTAAAGCCTCTCCTAAAGTCCTCATTCTTGTGATTTTCATGTGACCTTAAACAGTAGCCTATTAACTGGCATGAAGCTGTATTTATATTCATCAGCTCCAAACCTGACCTTGATGGTTAATGTCCCTGTAGTATTGTAGCTTATCCAACATGCTCATGCTGCTATTATCATTGTCTCTTTTTTTTCTTTGCATATTTTATTTTGGGTCCTTGTTCCTTGAGACAGGACAGTGTGCAAAGTTGAAAACAGTGGAGACGGAGATTGTAGAATAACATGGGGTAAAGGGCCCACAGGCCACATTTAAACCAGGCCGTTTACTTAAAGGACTTCAGCCGATACAAGGGGTATGCAAACCAACCATGAGCCCACCAGCCATTACAGCTCATTAATATCATTACATATCTGAGGGGGGAATTTACCAGTCCTTCAGAGGGCCCAAATGTTTCTGTGGCAATCTGTTGATATTTTGATCTGCTGTGAGGCCACAGCACAAATCGCTGCACCACTCTGCAGCCCGCAGTCTGAGGGACACAAACACAGCAACGCAACAAACCTCTCCGTTTTCAGCCATTTTCTTTGTCGTGTAAATGGGCCCGTAGTTTTTGCCTTTAAGTTCTACACCTCTTTTGAAAAAGAGAGTATTTGATTATTGGAGTTGTAGTTGCAGCCTGCTGTTTAAACATATTTCTAACAGATAAATACATGGCAGAGACATGTATTTAAGTTCATGTCTTTTTGTGGTTTCTGTGAGACACTTCTTGTCTGTGGCTGTGAAGCATGATGGGATGGCGTGCTGATTAGAAGAGGCTCTTGTGCTCTGCTGCAGCCTCTTGTTGTTTGGCACAGAGACTGTAGTACATGAGGATGAGCTGTGGTGTTAAAAGGAAAAATGTGTTGTAGAAAAACACCCTCATAAACTCACACACACAGACAGATACTCTCATTGATTCTTTAATATTTGGAGTTTGTATCTGCTCAGTTTCCAGCTGTGCCCACAGACAGTTGAACCTTGATGGAGTAATTATTGGTTATCAGAGGATGTAAACACTTCAGCAGAGATTTACTGAGCAGCTCAGGGACATTAGTAAGCTTTTTCATGCTGATATTCAGTGGGTCATATTACCAGTAAGCAGGGCTGTGGGTGTAAAGAAAGAGCTGAGGAATCAAGAAAAGGGAAAAAACATAAAACTGAAAGGAACACAGACAGGATTTTATACTCAAACTACAAAACCCAAAACCAGTGAAGTTGGCACGTTGTGTAAATCGTAAATAAAAACAGAATACAATGATTTGCAAATCCTTTTCAATTTATATTCAATTGAATACACAGCAAAGACAAGATATTTAATGTTCGAACTGAGAAACTTTTTCTTTTGCAAATAATCATGAACTTAATGGCAGCAACACATTGCAAAAAAGTTGGCAAAGGGTCATTTTTACCACTGTATTACATCGCCTTTCCTTTTAACAACACTCAGTAAACGTTTGGGAACTGAGGAGACCAATTTTTGAAGCTTTTCGGGTGGAATTCTTTCCCATTCTTGCTTGATGTACAGCTTAAGTGGTTCAACGGTCCGGGGTCTCTGTTGTTGTATTGTACGCTTCAATGTGCCACACATTTTCAATGGGGGACAGATCTGGACTACAGGCAGGCCAGTCTAGTACCCGCACTCTTTTACTACGAAGCCACGCTGTTGTAACACATGCAGAATGTGGCTTGGCATTGTCTTGCTGAAATAAGCAGGGGCGTCCATGAAAAAGACGTTGCTTGGATGGCAACATATGTTGCTCCAAAACCTGTATGTACCTTTCAGCATTAATGGTGCCTTCACAGATGTGTAAGTTACCCATGCCTTGGGCACTAATACACCCCCATACCATCACAGATGCTGGCTTTTTGAACTCTGCGCCTATAACAGTCCGGATGGTTCTTTTCCTCTTTGGTCCGGGGGAAACAACGACCACAGTTTCCAAAAACAATTTGAAATGTGGACTGGTCAGACCACAGAACACTTTTCCACTTTGCATCAGTCCATCTTAGATGAGCTCGGGCCCAGTGAAGCAGGCGGTGTTTCTGGGTGTTGTTGATAAATGGCTTTGGCTTTGCATAGTAGAGTTTTAACCTGCACTTACAGATGTCAATGAACTGTAGTTACTGACAGTGGTTTTCTGAAGTGTTCCTGGGCCCATGTGGTGATATCCTTTATACAGTGATGCCGGTTTTTGATGCAGTACCGCCTGAGGGATCGAAGGTCACGGGCATTCAATGTTGGTTTTCAGCCTTGCCGCTTATGTGCAGTAATTTTTCCTTGCAATAGCTTGTTGAGAAATGTTGTTCTTAAACTGTTGGACAATTTGCTCATGCATTTGTTCACAAAGTGGTGACCCTCGCCCCATCCTTGTTTGTGAATGACTGAGCATTTCAGGGAAGCTGCTTTTATACCGAATCATGGCACCCACCTGTTCCCAGTTAGCCTGTTCACCTGAGGGATGTTCCAAATAAGTGTTTGATGAGCATTCCTCAACTTTCTCAGTGTGTTTTGCCACTTGTGCCAGCTTTTTTTGAAACATGTTGCAGGCATCAAATTCCAAATGAGCTAATATTTGCAAAAAATAACAAAGTTTACCAGTTCGAACGTTAAGTATCTTGTCTTTGCTGTGTATTTTATTGAATATAGGTTGAAAGGGATTTGCAAATCATTGTATTCTGCTTTTATTTATGATTTACACATTGTGCCAACTTCACTGGTTTTGGGTTTTGTAAGAAGATGGATAATCAAGGCAAAAAGCACCAGTGATGTTTAACTGAAACCCCAAATACAGTATTTCTTCAAAAGTGTGCTCTAATTTACAAAACTGTCAGCTAAAAATCAGCTTTTCCGTTTAAATATGGAAATATGGAACTCTTTCTTATAATTCTTCTCCAAACAATTTGATTTCTGAAGTATTATCCCAAAGCCATCATCCTTTTGTGAACGTGTTTGACAAAGGCAGATGCTGTCCATCCAGTGAAAATTAACTCAAGTCTCCTGTTCACAGTTGCAGTGAGAGGCTCAGTGGCTCAGTCTGGTGGTGCTCTCTACAGTAATCGGGAGGTTGTGGGTTGTGTCATGTCAAAGTCTCGACCCACTGCTGAGTCAGTGGTGTGGAAGTGGACAAAGATGTGTTAGTACAGGTGAACAAATTACATCCAGTTCTGAACAGCGTAGAGGTGGCAGATGTGACCTGAAATGTAAAAGACTAGAAAAGGGCCTAAGCTTGAGTCTATTTACCCTTTGTGCCCTTTACAATCACAAGGCTGATATGCAGAGACACACTCACAGGGTGTTACTCATTCCATGACTTTATCCATCCTCGTTACCTCTCTCCCATACTGACCCAGAAGTCAGTCTCTCTCTGTCATGATAGAGGATCTTTTAGTTCTCAAAAATCCATCAAGAGGAGACGAGGGTGGAGAACAGAAAAGGCTTCTGGAGGAGCTCAGAGAGAGGCCAGTGTTTCCCCTGAGGAAGTCTTTCAACCTTGGATGAAAAGGTGACTGCTTTGGCCACACCTTCACTCCAATCATTATTTTTTCATGTTTTTCGAGTGTTGAGCCAATACAACTATATACAGGAGGATTTCTGTCCGAACAAACTGCTGTGTTATGTGATGCCACACTATTGTAACACAATGTTATTTCTTTTTTTATATACCAGAGGGTTTTCGCGTTGTGGGACATTTGATGGCCAATCAGCTGAGTGGTCTATTATCAACACCTGACACGGTTTAGACTGATGAAAATGATTGCTCATTTTCTATTTTATTATTTCTGAAGTTTAATTCTAAAGGCCACCTTCAAAACCAGTATTATCTCAAGACACTTTACAAAAGAGCAGTCTGAAGACAAACTCTTCATTTTATGGTAGTAGACACACATATATAGAAATATATGTGTCATGATGAACAGCCATTCACATGATCCTGTATTGGGTGTGTGGGCGAAGGAAGGGAGGTAAGCGGAGACAAGTGGACTTAAGTAAGAACTAAAGTTAGTGACAGATTCATGGACCAATCATCGTCATATTTGTCTCAGCTGATTATAAAGTTTTTAAAGGTTAGCCCCTTGAGATGCAACATCTCATTTTGAGGAAGGTCCTCATGTCTGTAAAATTCAGGGCTTAAAGTAAAAAAAATCCTGAGCCTGAACATTTTTCCGAGGAACGAGAGTGCAGTGGATCCGACGCAAGCACACATAGGCAATTAGGCAAAGAACTTTTTGGCAATGTGCTTGGCAGGGTACAAGATGACCTACAGTTTAAATGTGAATTTTAGAAAGTAAAGGTAATAATGTTGTAAGGACATGTGAAACTCAGTCAGGCTAATTAATTTGAACTATTCATCCAGCAATCATTTAATTCAATAATGGGCAATTTATCCATAAATGGAGAAACAGTTACAAAGCAACAGTGAACTGTAGATAATATTGTAATTTTAAATTGCAACATTTCAATCATTTTTATTTAAAACAAACAATGGCAAACTATGGAGCCCCTAAAGGGACAAAGGCAGAAAAATAATAAATTAAAACATTCTAGGCGAGCCAGATAGTATTTGGTGAACACGAGAAACTATTTGGTGCGCACTAGATAGTATCATGATCCTAAAGGGGCATTGGAAGAAAAAACATTAATTATGAGTATCTGGTGTGCATCAGAAACTATGTAAGTAAGTATTGATGAGCACCAGATACTTTCTCTTATGCACCAAATACTTGTAATTAAATTTTTTTGTAATTACATTTGCCGATGTCCCGGCTCTGTAGAAGAGTTTCGTCAAAGAATTTTTTATTCAATGCTACTTTGTTTTTTACACAGATCACGGATTGGACAGTAGCAGTTTGGGGGGGGGGGGGGGGGGGGACTGTGTCCTTACACTTTAAGCCCTGATGATTGTAGCGACAGTTCAGGAAAATACATTATTGTTTTATTTTTTTACACAAAATATGTGTACATGACCTGAAAAAATATCTTTATGTAGAGCTAAGCATAAATCTATCATTCTCTTATTCAACCTTTAAGCATATTTTTGACAAGAAAATAACAGTAAAGCAAACAAAGAAAAAAATCAAATGCTGCCCACATGTTGATCTTGACCTTTAGTACTTGCTCAGCCTTTTGTGACACAATGAAAGAAACACTTGTTAAGAGAAATAACTGACACAAGAGCTTTTAAAATAACTCTTTAAAACAGAAAAGTATTAACTCTTCTTTAGGGGTTTCATTTCCCGCTGTATTTGACTATTTGCATGATGTCTTTGGTGCCATCTAAGTAAGGATTTGTTTTATTAAAAAAGGGTTCAGAGGTCCAAAGAATATTAGTTTCATGTTTTTATTTCATTTGACGCACATCTATTTCTAAGCCTTTTAAAGAGAGATCAGTCCTTGACACCTATACTGCTGGCAGCCACGTGGGGCAGTTTCAGTATCTTGGCTCTGTCTCTCTGGGGCTTTCAGATTCTCCATCTCTGTGTTTTTCTCCACTGAACTTGTTCTCCTGGCTGAATTATGGCTCGCTAGCATGTATGTTTTGATCAGCTGAGAGGGGGGCGGGGGAGTATGTCCCTCCACTAAAATAGTCCGCATGTAGCATGTATGTTTTGATCAGCTGAGAGAGGAAGAGGGCGGCGGACTGATTTAGTGGAGGGACATACTACCCCGCTCCCTCTCAGCTGATCAAAACATACATGCTAGCGGCTTCAGATGCTGCCTGTAGCTTCATATAACTTTGATAAAGTATCATAACTCTTCTGTTTTGACTGTTAGCGGCGTGAGGAAGAGACAATGCAGGAAATTGAAAAAGGGATTATTATGACAGCGCCAATGAAGTCCCATTCACTTTGGAGTAGGGCTGAACGATTTTAGGAAAAGATTGAATTGCGATTTTTCTGGCAGATATTGTGATTTCAATTCGATTAACAATTTTCTTCAAATCAAGCTTTGGGATATTCACATGTAGGGCTGAACGATTTTAGGAAAAGATCCAATTTCGATTTTTCTGGCAGATATTGCAATTCACAATTTTTTTTCAAATCAAACTTCAGTGCAAAATTCACTTTGTTTACAGTACAGAAAACAGTAAGGAAATAAATGATGAAAAACACTTAACACATTATTCACCTTCAATAGTGATGATAAATATTCTGTTTTCATTAACTTCTACTCCTAAACAGAGGCTTTGTGTTGTTGACCTACTTACCAGCACTTTTAACATATAGATTGTCTACAAATTTGTAAAACAGTATGTGTATAATACTTGACACAACAGATCCTGAGTCAGTCAGGAGCTCTGCAAAAAATTGCAGCTTTGGCGATCACAAAATTGTCTAAAATTGTGATTTCAATCTGAAAATCTTTCAGCCCTACTTTGGAGTCAAGAGGATACCTGTATGTACAGGAGTTTACAGAGGACGAGCTGCTAAAATGGAGACGAACCGACCGAAAGGAAAACAGAGGAAACATCCACGGACACTGGACATCAAGAAAGAGTTGGAAATAAACAGTGGGGCGAATTTTTGACCTGGAAATATGTGAGATGGACGGCAGTATTACTCGTCAAACAGACTTTCCTTTCCCGGAGTTTTGTGGACATTCTTCAATTTCCCGAAGATAAACTGGAAAAACGTCCCAAACCTGAAGGACCTAATGACAGTTTCTGCTCAAAGTAAGTAATAATGATCTTTCAGAGACAAATAAGCAGAGTAGAGGAGGCTGTTTGTTTATCATAACAGTGCAGACTACTTGTGTGTGTGTGTCTCTCACACATGCACACACAGGCAACGATTTCTGTGAAGCTGAGTTCTAGATGATGCACATCTGTTTCTGCATCAAGGGAAGCATCACAAAAACCCATCTCAGAAATATTTGTCTTATAATATGCTTTTAATTATTCTAAAAAAGGTGTTTGAAGCCGCTAGCTAACTATAGCGGAGGGATTTATCGGAAGGACACAGACGTGAGCTGGCTTAGGTCCAGATAAACTTTAAATTTCCGAATGGTTTATGCACTTCAAAAAATTTATATGTAGAGGGGGGCGCTAGTGAGCACCATATGGAGTAGACGCGTTTCATCCAGGCTGCTCTCAAGTCCTAACTATTTCGGTCAAAAAGTTAATTTTTAGGAGTATTTGCCGACTTTTTTGTACAATTTTATACTCCTAAATGACTTAAGATGACAAAGCCAAAAGCGGACCACGGCAAGAAGACGGATAAAATCCCGAATGATGATGAACTGCCCTCGGAGCAGGATGAGCATGCCGCTGCAGCCACGGAGCCAAGAAACGAAACGGTAAACGTGCTCTCTGCAATAGAGAATATGAGCAAAATGATGTCCGACCGGTTCGACATATTAGAAGCATCTCTTGCAACCACCCAAGCTTCTCTGTCGTCTCTCGGGAATCGTGTTAAAGAAATAGAGGAAGCCAGCTCTGATTACGACCGCCGCCTTTCCACCTTGGAGCAGACATGCACAGAAGTGGGAGCAGAAAATACAGCGCTCTGCCTGAAGATGATAGACCTTGAGGCTCGCTCCAGGCGCCAAAACATCAAGATTGTTGGTCTCCCAGAAAAGCTCGAGAACGGTCGCCCCACGGAGTTTGTGACAGAGTTTATCCCTGAGCTTCTAGGTGCAGGTAACTTCACCAAGCCACTTAAAGTTGATCATGCTCACCGTGTGGGGAGAGTGCCCTCTGGTAAAGACGCGCGCCCGCGCGTAATGATCGCCCTGATCCATCACTTCCAGATGAAGGAGAAGATACTGCAGCTGGCCCGTCAACAATTTCCTCTGCACCACAACGGCAAGGCAGTTCGTATTTTTCCCGATTACCCGGCGAAGGTGATGAAGGAGCGACAAGCTTTTGATGGTGTCCGTAGGAAGATATGGGATGCTGGTGGAAGGTCAGGCTTCGTTTACCCGGCGAAGCTGCGTGTAACCCACGGTGACTTGGACAAGATGTTTTCGTCGCCGCGGGAAGCTGAGACATTTGTGGAGACTTTGATTTGAACATTGGCTATTCATCCACCTGACTGGACATTTTCTGGTACGTGACTTTCTCTATAAGGCATGGACATTTTCATGACCGTTACAGTTTGCTTATTTGTTTATATTGCTTGAGAGGGAGCCCTGAGGTTTTAATATTAGCTTAGCTTTAGTTTAACAGTTCATATGGTCTGGCAACCTCTGTGTGAGTATTTTGGGTCTATGCTCTCACTTTGTTTGGGAAAGTGGTGCGGGGGGAGGAGGGTAATGTTCTTAAGGTTCTGGTTTGCATTGTACCTTTTTTTCTTTTTTTTTCTTTGGGCTACATGTATGTACATTGACACAACTTCACTTAGATATGCATCCTAGTTCATTCACACAAGGTGGCGGTGGCATTACTTTTACCAGCTGGAATATCCGGGGAATGGCACATGCAATCAAACGTGCCAAGGTGTTTTCTCATTTAAAGGCCCTCTCTGCCGACATAGTCTACTTGTAGGAAACACATATTAATTCTGTAAAAGAAAAAATACTAAGATGCTCCTGGGTTAACCAAGTTTTCCAGTCCACGTTCTCCAGTAAGGCTCGGGGAGTGGCGATTCTGATTCGCAAAACTGTTCCATTTAGACATGTTTCCACTCTGAGTGACCCCAATGGCAGATATGTTTTAGTGACAGGCTACATTTATTCCTTCCATGTCACACTTTTGAATGTTTATGCCCCCAATTTTGATGACCCAACTTTTTTCAGGAAGATATTTGGTTTACTCTCCAACTCCTCAGACACGCATATTATAATTGGTGGCGACTTTAATTGTGTGCTTGATAATTTTCTGGACAGGTCAGCAAGTACTACTCAATTGCCTGCATCCTCCATGATGATAAAGAACTTAATGTCTTCTATGAATCTAGTAGACATCTGGAGACTGCAGTATCCCACAAAAAGAGATTATTCATTTTTTTCACCAAGGCATAAGTCATTTTCAAGGATAGATTATTTTATACTAGATTCTAGTTTGATATCTAGTGTGATCTCTGTAAAGTATCACAATATTTTAATCTCGGATCATTCTCCAACCTCCCTCGTCCTCAACTTTAAAAAAAACAACAGTATAACGGGCACTTTAATCCATCTCTGCTCTCGGATGCATCATTTGACCAGTTTATGACTGCTAAAATTTCTGAATTTCTGGCAACTAATGACAACTCTGAGGTTAGTGACTCTACCTTGTGGGAAACTTTTAAGGTAGTGATCAGAGGACATATAATTAAATTTGAAACTGCAAAAAGAAGGGAAAACCGTAAGCAGTTATTAGAGATAGAGGGTCAATTATCACAGTTGGAGACAACCTATAGGTCGTCCTCAAATCCTTCTATTCTACAGAATATTCTAAAGTTTAAGTATGAATATAACACCATCTTATCTGACCAAGTGAGGGATCAACTGTTTAAATTAAGACAAAAACATTTTGAACTAGGGGATAAGCCACAAAAAATATTGTCCCGGCAGCTAAGAGGTTTACAGGCTAGTAGAGCCATCCATAAAATTATATCAAAATCTGGGGAAATGGTTGTTGACCCTGAAGGCATTAATGATTGTTTTAAGGAATACTATCAGCAATTATATATGGCAAAAGCAAATGGGGATGCATCAAGCTGGCTTGGGTGTCTAGATCTGCCTAAGCTGAGTAAGGCTGCACAGGACGCCACGGACTCAGATATTACCATCCAGGAAATTTTTGATTCTATAAGATCATTTCCTAGTGGTAAGACTGCAGGTCCGGATGGTTTCAGCATTGAATTTTATAAAAAATACTCTGAGCAGATTGTTCCCCTTCTGCTGAGGATGTTTACACACTCATTTGAAGCAAATAAATTTCCAAACAGTCTATATGAGGCCAATATCACATTAATTCAAAAAGAGGGAAGGGATGGGACAGAACCTTCATCTTTTCGACCTATTTCTTTGTTAAACTCTGATTTGAAGATTTTTACAAAGCTATTAGCAAATAGGTTAAACAATCATATAACTTCCATCATCCATGCTGATCAAACAGGTTTCGTCCCTAACAGGTATTCCTTCTTTAATGTTAGGAGGCTAATGAACATAATGTATCATAAATATGAGAAATGCCATAAGGTTGCTGCCCTTTGTTTAGATGCAGAGAAGGCGTTTGACCAGTTGGAATGGGGGTATATGTTAAAAACGCTTAAGGCATTTGGATTTGGTACTAGATTTGTTTCATGGATACAACTAATATATTCCCAACCATCCTCCTCCATTCTTACCAATAGAGAAAAATCAAACTCATTTTCTATACACCGTGGGACAAGACAGGGGTGTCCCCTCAGCCCCCTCTTATTTGCAATCGCGATAGAGCCTCTCGCCATCAGTATTAGACAGCACTCTCTCATTAAGCCTATCCAGCTGGGAAATGTGGAGCATTACCTCTCCTTATACGCAGATGATGTTGTAATTTTCCTCTCACAGCCTGAACAGTCAATCCCGGCTTTACTTGGTCTCATAAAGTCATTCGGTGAGATATCAGGATATACAATTAACTGGCAAAAGAGTGAATTTATGTCCTTTGGTGCTGAACTTGCACCAGAATTCTTACGCAATCTTCCCTTCAAAATAACTGATAAATTGAAGTACCTTGGAGTAGTCTTACCGAGAGACCCAAAATTAATATTTAAATATAACTTCCTGGAAGGGGTTGAGAAATTAAAAAGAGACACTGATAAATTGGCGAACTCTCCCTCTCTCTATGATGGGTCGCATAAATGCTATCAAAATGGTCTCCCTTCCAAGATTTTTGTACCTTTTTCAGAATCTGCCCATTTTTCTAACAAGATCATTTTTTAAATCATTAGATACAATAATAATGCCTTTTATTTGGGGTTTTAAAGCTCACCGAATATCAAAAAAACATTTACAGAAGTCAAGAGAAAGAGGTGGGTTGGGATTGCCATGCTTTTTGCATTATTACTGGGCAGCAAATCTGAGAGCTCTTGTTTTCTGGCAGGAAGGTTATAGGAGAGAAGTTTCAGTAAACACCCCGGCATGGGTTGCCATTGAAAAGAACGATGTTGAAAATAGTTCACTTCCAGCTCTTCTTTTTTCATCCTCTAAATTGTCTGCAACAACAAAAGTTAACAATCGAATCATTTTGAATTGTCTGAATATATGGCAGCAAACTAAGAGGAGCTCCAAACTGCCAGACACCTCTGTACAGACGCCAGTTTGTCTTAACCATGCATTTCTCCCATCCTTCACAGATTCTGCTTTTAACACTTAGAGACTAAAAGGTATACTCACTTTAAAAGATCTCTACATTGAGAAACAGTTTGCCTCATTTATTCAGCTTAAAAACACTCTTTCTTCCACACATTTTTTCCGATATTTACAAATAAGGAAGTATGTGCGTCAGTGTGTGCCTAACTATGTGTCTCTTCCGGAAGAAAAAAGGATTCACAAGTTATTGCTGATGCCACCCAATTCAAGAAATTTAGTTTCAGACTTTGTGAGGTATTTTCTGAGCAAGTAAATTCTGCCACGCTCCACCTGAAAAGTGCCTGGGAAGAGGATCTGGGTATACAGATTGATGATGATGTGTGGGAGGAGAGCCTTTGCAGAATTCGATCATGCTCTATTAATGCTACGCACCAGCTAATTCAATTTAAAGTAATACACAGGCTTCATTATTCTAAATCTAAACTGCATAAGTTTTTTCCCACAATCTCTTCTTCATGTGATCGCTGTAAGTCTGCCGAGGGCTCTCTTTCCCAACTTTTTTGGACATGTCCAAGGCTTTATACCTTTTGGTGTGAAATATTCAACTGGTTTTCTGGAATGTATGGTTGTGTGTTCAAACCAGATCCTGAGACGGCATTATTTGGGTATTCTTCTTCTCTGTCTAATCAAAGTCTCTCTGTGCAGTGCACAATCATGTATGGTATGGTAATTGCAAAGAAAGTGATATTAAATCTCTGGAAATCTGACACTGTGCCCCTGTTTAAAACCTGGTTAACTGAGCTCACATCAGTACTGCACATGGAGAAAATTAGATATGGCTTGATGGGCAATCTTGCCAAGTATTTTAGCATTTGGCAGCCTTTTATTGATTATCTTGCTCGATTTGACACAATATCTGGAAAGTAATGTATCTGAATGCCTACCGTTGACCTTTTTAAACACTTGTTGTAAGAAATATTGAAGTAGTGATGCAATACAACATAAGATCTTAAGCCCTGTTTCGTATGTGTGTATTTCCTTTTTTATGTGTATATATACTCATGTATATGTGATATTATGTGTGGGTGTATGTATATATGTGTTTGTATATGGGCCATTCTACCGAATTTGTCCAAACTGTGGTTCCACACTAAAAACACTATGTAACAAAACAATTAAGAATTCAGACTTTACATACAGTCATGGAAAAAAATATTAGACCACCCTTGTTTTCTTCAATTTCTTGTTCATTCTATATCTGGTACCACTAAACGTATAATACAATGAACACAACAAAAAATGCAGCTGGTCACATAATACTTTATGTCCTATTTGACATTCTTAAGCTTAATTGATTCCCAGGGTATATAAGAGGCCATTTCATGTCACAAGCAGCACTGCACATGCAAAGGCCTAGAGTGGTTTCCTGCTTACATTCAAGCCGTAGCACAACTCAGAAGTTGTCAGCTCTCACATAATGCCTAAAACAAAAGAATTATGTGAAGCCACAAAGGCAGCCACCTTGGCACTGCTGGAAATTGGCATGAGTGAGAGACAGGTAGCGAAAAAACTGAAGATCTCCAAGACAGCCGCTCATTACAACAAAAAAACAAGCTGAACATGGCACTACCAAATTGCTACCTGGCCGTGGCAGGAAACGCTCTTTCTACCCCACGAGATGACTGCACTCATCCGCTCCTGTGTCAGGAATCGCAGCCAGACCTCCAGGGACCTTAAAATGAGTGGGCACTGTCGAGAAATGTGACTTGTTCAGCAAGGACAGTTCAAACCGACTTGTTGAAGCTGGTTTGAAGTCACACAGAGCACGCAAGAAGCCCTTCATCAATGAAAGGCAGAGGAAGGCCCGGTTATTTGCTCGAGACCACAAGGATTGGACTGTTGATGATTGGGCTAAGGTTCTCTTCAGTGATGAATCCAATTTTGAATTGATGCCCACTCCAGCCAACTTACTGGTTAGGAGGAAGCCTGGAGAAGCTTACAACCCAGACTGTCTTGCCCCTACAGTAAAACATGGGGAGGGGTCAGTCATGATCTGGGGTTGTTTCAGTCTGAGGAACAGGGCAAATGCAATTGTGTGAAGGCCGAATGAACCAGGTCATGTACAGGACTACCCTTGAAAACAGTCTTTTCCATCAGCTGGAAACCTCTTTCCTGCCTCACATGACTGGATTTTCCAACAAGACAATGCCCCTTGCCACACGGCAAGGTCAGTTAAAGCCTGGATGGAGAACCACAACATTCGCACCATGCCTTGGCCTGCTCAATCACCAGATCTTAATCCAATTGAAAACCTGTGGAAAATCATCAAACTCAAAATGGAGAACCACAAGCCCAAAAACAAAGAAAATTTGTTTGAATTTGTCCAACAGGAATGGGCTGCTGTGACAGCAGAACAATGTCAGAAGCTGGTGGAGAGCATGCCAAGACGCATGGCTGCAGTCATCAAAAACAATGGTTATGCAATCAAGTATTAACTCTTGTGTGTATCATGTGTTTAAAGCAAACAGAAAAGAAAACATGGAATGCTTAAAAGTAGTGTTTTATGTACAATGCCATAGCTATTGATGTAAGAATTTAAGTAATTTTGGTTATTATCAAGAAAACCATGGAAAATGAATAGTTCTTAGTTCTTAAATTAAACTCTCATGAGCTATTTTTGTTGTTATCATTTTAATTGTCCAAACAAATGTACCTTTAGTTGAGCCAGGCATTAAAATTAACAAGAAACTGAAGAAAACAAGGGTGGTCTAATAATTTTTTCCATGACTGTATTTACTAAGATTCTGTTATGATCTATTTAACACACAAGACAGCAAATAGATAGTAATAAGCTAAATATATACAAAATCATCATTTATAGTGTACTTTCTATTGGGGAGTGGTTGTCCCAACCCCTAAGCCCTAAATTTCGACCTATGAAAATAATGCTTAAAACAATTTTGTATTTTTTTTTGTTTGTTTTCTTCAATTTCTTGTTAATTTTAATGCCTGGCTCATCTAAAGGTACATTTGTTTGGACAATTAAAATGATAACAACAAAAATAGCTCATGAGAGTTTAATTTAAGAACTAAGAACTATTCATTTTCCATGGTTTTCTTGATAATAACCAAAATTACTTAAATTCTTACATCAATTGTACTGCCAAAAACACTACTTTTAAGCATTCCATGTTTTCTTTTCTGTTTGCTTTAAACACATGATACACACAAGAGTTAATACTTGATTGCATAACCATTGTTTTTGATGACTGCAGCCATGCGTCTTGGCATGCTCTCCACCAGCTTCTGACATTGTTCTGCTGTCACAGCAGCCCATTCCTGTTGGACAAATTCAAACAAATTTTCTTTGTTTTTGGGCTTGTGGTTCTCCATTTTGAGTTTGATGATTTTCCACAGGTTTTCAATTGGATTAAGATCTGGTGATTGAGCAGGCCAAGGCATGGTGCGAATGTTGTGGTTCTCCATCCAGGCTTTAACTGACCTTGCCGTGTGGCAAGGGCATTGTCTTGTTGGAAAATCCAGTCATTCGAGGCAGGAAAGAGTTTTCCAGCTGATGGAAGAAGACTGTTTTCAAGGGTAGTCCTGTACATGACCTGGTTCATTCGGCCTTCACACAATTGCATTTGCCCTGTTCCACTCAGACTGAAACAACCCCAGATCATGACTGATCCACCCCCATGTTTTACTGTAGGGCAAGACAGTCTGGGTTGTAAGCTTCTCCAGGCTTCCTCCTAACCAGTAAGTTGGCTGGAGGGCATCAATTCAAAATTGGATTCATCACTGAAGAGAACCTTAGCCCAATCATCAACAGTCCAATCCTTGTGGTCTCGAGCAAAGAGTAACCGGCCTTCCTCTGCCTTTCATTGATGAAGGGCTTCTTGCGTGCTCTGTGTGACTTCAAACCAGCTTCAACAAGTCGGTTTCGAACTGTCCTTGCTGAACAAGTCACATTTCTCGACAGTGCCCACTCATTTTAAGGTCCCTGGAGGTCTGACGACGATTCCTGACACAGGAACGGATGAGTGCACGGTCATCTCGTGGGGTAGAAAGACGCTTCTGCCACGGCCAGGTAGCAATTTGGTAGTGCCATGTTCAGCTTGTTTTTTTTGTTGTAATGAACGGCCGTCTTGGAGATCTTCAGTTTTTTCGCTACATGTCTCTCACTCATGCCAATTTCCAGCAGTGCCAAGATGGCTGCCTTTGTGGCTTCACATAATTCTTTTGTTTTAGGCATTATGTGAGAACTGACAACTTCTGAGTTGTGCTACGGCTTGAATGTAAGCAGGAAACCACTCTAGGCCTTTGCATGTGCAGTGCTGCTTGTGACATGAAATGGCCTCTTATATACCCTGGGAATCAATTGAGCTTAAGAATGTCAAATAGGACATAAAGTATTATGTGACCAGCTGCATTTTTTGTTGTGTTCATTGTATTATACGTTTAGTGGTACCAGATATTAGAATGAACAAAACAAGGGTGGTCTAATAATTTTTTCCATGACTGTAGCTATATATAGCTATATATATAGATATATATATATATATATATATATATATATATAGATATAGATACATACATGTATATATATATATATATATATATATATATATATATATATATATATATATATATTCATGTTTGATTAAGTATTGAAAACCTCAATAAAAATATGGTTTAAAAAAAATTATATGTAGCGTACTCTTAAACTGTGGTATTACTTTTTGATTTGAGTTCTTGTAGGCGGAGAAAATAGCCTTTAAATCCCGTATGGTACTTTTCCATTTGCGTCTTTTCTTCGTCACCGACTCTTACAGACTGTGGCTTTCTGGTGGAGAAGAGAGAACTTTCTACTGTATCTAATGTCCTTAGTGACCATATGGAGCTCATAAAACCCCACTTCAAAAATACTGAACTATCCCTTTAAGCTTAAAGCAAGTCATTTGGAGAGAATTTATCCCAAGATTTACCTCCAACTTTAAATAAAGGCAGTGCATTTCTCCATGTCATTTACTCAGTAACAAAAATTGAACAAGAACTTTCAAAAAATAAGTTCTTTTTCAATTATAACATTTTCTGATTCGATGTGGATCTAACTTATGTTCCCAGCACTTTGCTTAACAGCCACTTTCTGTTGGGTGCCCTCTGCGGCAGAAGAGCCCAGTCCCGCCACCCCTCCAGAAGTGTTTGGATATCCATGACTGAACATGTATTAACAGTATGTTACCTAGGTGATGTGCAAGGTTAATCCATTGGTGTACAGTATATACTTGTCATGTGTCTCCACGGTGCAGCCTCTGGGATCCAGGGACAAACCTCCTGGATGGTCTGCTGAGAACTCAACTGGCTGCTGTCGTGTAGATGTGGGAGCACGGGCTAGACTCCTTGGAGGGTGTGGTGATGATCTGTGGGCTGATCTGTAAAGTCATGATCAAACCCATCCATGTCTTCTTTTAAAACCGAGTGAAGGACTGGTGTCATCAGGACAGAGTGGTAACAGATACTCTGTCCTTCAAACCCCGTCTTTTTAACTGGGGCATTGATCTCAGCTGTAATATTGGCCTCAGCCAGCAGTTCTTCTGGATCAGGGGCCGTTGCAGTCAGCCACCCTTTGCCTCCTGAAGCTGAAGATTTTTATTTTTTCCGTAGTACTGTTGCTCTAACTCACAGACATTCAGGTCTTACTAGAATCCTTCTTGAAAAGGGATAGTTCATTATTTTTGAAGTGGGGCTGTATGATCTCCACATAGCCACTAAGTACATCAGATGCAGTAGAAAGTCCTCTCCTCTCCCTCAGTAAGCCACAGTCTGTGAGGGTCTGTGACAAATATCCGCTTACAGAAAAGTCCCATACCAAGATCAAAGGGTATTTTCTCTGCCTACAAGAACTCAAATCAAAAAATAATACCACATGTGGCAATGTGGGTAATGGAGGTCTGAATGCTGACAACGCCACCTGGGGACTTGCACCCCAGGATATAAATGTATTTTCACCAACCAATAAAGGCACACACAGGTTCAAATAAGTCCACAGGCAGAGAGCGTGATTCCCATAAAAATACAATTCTTTATTTAACAACTATTTAAAATGAGCAGCAGACAAAAATCATAATACTAATAATAATCATAATAATCAGGTGTAAGGGACCTGCCAAAAGAAAAGTCAACCAAAACCAGGGCTGGGGCTTACCACGACAGCGGTAACAAAAAGGGGAGGAATCCAAAACTACACACCACTGTGAACTGCAAACAAAACAAGTGAAAAACAGGACCACCACCAGGGGACCGCTGCCGCGCCGAGGCCCACAGCACCTGTTAACAAAAGGAAACAATAATTAGAAACACAAAATGGCAGTCCTCATACTCCTGTAAATAAACAATTCTAACAAAACCAAATACTCAAAAAAAAGAAAACAAAAGAAAACCACAATATAATAATTAAACAAATCACAAAAGAAATAATTCAACCCAGGAAATAAACTCATTAAGTCTGCCCCCCCAGCTAATAAAATAAACCTGGGTCCAGTGGGCAGCGGCACGTGGCCCAAATCCAGAGCAGCCACAAATATATTCTGGGGGTAGGAGGGGCCTTGAGAGCCGCCAACGCTCAGCCCACCCGGAGTCCCACAGCAGAATTAAAAATCAGACCGGGACATCATGCAGAAGAGAACATAATAGAACAGCAATAGAACCAGGACAGCCGCAAGGCCCAGGAGGGGCGGAACAGCCCATACACTGTAAACAAAAACATAAAATAAGACCAATAGCATTTTCCTTGAGGCATAAGGCAAGCAGCTATAAAAAAAAATTCATACCCGAGAGCAGGGCAGCCGTGTCAGGCGGCAGTGGAGGGGGCGCACACAGCCCGACAGCGCCAATGCGTCCTGGAGAGGGGGGGAAACGGAGTCATTCTCCCACCATCCAAATGTTTAAAGAAGGCAGACAATCCGCGCCTACCTGCAGAAACACCGCAGCGCCCACACAGACCCCGAGACAGCCGGCTCCGGTCACGCCACACTGCTGTAACGGAGCGAAACTGGGGTAAGCACCCACACAAACAAGTCAATGGATCGCTACAAACCAGCGCGCATACCTTTGAATGGAACCTGACACGCTCCCTCGCAGCTCGGCACAGCGTCCCTTACAGCACGCGCCGTCAGCTCCGTAAAGGAGGAAGAGGAAGTGAGACGAAGAGGAGGGGGCCGACCGGGGGTATTTATAGGCTGCCTGACCTCGGCAGCCACACCGCCCCCTGAGATAGGGAGGAAAAGACCCCTATCTGGCCACACACAGTTTAAGAGTACACTACATATGAGTGTTAATAAATGCATTAATCTTTTGGAAATATAAAGTTTATCTGGAGCTAGCCAACTGGTGTCATGTTGTTCACTTTTTTTGGTCTTCCGCTCTAAGAAGGTCCTTTAGGCCTTGATTTTGCCACCTTTATTGTCTCCTTGTCAGCAACTCATTTTGTGTGCATCCTCCTCCTGGTTGCTGTCAGGCCAGTGACCTTCATCAATGTTGAGGTCCTGGTCCAAGTCATGCTCTGTACCTAAAAGTTCCCCATGACACTCACCACCTCCTGATCCGTCCATATTTATTTATTCACATCACCAGTCTTTCAGTTCTCCCATTCTCTCCTGTCTCCTCTCCCTAATGCATTTGAGCATTTAAGCACTGAACCAATCAGACTCAGCTGCAGTACTGTTGGGCAAATCATCCTGCTGCTGCCATAATTCAATATCTTGCCTCTTCACCTTCACAGCCAACCTTTTGTTGCACCTCCAAACATCAGTGTCTAGGTCCAGCTACCAGAACTTCTCTCATTTCATCCTGCAGGTATAGCAGCACATCAAATGACCTCGTCAGTGTTCGAGACAAGCTCCTCATCAAAGGGAGATTCTGCATCCTCTTTTTTGAGTATAAGAAAAGGCTCAGCTTTCTTTTTTCAGCATATAAACCAACTTAGCTGCCTCAGATTATCCTGCACAATAACAAAGGACTCCTGCAGGAGATCTTGTGTGGTGGCCGAGCAATAGATAACAAAATTGTCCACATATAAATGAATATTAGCATTAGAAACATCATGATCGATACTGTGAATGTAGTGGTCTCAACACTGAGACCTGTGGTACAACGTTTAGGACCTGAAGGTATCCAGAGGTCAAACCATCAGCTTGCACACACTGTGATCCATTTGATAAACAGTTATCAAACCAACCAACTGATTGTTCAGACAGGCATATACTGTGAAGTCTGTTTTTCAAAATGGCATGATCAACAGTGTTGAAGGCCTTTGACAAATCAAAAAAAGGCTGCACAATGTTCCTTGAATTCCCCAAAAATTATAAAATTGTTGACCACTTTTAGAGCAACTGTGGTTGTGCTGTTTTTTTCCTAAAACCTGAAAGATATTCTGCTAAAATGTTGTATACCAAAAACTCTTTGATTTGTTCACACACAAGTGATTCCATAATGTTAGCTAAAACACACTGTTTAGAAATGGGCCTGAGCAGAGTAGGAGCAGTGAAACAACACAGCTTGGGCTAAGTCTCAGTGCCAGAAGGTTAATTTATCTCCTCATTGCTGATGAGAGTTGTGGCATACTGTTCATGTTGTCTTGCAATTGCCTCGGTATTCCATATTTCTTGTCCAGTTGGTCAGTCTTTGCCAGATTCAGTATCAACAGATTCAGTACGTTCATCTGTTAGATAGCTGCGCCCTGTTTGGCTGTCGCTGCATTAGCTCATGGCAGTTTGACTTTCTGACAAAATTACCCTACCTATGATGCTGAAAATAGACAACTGACAACAAGATCCGGCATGCAATCATAGGCATCTGCTGGAACTACAACCATGCAGTGTCTTTGGGTTTGTAGACAAAACTACTTGTGAGTGTTTACGTAGCCTCTGAGTGCTACACCGACAAGATCCAGCGACTGACAGGGAAGCGGACTCGCCTACCCAGCACTATCTGACAGAAGAGCAAGCAGAGGAGGTGCGACTGGAGGCAGAAGCGCGGCTGTCGGGGAGGACTAACGGCTAAGCTAAAAGCTATCCCCTACAGAATGCCACTACCATCCATCTACTACTCAAATGTGCGCTCCCTGGATGGAAAAATGGATCATTTACAGCTGGAATGCACATCAAACTGAGAGATGAGGAACTGCTGTGCCCTAATTCTGACAGAGACATGGCTCAACTATTCAATCTTGGACAATGCTTAACACACAAGGGGACTAAGACAAGGGGCTAGCCACATTCCATGCCGACAGGAGCTATGAACTGAGTGATAAGCCGCGGGGGGGTGGTCTGTACATCTACATAAACAAAAACCGGGTAGGAATACTAGGAGGACAGGACAGGAGGGCAAGAACCAACCTGAACCGTGCCATTAGATTAGCAAAGCATACTCACAGCAAAAGGATCCAGGACCTGTTCTGTGACTCCACCAACACCAGCAACATGTGGAAGGGCATAAGAGCTATCACCACACAAGATACCCCCTCCACCTATGGGTGAAATTGAGGCTGACTTCCTCCATGAGCTAAATAACTTTTTTGGGAGGTTTGATGCACTGAACAAAGCTCCTGCAGAGAAAGCTGTTCCTCAGCAGGAAGAAGAGGCACTGTGCCTGGACATAGCTGACGTGCGAAGGTCTCTGAGAAGAGTGAATACATGGAAAGCCACAGGCCCTGAGAACATACAGGGGCTCAAAAACTCAAAATCACCTCTCTCAATGACTACCGGCCCATCGCACTAACCCCAATCATGATGAAGTGCTTCAAGAGACTGGTAAAGGAGCACTTCATCTCCAGGCTGCCACCCATGCATGACCCCTTCCAGTTTGCCTACTGGACAAACTGCTGCACTGAAGATGCCATCGCCTCTGCTCTACACCCGAGTCTTGCCCGCCTGGAGGAGAAGAACACCCACGTGCAGCTGCTGTTCCTCAGTTCAGCCTTTAGTACCATCATCCCGCAGCATCTAGAAGACAGGGACCCCTGGGATTCAACACCCACCTGCGGAGCTGGCTGCTTGACTACCTTACTGACAGACCCCAGTTAATCAGCAGCCTGATCCTGAACATGGACAAAACCAAAGAAATGGTTGTCGACCTCAGGAAGAACCAACCCAGCTATGCCCCACTTCTCATCAACAACACAGCTGTGGGCAGTCATCAGCACAAAGTTTCTGAGGATGCACATCACAGACAACCTCACCTGGTCTTTGAACACAGCATCACTGGTAAAGGGAGCACAGCAGCGGATGTACTTCCTGTGGAGGATGAGAAAAGCTCAACTGTCCCCACCCATCCTTACCACATTCTACAGGATCACCATAAAGAGCCTCCTCACCAGCAGCATCTCAGTGTGGTGTGGAGGCTTCAGCACCTCTGACTGGAGAGATGTAAGGAGAGCAGTGAGGACAGCAGAGAGGGTCATCGGGACATCTCTCCCCTCCATCCAGTACATTGCATATAGCTGCTGTGTGTCTCGGGCCAGGAAGATATGCAGTGACCCCTTTCACCCTCACCCTGAACTGTTTAACCTGCTGGCCCCTGGGAAAAGATTCTGCAGCATTCGGTGTAGGACCACCAGGTTCTACAACAGCTTTCTCCCCCAAGCCATTGGACTTCTGAACTCCTAAATGTTACTGTACTTAATCTCCTTTCTTACTTCATTTGTACATATCCGATATTTTATACCTCCCTTGCACCTTGCACAGTTTCTATTCTATTCTCAGGATGTTTTTCTACAACAACTTGCATGAGGTGGGTGCTCATTCTCATGTCAATAAATAATCTTATGCTATCTTTGTACTGATGTTTGATTTTGTGCTCTGTTTTGTTCCCTGTTATTTTGATTTGTTCTCTGCATATATGTTATGTATGAATGTTTATTTCCCCTGTTCACACACGTTTGTTTGCGTGGCAAGCTAAACTAGCATTTAGCTACACAAGTGTACTTTTCTCAGGTTATCTTTAATACTGTAACTTTGCTCTGTGTAGAATCTGGAGTGGGCTGGGGGCTCATGCTGTCCTTTTGTAAATATTTTTTTCTTGCCAGGTATGCTTTTTGTTGATTTTTATGTATTGTATTTCATTCCATATTGAAGCCCTGCCCTAGCTCAACATGCACTATACACAGCGACTGACAAAGTTGGATAGTGCCCTTGATCAGTGATAGAAGAAATAAATACTTTGGAACAACTTGAAACAAAAATTTTAAAAAGGAAATAATCATGGTTCTCGTCTAAACCTCAAGTTGAATTGTGCTGCTCATCTCTCAGAAGTATCTTGTTGAATAAACAACAGTAAACCCTTGTGTGAGAAAACACACCAGTTGAATTTCAACAGGTTAACTTGACAAACATTCATGCATTTTCCTACATTCACCAACTACAATTGGTTATCCAGCCAAATCAATCATCCTGGAGGACGGACTCAGGATGAATTAGCAGGATTCTCTGACATGAGAAAAGAATAAATGTTGTGACTGCATGTGCTGTTGTGAAGACAAGAATCACATAAATGAAATGGACACATAAAAGACCATGTCACTTACCACAAGTTAACTTGCGCTGCTCGTCTCCCACAAAGATTTTGTTGAATCAATACTTAACCCCCATGTGAGAAAACACACCAGCTGAATTTCAACAGGTTAACTCAACAAACATTCATATATATTCCTACATTCACTAACTACAATTGGTTAATCATCCCTAAAAATCATCCTTCAAACTCTTCCTGTCCAGCAGTGAACCCTGGGCCTCCAAAATTTACCATGTCAAACCCTCCACTGACAGCCACTCCTCAAATATCTCAGCTCACTCACTCCTGGTGATAAAACTTATCCTTCTGGACCAACGATTGGGACAACATTCTTGGTTGGATGTTGAGGTGGCTGGCTGGAGGTTGCTGGCAGAGGCTGCAGATCAACTTGTTCACTGATGGAGAGGAGAATGGACTCAGGATGAATTAGCAGGATTATCTGACATGATGAATAAATGTTGTGATTGCATGTGCTGTTGTGAAGACAAGACTCACACACATACATTGGAGATAGAAAAGACCATGTCACTTACCACAAGTTGACTTGCGCTGCTCGTCTCCCACAAAGGTTTTGTTGGATCAATACTTAACCTGTGTGAGGAAACACACCAGCTGAATTTCAAAAGGTTAGCTCGACAAACATTTTTTTTTTGTAGTGAAACATCATCTGCTGGGTCACGTCATCAAGTGATGGACCTGAGGTCATTGGGTGTTTCGGGCCTTTCGAACATCAGACACCCTCTCTCAGGCGGCCCAGCTGAGGTTCATGACGCCTCAGCTTGTGCCCCAGCAGCATTGCACGGATCTGCTCTCTTTATCCAGAGCCACCTAGAGGCTTTCTCTGCTGCCTCTGTGTTGTTACGGATGGCCCGTCTCTACTCTCTCCAGTGATGCCGAGTGCAGTGTAGGCTCTGAACAGAGACTGTCTGGTAAAGCCTCTGCACCCTACCTCCACAGGCAGGCACCTAGCCTTCCAGCCTTGTCTGTGGCAGTCGTTGACTAGGCCGTCGTACTCCCTCTTATGCTCAAAGGCCTCCTCCATTCGCTCTTCCCATGGCACAGTGAGCTCCAGCATCATGATGTTCTTTGTTGCCCCTGACACCAAAATGATGTCAGGTCTGAGGGTGGTTTTAGCAACATGCTCGGGGAACTTGAGTTGCCTGCCCAAGTACACGGACAGCTGCCAGTCCCGTGCAGTGTTGAGAAGCCCGGATGCTTCTCTTGATATTGTTCTTGGCCTCTCCCCAGCTCTGACGAAGTTGATGGATTTCTTCGTGGGTTTTGACCTTTGACAGCTGGCGATGCCATTGCAGATGCTCTCCACAATGGTCTTGAGCACCTAATCGTGACGCCATCTGAAGCGGCCTTCCCCCACAGCTTTTGGGCAGCAACTCATTATGTGCTCTAGGGTCCCCTTTCTCTGGCAAAGAGGGCATGCTGGTGTATTGACCAATCCCCAGCAGTGCAAGTTGGAAGGGCTGGGGAGTATATCGTAGACGGCCTGGACGAAGAACTTGATGCGGTGTGGATCTGCCCGCCAGCAGTCAGTCCATGAGATCTTTCTTTCTGCGACTTGCTCCCATCTCGTCCAGGCACCTTGCTGTCCCATCCCCACTGCTCTGCTTGATCTCCTCCACCACTGCTCTCACCTCATTCTGTACTAGTTGCCTCCGCTCCTTTCCCCGTGCCTTGTCAAACCGGGGGGTTGCACTGGTTCCTAGTCCAGCCCTTCCTCTGGCCACTGTTCCCACCAGGACTCTGTGGGCGTAGCCGGGACTCTGCTTGGTCCACTGCAGCCTCTGCTCTCCATTTTCTGCCAGTCTTGACTGCTACTCCTGCCCCAGATACTTTCGGATCCGTTGATTCGCAGAATTGCAACACCTCTCTAGCACGCAGGACCTTGAACTCCTCCTCAATGGATTTCAAGGGGAGTGTCAGTTTGCAGGTGGACGTTTGTCCATTGCTGTTGTTTGTTAACCTTGAGTCCGTCCGGCTGGAGTCCTCATCCTCCCCCCCTCTCGGGTCCCCCTTGGGGTTTGATTCCTTTCTTTGTTCTGTAGCTTGTTTGGGTCCTCCTTAACAGGAGGTGCGGTGAGGGCTATTGACCCATGCCGCCCCGGTTGCCATCTTTCCGAGCTGCCATCTGTCTCTCCAGCTGTCTACAAACTATTCTCGGTTGTCAACCAGACTGTTCCTGGTTGTCACTGGTTTCTCCAGGATGACTGTTGTAGTGAAACATCTTCTGATGCATAGCTGGGGCACATCATCAGTGATGGACCTGAGGTTATTGGGTGTTTCGGGCCTTTCGAACATCAGACACCCTCTCTCAGGCGGCCCAGCTGAGGTTCATGACACCTCAGCTTGTGCCCCAGCAGCATTGAGCCATGGATCTGCTCTCTTCATCCAGAGCCACCTAGAGGCTTTCTCTGCTGCCTCTGTGTTGTTACGGATGACCCTTCTCTTATTCTCTCCAGTGATGCCAAGTGCAGTGGAGGCTCTGCACAGAGACTGTCTGGTAAAGCCTCTGCTCCCTACCTCCACCGGCAACAACCTAGCCTTCCAGCCTTGTCTGTGGCAGTCGTTGACTAGGCCATCGTACTTATCCCTCTTCCACTCAAAGGCCTCCTTCATTCGCTCTTCCCACGGCACAGTAAGCTCCAGCATGATTACGTTCTTTGTCACCGAAATGATGTAAGGTAAGAGGGTGGTTTTAGAAACATGCCGGGGGAACCTGAGTTGCCTGTCCAAGTCCACGGACAGCTGCCAGTCCCGTGCAGGGACGCTTTTTCATTCGTGCATTTTCCTACACTCACGAACCACTGTTACTATTGGTTATTCATCCAAATCAATCATCTTCAAACACTTCTTGTCCAGCGGTGAACCCTGGGCCTCCAAAATTTGCCATGTCAAACCCTCCACTGACAGCCACTCCTCAAATATCTCAGCTCACTCACTCCTGGTGATAAAACTTATCCTTCTGGACCAACGATTGGGACAACAGTCTTGGTTGGATGTTGAGGTGGCTGGCTGGAGGTTGCTGGCAGAGGCTGCAGATCAATTTGTTCACTGATGGAGACCAGAAGGGACTAAGGATGAAGTATCAGGATTCTCTGACATTGGCAAAAACAAAAGTTGACATTGCATGTGATGTTGTGAAGAATCACACACATGAAATCAAGATATAAAAAACCATGTCACTTACCATAAGCTGACTTGTGTTACTGACTTCACACAAAGGTCTTGTTGAATCAACAACATGAACCCCAAAGAAGAAAACACACCAGCTGACTTTGAACAAGTTCAGCTGACAAACATTCATGCATTCTCCTACATTCACTATCGACAAATGGTTCCTGATCCGAACACCTCAGCCTTCAAACTCTTCCACTCACCAGCAGTGAACCCTGGGCCTCCAAAATTTGCCATGTCAAACCCTCCACTGACAGCCACTCATCCTATACCTCAGCTCACGCGTCTCCTCCTGGAGAAAGTCCTCTTCTCCTGGTCCTATGATTTGGACAATCTTCTTGGTTGGATGTTGAGGTGGCTGGCTGGAGGTTGCTGGCAGAGGCTGCAGATCAACTTGTTCACTGATGGAGACCAGAAGGGACTAAGGATGAAGTATCAAGAACTGTGACATTGACAAAAAAACAGAAGTTGACATTGCATGTGAGGTTGTGAAGAATCACACACATGAAATCAAGATATAAAAGCCCATGTCACTTACCACAAGTTGTCTTTTGCTGCTGATTTCACACAAAGGTCCTGTTGAATCAACAACACGAACCCCAAAGAAGAAAACACACCAGCTGACTTTGAACAAGTTCAGCTGACAAACATTCATGCATTCTCCTACATTCACTATCTACAAATTGTAATTGATCCTAACACCTCAGCCTTCAAACTCTTCCACTCACCAGCAGTGAACCCTGGGCCTCCAAAATATGCCATGTCAAACCCTCCACTGACAGCCACTCATCCTTTACCTCAGCTCACTCATCTCCTCATGGGAAAAAGTCCTCTTGTTCTGGCCCGACTAATAGACAGTCTTCTTGGTTGGATGTTGAGGTGGCTGGCTGGAGGTTGCTGGCAGAGGCTGCAGATCAACTTGTTCACTGATGGAGACCAGAAGGGACTAAGGATGAAGTATCAGGATTCTCTGACATTGAAAAAAAAACAACAATTGACATTGCATGTGATGTTGTGAAGAATCACACACATGAAATCAAGATATAAAAAACCATGTCACTTACCATAAGCTGACTTGTGTTGCTGATGTCACACAAAGGTCCTGTTGAATCAACAACACTCATCCCAAAGAAGAAAACACAACAGCTGACTTTGAAAAAGTTCAGCTGACAAACATTCATACATTCACTATCTACAACTGGTTATTGATCCGAACACCTCAGCCTTCAAACTCTTCCACTCACCAGCAGTGAACCCCGGGCCTCCAAAATTTGCCATGACAACCCTCCACTGACAGCCACTCATCCTATACCTCAGCTCACTCGTCTCCTCACAGGAAAAAGTCCTCTTCTCCTGGTCCAATGATTTGGACAATCTTCTTGGTTGGATGTTGAGGTGGCTGGCTGGAGGTTGCTGGCAGAGGCTGCAGATCAATTTGTTCACTGATGGAGACCAGAAGGGACTAAGGATGAAGTATCAGGATTCTCTGACATTGACAAAAAGACAAAAGTTGACATTGCATGTGATGTTGTGAAGAATCACACACATGAAATCAAGATATAAAAGACCATGTCAATTACCACAAGCTGACTTGTGCTGCTGATTTCACACAAAGGTCCTGTTGAATCAACAACACTCTTCCCAAAGAGGAAAACACACCAGCCGACTTTGAGCAAGTTCAGCTTCCAAACATTCATGCATTCTCCGACATTCACTATCTACAAATGGTTATTGATCCTAACACCTCCGCCTTCAAACTCTTCCCCTTACCAGCAGTGAACCATGGGCCTCCAAAATTTGCCATGACAACCCTCTACTGACAGCCACTCATCCTCTACCTTAGCTCACTTGTCTCCCCATGGGAAAAAGTCCTCTTCATCCGGTCCAATGATTTGGACAATCTTCTTGGTTGGATGTTGAGGTGGCTGGCTGGAGGTTGCTGGCAGAGGCTGCAGATCAACTTGTTCACTGATGGAGACTAGAAGGGACTAAGGATGAAGTATCAGGAATCGCTGACATTGACAAAAAAACAAAAATTGACATTGCATTTCATGTTGTGAAGAATCACACACATGAAATCAAGATATAAAAAACCATGTCAGTTACCATAAGCTGACTTGTGTTGCTGATTTCACACAAAGGTCCTGTTGAATCAACAACACTCGTCCCAAAGAAGAAAACACACCAGCTGACTTTAAACAAGTTCAGCTGACAAACATTCATGCATTCTCCTACATTCACTATCTAGAAATGGTTGTTGATCCTAACACCTCAGCCTTCAAACTCTTCCACTCACCAGCAGTGAACCCTGGGCCTCCAAAATTTGCCATGTCAAACCCTCCACTGACAGCCACTCATCCTATACCACAGCTCACTCGTCTCCTCATGGGAAAAAGTCCTCTTTTTCTGGTCCAATGATTTAGACAATCTTCTTGGTTGGATGTTGAGGTGGCTGGCTGGAGGTTGCTGGCAGAGGCTGCAGATCAACTTGTTCACTGATGGAGACCAGAAGGGACTAAGGATGAAGTATCAGGATTCTCTAACATTGACAAAAACCAAAAGTAGACATTGCATGTGATGTTGTGAAGAATCACACACATGAAATCAAGATATAAAAAACCATGTCAGTTACCATAAGCTGACTTGTCTGACTGATTTCACACAAAGGTCCTGCTGAATCAACAACACTCTTCCCAAAGAAGAAAACACACCAGTCGACTTTGACCAAGTTCAGCTGACAAACATTCATGCATTCTCCTACATTCACTATCTACAAATTGTAACTGATCCGAACACCTCAGCCTTCAAACTCTTCCACTCACCAGCAGTGAACCCTGGGCCTCCAAAATTTGCCATGTCAAACCCTCCACTGACAGCCACTCATCCTATACCTCAGCTCACTCGTCTCCTCATAGGGAAAAAGTCCTCTTCTGCTGGTCCAATGATTTGGACAATCTTCTTGGTTGGATGTTGAGGTGGCTGGCTGGAGGTTGCTGGCAGAGGCTGCAGATCAATTTGTTCACTGATGGAGACCAGAAGGGACTAAGGATGAAGTATCAGGATTCTCTGACATTGACAAAAAGACAAAAGTTGACATTGCATGTGATGTTGTGAAGAATCACACACATGAAATCAAGATATAAAAAACCATGTCACTTACCATAAGCTGACTTGTCTGACTGATTTCACACAAAGGTCCTGCTGAATCAACAACACTCTTCCCAAAGAAGAAAACACACCAGTCGACTTTGACCAAGTTCAGCTGACAAACATTCATGCATTCTCCTACATTCACTATCTACATATTGTAACTGATCCTAACACCTCAGCCTTCAAACTCTTCTACTCACCAGCAGTGAACCCTGGGCTTCCAAAATAAGCCATGTCAAACCCTCCACTGACAGCCACTCATCCTATACCTCAGCTCACTCGTCTCCTCATGGGAAAAAGTCCTCTTCTTCTGGTCCAACAATTTGGACAATCTTCTTGGTTGGATGTTGAGGTGGCTGGCTGGAGGTTGCTGGCAGAGGCTGCAGATCAACTTGTTCACTGATGGAGACCAGAAGGGACTAAGGATGAAGTATCAGGAATCACTGACATTGACACAAAAACAAAAGTTGACATTGCATGTGATGTTGTGAAGAATCACACACATGAAATCAAGATATAAAAAACCATGTCACTTACCACAAGTTGACTTGTGCTGCTGATTTCACACAAAGGTCCTGTTGAATAAACAACATGAACCTCAAAGAAGAAAACACACCAACTGACTTTGAACAAGTTCAGCTGACAAACATTCATGCATTCTCCTGCATTCACTATCTACATATTGCAACTGATCCTAACACCTCAGCCTTCAAACTCTTCTACTCACCAGCAGTGAACCCTGGGCTTCCAAAATAAGCCATGTCAAACCCTCCACTGACAGCCACTCATCCTATACCTCAGCTCACTCGTCTCCCCATGGGAAAAAGTCCTCTTCTTCTGGTCCAACAATTTGGACAATCTTCTTGGTTGGATGTTGAGGTGGCTGGCTGGAGGTTGCTGGCAGAGGCTGCAGATCAACTTGTTCACTGATGGAGACCAGAAGGGACTAAGGATGAAGTATCAGGATTCTCTGATATTGACAAAAAAACAAAAGTTGACATTGCATGTGATGTTGTGAAGAATCACACACATGAAATCAAGATATAAAAAAACATGTCACTTACCATAAGCTGACTTGTGTTGCTGATTTCACACAAAGGTCCTGTTGAATCAACAACACTCTTCCCAAAGAAGAAAACACACCAGCTGACTTTGAACAAGTTCAGCTGACAAACATTCATGCATTTTCTTACATTCACTATCTACAGCTGGTTACTGATCCTAACACCTCAGCCTTCAAACTCTTCCACTCACCAGCAGTGAACCCTGGGCCTCCAAAATTTGCCATGTCAAACCCTCCACTGACAGCCACTCATCCTATACCTCAGCTCACTCGTCTCCTCATGGTAAAAAGTCCTCTACTTCTGGCCCAACTAATGGACAATCTTCTTGGTTGGATGTTGAGGTGGCTGGCTGGAGGTTGCTGGCAGAGGCTGCAGATGAACTTGTTCACTGATGGAGACCAGAAGAGATTAAGGATGAAGTATCAGGATTCTCTGACATTGACAAAAAAACAAAAGTTGACATTGCATGTGATATTCTGAAAAATCATGCGCATGAAATCAAGATATAAAAGACCATGTCACCTACCACAAGTTGACTTGTGCTGCTCATTACAAACAAAGATCATGTGGAATCAACAACACTCTTCCCAAAGAAGAAAACACACCAGCTGACTTTGAACAAGTTCAGCTGACAAACATTCATACATTCACAATCTACAAATGGTTATTGATCCTAACACCTCAGCCTACAAACTCTTCCACTCACCAGCAGTGAACCCTGGGCCTCCAAAATTTGCCATGTCAAACCCTCCACTGACAGCCACTCATCCTATACCTCAGCTCACGCGTCTCCTCCTGGAGAAAGTCCTCTTCTCCTGGTCCAATGATTTAGACAATCTTCTTGGTTGGATGTTGAGGTGGCTGGCTGGAGGTTGCTGGCAGGGGCTGCAGATCAACTTGTTCACTGATGGAGACCAGAAGGGACTAAGGATGAAGTATCAAGAATCTCTGACATTGACAAAAAAACGAAAGTTGACATTGCATGTGATGTTGTGAAGAATCACACACATGAAATCAAGACATAAAAAACCATGTCACTTACCATAAGCTGACTTGTGTTACTGATTTCACACAAAGATCCTGTTGAATCAACAACACTCTTCCCAAAGAAGAAAACACACCAGCTGACTTTGAACAAGTTCAGCTGACAAACATTCATGCATTCCCCTTCATTCACTATCTAGAAATGGTTGTTGATCCTAACACCTCAGCCTTGATACTCTTCCACTCACCAGCAGTGAACCCTGGGCCTCCAAAATTTGCCATGTCAAACCCTCCACTGACAGCCACTCATCCTATACCTCAGCTCACTCGTCTCCCCATGGGGAAAAGTCCTCTTCTCCTGGTCCAATGATTTAGACAATCTTCTTGGTTGGATGTTGAGGTGGCTGGCTGGAGGTTGCTGGCAGAGGCTGCAGATCAACTTGTTCACTGATGGAGACCAGAAGGGACTAGGAATGAAGTATCAGGATTCTCTGACATTGAAAAAAAAAACAAAAGTTGACATTGCATTTGATGTTTTAAAGAATCACACACATGAAATCAAGATATAAAAGACCATGTCACTTACCACAACTTGACTTGTGTTGCTGATTTCACACAAAGGTCTTGTTGAACCAACAACACGAACCCCAAAGAAGAAAACACACCAGCTGACTTTGAACAAGTTCAGCTGACAAACATTCATGCATTTTCTTACATTCACTATCTACAGCTGGTTACTGATCCTAACACCTCAGCCTTCAAACTCTTCCACTCACCAGCAGTGAATCCTGTGCCTCCAAAATTTGCCATGTCAAACCCTCCACTGACAGCCACTCATCCTATACCTCAGCTCACTCGTCTCCCCATGGGAAAAAGTCCTCTTCTTCTGGCCCGACTAATGGACAATCTTCTTGGTTGGATGTTGAGGTGGCTGGCTGGAGGTTGCTGGCAGAGGCTGCAGATCAACTTGTTCACTGATGGTGACCAGAAGTGACTAAGATTGAAGTATCAGGATTCTCTGACATTGACAAAAAAACAAAAGTTGACATTGCATGTGGTGTTGTGAAGAATCACACACATGAAATCAAGATATAAAAAACCATGTCACTTACCATAAGCTGACTTGTGCTGCTGATTTCACACAAAGGTCCTGTTGAATCAACAACACTCTTCCCAAAGAAGAAAACACACCAGCTGACTTTGAACAAGTTCAGCTGACAAACATTCATGCATTTTCTTACATTCACGATCTACAGCTGGTTACTGATTCTTACATCTCAGCCTTCAAACTCTTCCACTCACCAACAGTGAACCCTGGGCCTCCAAAATTTGCCATGTCAAACCCTCCACTGACAGCCACTCATCCTATACCTCAGCTCACTCGTCTCCCCATGGGAGAAAGTCCTCTTCTTCTGGCCCGACTAATTGACAATCTTCTTGGTTGGATGTTGAGATGGCTGGCTGGAGGTTACTGGCAGAGGCTGCAGATCAACTTGTTCACTGATGGAGACCAGAAGGGACTAAGGATGAAGTATCAGGATTCTCTGACATTGACAAAAAAGCAAAAGTTGACATTGCATGTGATGTTGTGAAGAATCACACACATGAAATCAAGATATAAAAAACCATGTCACTTACAATAAGCTGACTTGTGTTGCTGATTTCACACAAAGGTCTTGTTGAATCAACAACACGAACCCCAAAGAAGAAAACTCACCAGCTGACTTTGAACAAGTTCAGCTGACAAACATTCATGCATTCTCCTACATTCACTATCTACAAATGGTTATTGATCCTAACACCTCAGCCTTCAAACTCTTCCACTCACCAGCAGTGAACCCTGGGCCTCCAAAATTTGCCATGTCAAACCCTCCACTGACAGCCACTCATCCTATACCTCAGCTCACTCGTCTCCTCCTGGAAGAAAGTCCTCTTCTCCTGGTCCAATGATTTGGACAATCTTCTTGGTTGGATGTTGAGGTGGCTGGCTGGAGGTTGCTGGCAGAGGCTGCAGATCAACTTGTTCACTGATGGAGACCAGAAGGGACTAGGAATGAAGTATCAGGATTCTCTGACATTGAAAAAAAAAACAAAAGTTGACATTGCATTTGATGTTTTAAAGAATCACACACATGAAATCAAGATATAAAAGACCATGTCACTTACCACAACTTGACTTGTGTTGCTGATTTCACACAAAGGTCTTGTTGAATCAACAACACGAACCCCAAAGAAGAAAACACACCAGCTGACTTTGAACAAGTTCAGCTGACAAACATTCATGCATTCTCCTAAATTCACTATCTACAAATGGTTATTGATCCTAACACCTCAGCCTTCAAACTCTTCCACTCACCAGCAGTGAACCCTGGGCCTCCAAAATTTGCCATGTCAAACCCTCCACTGACAGCCACTCATCCTATACCTCAGCTCACTCGTCTCCTCCTGGAAGAAAGTCCTCTTCTCCTGGTCCAATGATTTGGACAATCTTCTTGGTTGGATGTTGAGGTGGCTGGCTGGAGGTTGCTGGCAGAGGCTGCAGATCAACTTGTTCACTGATGGAGACCAGAAGGGACTAAGATTGAAGTATCAGGATTCTCTGACACTGACAAAAAAGCAAAAGTTGACATTGCATGTGATGTTGTGAAAATCACACACATGAAATCAAGATATAAAAAATCATGTCATTTACCATAAGCTGACTTGTGTTACTGACTTCACACAAAGGTCCTGTTGAATCAACAACACTCTTCCCAAAGAAGAAAACACACCAGCTGACTTTGAACAAGTTCAGCTGAAAAACATTCATGCATTCTCCTACATTCACTATCTACAAATGGTTCCTGATCCTAACACCTCAGCCTTCAAACTCTTCCACTCACCAGCAGTGAACCCTGGGCCTCTAAAATTTGCCATGTCAAAACCTCCACTGACAGCCACTCATCCTTTACCACAGCTCACTCGTCTCCCCATGGGAGAAAGTCCTCTTCTCCTGGTCCAATGATTTGGACAATCTTCTTGGTTGGATGTTGAGGTGGCTGGCTGGAGGTTACTGGCAGAGGCTGCAGATCAACTTGTTCACTGATGGAGACCAGAAGGGACTAAGGATGAAGTATCAGGATTCTCTGACATTGACAAAAAAGCAAAAGTTGACATTGCATGTGATGTTTCGAAGAATCACACACATGAAATCAAGATATAAAAAAACATGTCACTTACCACAAGTTCACTTGTGTTGTTTATTTCAAACAAAGATCCTGTTGAATCAACAACACTCTTCCCAAAGAAGAAAACACACCAGCTGACTTTGAACAAGTTCAGCTGACAAACATTCATGCATTCTCCTACATTCACTATCTACAAATGGTTCCTGATCCTATAACCTCAGCCTTCAAACTCTTCTACTCACCAGCAGTGAACCCTGGGCTTCCAAAATAAGCCATGTCAAACCCTCCACTGACAGCCACTCATCCTATACCTCAGCTCACTCGTCTCCCCATGGGAAAAAGTCCTCTTCTTCTGGTCCAACAATTTGGACAATCTTCTTGGTTGGATGTTGAGGTGGCTGGCTGGAGGTTGCTGGCAGAGGCTGCAGATCAACTTGTTCACTGATGGAGACCAGAAGGGACTAAGGATGAAGTATCAGGATTCTCTGATATTGACAAAAGAACAAAAGTTGACATTGCATGTGATGTTGTGAAGAATCACACACAAGAAAGCAAGATATAAAAAAACATGTCACTTACCATAAGCTGACTTGTGTTGCTGATTTCACACAAAGGTCCTGTTGAATCAACAACACTCTTCCCAAAGAAGAAAACACACCAGCTGACTTCGAACAAGTTCAGCTGACAAACATTCATGCATTTTCTTACATTCACTATCTACAGCTGGTTACTGATCCTAACACCTCAGCCTTCAAACTCTTCCACTCACCAGCAGTGAACCCTGGGCCTCCAAAATTTGCCATGTCAAACCCTCCACTGACTGCCACTCATCCTATACCTCAGCTCACTCGTCTCCTCATGGTAAAAAGTCCTCTACTTCTGGCCCAACTAATGGACAGTCTTCTTGGTTGGATGTTGAGGTGGCTGGCTGGAGGTTGCTGGCAGAGGCTGCAGATCAACTTGTTCACTGATGGAGACCAGAAGGGATTAAGAATGAAGTATCAGGATTCTCTGACATTGACAAAAAAACAAAAGTTGACATTGCATGTGATATTCCGAAAAATCATGCGCATGAAATCAAGATATAAAAGACCATGTCACCTACCACAAGTTGACTTGTGCTGCTCATTACAAAAAAAGATCATGTTGAATCAACAACACTCTTCCCAAAGAAGAAAACACACCAGCTGACTTTGAACAAGTTCAGCTGACAAACATTCATACATTCACAATCTACAAATGGTTCCTGATCCTAACACCTCAGCCTTCAAACTCTTCCACTCACCAGCAGTGAACCCTGGGCCTAAAAAATTTGCCATGTCAAACCCTCCACTGACAGCCACTCATCCTATACCTCAGCTCACGCGTCTCCTCCTGGAGAAAGTCCTCTTCTCCTGGTCCAATGATTTGGACAATCTTCTTGGTTGGATGTTGAGGTGGCTGGCTGGAGGTTGCAGGCAGGGGCTGCATATCAACTTGTTCACTGATGGAGACCAGAAGGGACTAAGGATGAAGTATCAAGAATCTCTGACATTGACAAAAAAACGAAAGTTGACATTGCATGTGATGTTGTGAAGAATCACACACATGAAATCAAGATATAAAAAACCATGTCACTTACCACAAGTTGCCTTGTGCTGCTCATTTCAAACAAAGATCCTGTTGAATCAACAACACTCTTCCCAAAGAAGAAAACACACCAGCTGACTTTGAACAAGTTCAGCTGACAAACATTGGTTCAACACAAATGGTTCCTGATCCTAACACCTTAGCCTTCAAACTCTTCCACTCACCAGCAGTGAACCCTGGGCCTCCAAAATTTGCCATGTCAAACCCTCCACTGACAGCCACTCATCCTTTACCACAGCTCACTCGTCTCCCCATGGGAGAAAGTCCTCTTCTTCTGGTCCGACTAATGGACAATCTTCTTGGTTGGATGTTGAGGTGGCTGGCTGGAGGTTACTGGCAGAGGCTGCAGATCAACTTGTTCACTGATGGAGACCAGAAGGGACTAAGGATGAAGTATCAGGATTCTCTGACATTGACAAAAAAACAAAAGTTGACATTGCATGTGATGTTGTGAAGAATCACACACATGAAATCAAGATATAAAAAACCATGTCACTTACCACAAGTTCACTTGTGTTGTTGATTTCAAACAATGATCCTGTTGAATCAACAACACTCTTCCCAAAGAAGAAAACACACCAGCTGACTTTGAACAAGTTCAGCTGACAAACATTCATGCATTCTCCTACATTCACTATCTACAAATGGTTCCTGATCCTAACACCTCAGCCTTCAAACTCTTCCACTCACCAGCAGTGAACCCTGGGCCTCCAAAATTTGCCATGTCAAACCCTCCACTGACAGCCACTCATCCTATACCTCAGCTCACTCGTCTCCCCATGGGAAAAAGTCCTCTTCTTCTGGTCCAACAATTTGGACAATCTTCTTGGTTGGATGTTGAGGTGGCTGGCTGGAGGTTGCTGGCAGAGGCTGCAGATCAACTTGTTCACTGATGGAGACCAGAAGGGACTAAGGATGAAGTATCAGGATTCTCTGACATTGACAAAAAAACAAAAGTTGACATTGCATTTGATGTTGTGAAGAATCACACACAAGAAAGCAAGATATAAAAAAACATGTCACTTACCATAAGCTGACTTGTGTTGCTGATTTCACACAAAGGTCCTGTTGAATCAACAACACTCTTCCCAAAGAAGAAAACACACCAGCTGACTTTGAACAAGTTCAGCTGACAAACATTCATGCATTCTTCTACATTCACTATCTACAAATGGTTACTGATCCTAACACCTCAGCCTTCAAACTCTTCCACTCACCAGCAGTGAACCCTGGGCCTCCAAAATTTGCCATGTCAAACCCTCCACTGACAGCCACTCATCCTATACCTCAGCTCACTCGTCTCCCCATGGGGAAAAGTCCTCTTCTCCTGGTCCAATGATTTAGACAATCTTCTTGGTTGGATGTTGAGGTGGCTGGCTGGAGGTTGCTGGCAGAGGCTGCAGATCAACTTGTTCACTGATGGAGACCAGAAGGGACTAAGGATGAAGTATCAGGATTCTCTGACATTGACAAAAAAGCAAAAGTTGACATTGCATTTGATGTTTTAAAGAATCACACACATGAAATCAAGATATAAAAGACCATGTCACTTACCACAACTTGACTTGTGTTGCTGATTTCACACAAAGGTCTTGTTGAACCAACAACACGAACCCCAAAGAAGAAAACACACCAGCTGACTTTGAACAAGTTCAGCTGACAAACATTCATGCATTTTCTTACATTCACGATCTACAGCTGGTTACTGATCCTAACACCTCAGCCTTCAAACTCTTCCACTCACCAGCAGTGAACCCTGTGCCTCCAAAATTTGCCATGTCAAACCCTCCACTGACAGCCACTCATCCTATACCTCAGCTCACTCGTCTCCCCATGGGAAAAAGTCCTCTTCTTCTGGCCCGACTAATGGACAATCTTCTTGGTTGGATGTTGAGGTGGCTGGCTGGAGGTTGCTGGCAGAGGCTGCAGATCAACTTGTTCACTGATGGAGACCAGAAGGGACTAAGGATGAAGTATCAGGATTCTCTGACATTGACAAAAAAGCAAAAGTTGACATTGCATGTGATGTTTCGAAGAATCACACACATGAAATCAAGATATAAAAAAACATGTCACTTACCACAAGTTCACTTGTGTTGTTTATTTCAAACAAAGATCCTGTTGAATCAACAACACTCTTCCCAAAGAAGAAAACACACCAGCTGACTTTGAACAAGTTCAACTGACAAACATTCATGCATTCTCCTACATTCACTATCTACAAATGGTTATTGATCCTAACACCTCAGCCTTCAAACTCTTCCACTCACCAGCAGTGAACCCTGGGCCTCCAAAATTTGCCATGTCAAACCCTCCACTGACAGCCACTCATCCTATACCTCAGCTCACTCGTCTCCCCATGGGAGAAAGTCCTCTTCTTCTGGCCCGACTAATGGACAATCTTCTTGGTTGGATGTTGAGGTGGCTGGCTGGAGGTTGCTGGCAGAGGCTGCAGATCAACTTGTTCACTGATGGAGACCAGAAGGGACTAAGGATGAAGTATCAGGATTCTCTGACATTGACAAAAAAGCAAAAGTTGACATTGCATGTGATGTTGTGAAAATCACACACATGAAACCAAGATATAAAAAACCATGTCACTTACCAAAAGTTCACTTGTGTTGTTTATTTCAAACAAAGATCCTGTTGAATCAACAACACTCTTCCCAAAGAAGAAAACACACCAGCTAACTTTGAACAAGTTCAGCTGACAAACATTCATGCATTTTCTTACATTCACGATCTACAGCTGGTTACTGATCCTAACACCTCAGCCTTCAAACTCTTCCACTCACCAACAGTGAACCCTGGGCCTCCAAAATTTGCCATGTCAAACCCTCCACTGACAGCCACTCATCCTATACCTCAGCTCACTCGTCTCCCCATGGGAGAAAGTCCTCTTCTTCTGGCCCGACTAATGGACAATCTTCTTGGTTGGATGTTGAGGTGGCTGGCTGGAGGTTGCTGGCAGAGGCTGCAGATCAACTTGTTCACTGATGGAGACCAGAAGGGACTAAGGATGAAGTATCAGGATTCTCTGACACTGACAAAAAAACAAAAGTTGACATTGCATGTGATGTTGTGAAAACCACACACATGAAATCAAGATATAAAAAATCATGTCATTTACCATAAGCTGACTTGTGTTACTGACTTCACACAAAGGTCTTGTTGAATCAACAACACGAACCCAAAAGAAGAAAACACACCAGCTGACTTTGAACAAGTTCAGCTGACAAACATTCATGCATTCTCCTACATTCACTATCTACAAATGGTTATTGATCCTAACACCTCAGCCTTCAAACTCTTCCACTCACCAGCAGTGAACCCTGGGCCTCCAAAATTTGCCATGTCAAACCCTCCACTGACAGCCACTCATCCTATACCTCAGCTCACTCGTCTCCCCATGGGAAAAAGTCCTCTTCTTCTGGCCCGACTAATGGACAATCTTCTTGGTTGGATGTTGAGGTGGCTGGCTGGAGGTTGCTGGCAGAGGCTGCAGATCAACTTGTTCACTGATGGAGACCAGAAGGGACTAAGGATGAAGTATCAGGATTCTCTGACATTGACAAAAAAACAAAAGTTGACATTGCATGTGATGTTGTGAAGAATCACACACATGAAATCAAGATATAAAAAACATGTCACTTACCACAAGTTCACTTGTGTTTGTTTATTTCAAACAATGATCCTGTTGAATCAACAACACTCTTCCCAAAGAAAAAACACACCAGCTGACTTTGAACAAGTTCAGCTGACAAACATTCATGCATTCTCCTTACATTCACTATCTACAAATGGTTACTGATCCTAACACCTCAGCCTTCAAACTCTTCCACTCACCAGCAGTGAACCCTGGGCCTCCAAAATTTGCCATGTCAAACCCTCCACTGACAGCCACTCATCCTATACCTCAGCTCACTCGTCTCCCCATGGGAGAAAGTCCTCTTCTTCTGGCCCGACTAATGGACAATCTTCTTGGTTGGATGTTGAGGTGGCTGGCTGGAGGTTGCTGGCAGAGGCTGCAGATCAACTTGTTCACTGATGGAGACCAGAAGGGACTAAGGATGAAGTATCAGGATTCTCTGACATTGACAAAAAACAAAAGTTGACATTGCATGTGATGTTGTGAAGAATCACACACATGAAATCAAGATATAAAAAATCATGTCACTTACCATAAGCTGACTTGTGTTACTGATTTCACACAAAGGTCTTGTTGAATCAACAACACGAACCCCAAAGAAGAAAACACACCAGCTGACTTTGAACAAGTTCAGCTGACAAACATTCATGCATTCTCCTACATTCACTATCTACAAATGGTTATTGATCCTAACACCTCAGCCTTCAAACTCTTCCACTCACCAGCAGTGAACCCTGGGCCTCCAAAATTTGCCATGTCAAACCCTCCACTGACAGCCACTCATCCTATACCTCAGCTCACTCGTCTCCCCATGGGAGAAAGTCCTCTTCTTCTGGCCCGACTAATGGACAATCTTCTTGGTTGGATGTTGAGGTGGCTGGCTGGAGGTTGCTGGCAGAGGCTGCAGATCAACTTGTTCACTGATGGAGACCAGAAGGGACTAAGGATGAAGTATCAGGATTCTCTGACATTGACAAAAAAGCAAAAGTTGACATTGCATGTGATGTTGTGAAGAATCACACACATGAAATCAAGATATAAAAAACCATGTCACTTACCACAAGTTGACTTGTGCTGCTCATTTCAAACAAAGATCCTGTTGAATCAACAACACTCTTCCCAAAGAAGAAAACACACCAGCTGACTTTGAACAAGTTCAGCTGACAAACATTCATGCATTCTCCTACATTCACTATCTACAAATGGTTCCTGATCCTAACACCTCAGCCTTCAAACTCTTCCACTCACCAGCAGTGAACCCTGGGCCTCCAAAATTTGCCATGTCAAACCCTCCACTGACAGCCACTCATCCTATACCTCAGCTCACTCGTCTCCTCCTGGGAGAAAGTCCTCTTCTCCTGGTCCAATGATTTGGACAATCTTCTTGGTTGGATGTTGAGGTGGCTGGCTGGAGGTTGCTGGCAGAGGCTGCAGATCAACTTGTTCACTGATGGAGACCAGAAGGGACTAAGGATGAAGTATCAGGATTCTCTGACATTGACAAAAAACAAAACTTGACATTGCATGTGATGTTGTGAAGAATCACACACATGAAATCAAGATATAAAAAACCATGTCACTTACCACAAGTTGACTTGTGCTGCTCATTTCAAACAAAGATCCTGTTGAATCAACAACACTCACCCCAAAGAAGAAAACACACCAGCTGACTTTGAACAAGTTCAGCTGAAAAACATTCATGCATTCTCCTACATTCACTATCTACAAATGGTTCCTGATCCTAACACCTCAGCCTTCAAACTCTTCCACTCACCAGCAGTGAACCCTGGGCCTCCAAAATTTGCCATGTCAAACCCTCCACTGACAGCCACTCATCCTATACCTCAGCTCACTCGTCTCCTCCTGGGAGAAAGTCCTCTTCTTCTGGCCCGACTAATGGACAATCTTCTTGGTTGGATGTTGAGGTGGCTGGCTGGAGGTTGCTGGCAGAGGCTGCAGATCAACTTGTTCACTGATGGAGACCAGAAGGGACTAAGGATGAAGTATCAGGATTCTCTGACATTGACAAAAAAACAAAAGTTGACATTGCATGTGATGTTGTGAAGAATCACACACATGAAATCAAGATATAAAAAACCATGTCACTTACCACAAGTTGACTTGTGCTGCTCATTTCAAACAAAGATCCTGTTGAATCAACAACACTCTTCCCAAAGAAGAAAACACACCAGCTGACTTTGAACAAGTTCAGCTGACAAACATTCACGCATTCTCCTACATTCACTACCTACAAATTGTAATTGATCCTAACACCTCAGCCTTCAAACTCTTCCACTCACCAGCAGTGAACCCTGGGCCTCCAAAATTTGCCATGTCAAACCCTCCACTGACAGCCACTCATCCTATACCTCAGCTCACTCGTCTCCTCCTGGGAGAAAGTCCTCTTCTCCTGGTCCAATGATTTGGACAATCTTCTTGGTTGGATGTTGAGGTGGCTGGCTGGAGGTTGCTGGCAGAGGCTGCAGATCAACTTGTTCACTGATGGAGACCAGAAGGGACTAAGGATGAAGTATCAGGATTCTCTGACATTGACAAAAAAACAAAAGTTGACATTGCATGTGATGTTGTGAAGAATCACACACATGAAATCAAGATATAAAAGACCATGTCACTTACCACAACTTGACTTGTGCTGCTGATTTCACCCAAAAGTCCTGTTGAATCAACAACACTCTTCCCAAAGAAGAAAACACACCAGCTGACTATGAACAAGTTCAGCTGACAAACATTCATGCATTCTCCTACATTCACTATCTACAAATGGTTCCTGATCCTAACACCTCAGCCTTCAAACTCTTCCACTCACCAGCAGTGAACCCTGGGCCTCCAAAATTTGCCATGTCAAACCCTCCACTGACAGCCACTCATCCTATACCTCAGCTCACTCGTCTCCTCATGGGAAAAAGTCCTCTTCTTCTGGCACAACTAATGGAAAATCTTCTTGGTTGGATGTTGAGGTGGCTGGCTGGAGGTTGCTGGCAGAGGCTGCAGATCAACTTGTTCACTGATGGAGACCAGAAGGGACTAAGGATGAAGTATCAGGATTCTCTGACATTGACAAAAAACAAAAGTTGACATTGCATGTGATGTTGTGAAGAATCACACACATGAAATCAAGATATAAAAAACCATGTCACTTACCATAAGCTGACTTGTGTTGCTGATTTCACACAAAGGTCTTGTTGAATCAACAACACTCTTCCCAAAGAAGAAAACACACCAGCTGACTTTGAACAAGTTCAGCTGACAAACATTCATGCATTCTCCTACATTCACTATCTACAAATGGTTCCTGATCCTAACACCTCAGCCTTCAAACTCTTCCACTCACCAGCAGTGAACCCTGGGCCTCCAAAATTTGCCATGTCAAACCCTCCACTGACAGCCACTCATCCTATACCTCAGCTCACTCGTCTCCTCATGGGAAAAAGTCCTCTTCTTCTGGTCCAACGATTTGGACAATCTTCTTGGGTAGGGTTGAGCATCGTTTGAATTTGAATGATTCCGGTTCCGTTTCCGAGTTTCGATTCCAGTTGCTAAGGATTCTCGATTCCAATTCTTTGAAGAGGCAGGGTCAAAAAAGTTTTGATGTTTTAAATGAGCTAGCTAAGCAGAGGTCTTTCTGGATAAAATAGTCTGTACTCCTTCATGAATTTTAACCCTATAAAGCCAATTGTATCATATTTGTTACACACTTTTATAATAACTCTTTCTACTCATTACGATCAACAAATTACAAAAAAAAAACATCTGAATACAATCAGATAAATGATAAAAATGTCCTCAAATGGATTATCAGTTGCCCAAAACACCTAATGTATCAAATGAGTTAAGAAAAATCTATATGTTGAATTTCATGGACATTATTATTTTTATCTATTTTAGCAGAAAGTGAAACAAACATTTCGGCTCCAAAAAATTATAGTTTTGTGGCTATTATCTATGGTCTTGGGCTTTAAAGGGTTAATGTTATGAACTTACTACTTTCTATGTACTATACAATGAATTTCTCATAGGGCTGGTTTTACATACATATCTGAACTGAAAAAAAATATTATACATTCTATTTTTAAAGGAGTTTACTTTTCACAAGAGAGCTTTATTTTTGAAAAACTCATGATGGGTGTATTGTCAATGGTTGCGCTAACCTAAATACTTCCGGCTGACTCTTCTTCATTGGTGTTCGGCGGTTCCTCCTTCAGGTCGGCAGACAAGAATCGAAACTAGGAATCGAAATTAAAACATTTGGACGATTTCGGGAGAATCGTAAAGAAACTCCCGGTTCCAATCGATACTCGATGATCGATGCCCAATCCGATTCTTGGGTGGATGTTGAGGTGGCTGGCTGGAGGTTTCTGGCACAGGCTGCAGATCAACTTGTTCACTGATGGAGACTAGAAGGGACTAGGGATGAAGTATCAGGATTCTCTGACACTGAGCTGACATTGACATTGACCTAACACCTCAGCCTTCAAACTCTTCCACTCACCAGCAGTGAACCCTGGGCCTCCAAAATTTGCCATGTCAAACCCTCCACTGACAGCCACTCATCCTATACCTCAGCTCACTCGTCTCCCCATGGGAAAAAGTCCTCTTCTTCTGGTCCAACAATTTGGACAATCTTCTTGGTTGGATATTGAGGTGGCTGGCTGGAGATTTCTGGCAGAGGCTGCAGATCAACTTGTTCACTGATGGAGACCAGAAGGGACTAAGGATGAAGTATCTGGAATCTCTGACATTGACAGAAAAACAAAAGTTGAAATTGCATGTGATGTTGTGAAGAATCACACACATGAAATCAAGATATAAAAAAACATGTCACTTACCACAAGTTGACTTGTGCTGCTGATTTCAAACAAAGATCCTGTTGAATCAACAACACTCTTCCCAAAGAAGAAAACACACCAGCTGACTTTGAACAAGTTCAGCTGACAAACATTCATGCATTCTCCTACATTCACTATCTACAAATTGTAATTGATCCTAACACCTCAGCCTTCAAACTCTTCCACTCACCAGCAGTGAACCCTGGGCCTCCAAAATTTGCCATGTCAAACCCTCCACTGACAGCCACTCATCCTATACCTCAGCTCACTCGTCTCCTCATGGGGAAAAAGTCCTCTTCTTCTGGTCCAATGATTTGGACAATCTTCTTGGTTGGATGTTGAGGTGGCTGGCTGGAGGTTGCTGGCAGAGGCTGCAGATCAACTTGTTCACTGATGGAGACCAGAAGGGACTAAGGATGAAGTATCAGGATTCTCTGACATTGACAAAAAAACAAAAGTTGACATTGCATGTGATGTTGTGAAGAATCACACACATGAAATCAAGATATAAAAAACCATGTCACCTACCACAACTTGACTTGTGTTGCTGATTTCACACAAAGGTCTTGTTGAATCAACAACACTCTTCCCAAAGAAGAAAACACACCAGCTGACTTTGAACAAGTTCAGCTGACAAACATTCATGCATTCTCCTACATTCACTATCTACAAATGGTTATTGATCCTAACACCTCAGCCTTCAAACTCTTCCACTCACCAGCAGTGAACCCTGGGCCTCCAAAATTTGCCATGTCAAACCCTCCACTGACAGCCACTCATCCTATACCTCAGCTCACTCGTCTCCCCATGGGAAAAAGTCCTCTACTTCTGGTCCAATGATTTGGACAATCTTCTTGGTTGGATGTTGAGGTGGCTGGCTGGAGGTTGCTGGCAGAGGCTGCAGATCAACTTGTTCACTGATGGAGACCAGAAGGGACTAAGGATGAAGTATCAGGATTCTCTGACATTGACAAAAAAACAAAAGTTGACATTGCATGTGATGTTGTGAAGAATCACACACATGAAATCAAGATATAAAAAACCATGTCACTTACCACAAGCTGACTTGTGTTGCTGATTTCACACAAAGGTCCTGTTGAATCAACAACATGAACCTCAAAGAAGAAAACACACCAGCTGACTTTGAACAAGTTCAGCTGAAAAACATTCATGCATTCTCCTACATTCACTATCTACAAATGGTTCCTGATCCTAACACCTCAGCCTTCAAACTCTTCCACTCACCAGCAGTGAACCCTGGGCCTCCAAAATTTGCCATGTCAAACCCTCCACTGACAGCCACTCATCCTATACCTCAGCTCACTCGTCTCCTCATGGGAAAAAGTCCTCTTCTTCTGGTCCAATGATTTGGACAATCTTCTTGGTTGGATGTTGAGGTGGCTGGCTGGAGGTTGCTGGCAGAGGCTGCAGATCAACTTGTTCACTGATGGAGACCAGAAGGGACTAAGGATGAAGTATCAGGATTCTCTGACATTAACAAAAAAAAAAAAAACAAAAGTTGACATTGCATGTGATGTTGTGAAGAATCACACACATGAAATCAAGATATAAAAGACCATGTCACTTACCACAAGTTTACTTGTGCTGCTGATTTCACACAAAGGTCCTGTTGAATCAACAACACTCTTCCCAAAGAAGAAAACACACCAGCTGACTTTGAACAAGTTCAGCTGAAAAACATTCATGCATTCTCCTACATTCACTATCTACAAATGGTTCCTGATCCTAACACCTCAGCCTTCAAACTCTTCCACTCACCAGCAGTGAACCCTGGGCCTCCAAAATTTGCCATGTCAAACCCTCCACTGACAGCCACTCATCCTATACCTCAGCTCACTCGTCTCCTCATGGGAAAAAGTCCTCTTCTTCTGGTCCAATGATTTGGACAATCTTCTTGGTTGGATGTTGAGGTGGCTGGCTGGAGGTTGCTGGCAGAGGCTGCAGATCAACTTGTTCACTGATGGAGACCAGAAGGGACTAAGGATGAAGTATCAGGATTCTCTGACATTGACAAAAAAACAAAAATTGACATTGCATGTGATGTTGTGAAGAATCACACACATGAAATCAAGATATAAAAAAACCATGTCACTTACCACAACCTGACTTGTGCTGCTGATTTCACACAAAGGTTCTGTTGAATCAACAACACTCTTCCCAAAGATGAAAAACACACCAGCTGACTTTGAACAAGTTCAGCTGACAAACATTCATGCATTCTCCTACATTCACTATCTACAAATGGTTCCTGATCCTAACACCTCAGCCTTCAAACTCTTCCACTCACCAGCAGTGAACCCTGGGCCTCCAAAATTTGCCATGTCAAACCCTCCACTGACAGCCACTCATCCTATACCTCAGCTCACTCGTCTCCTCCTGGGACTGGTCCAATGATTTGGACAATCTTCTTGGTTGGATTATGAAGTGGCTGGCTGGAGGTTGCTGGCAGAGGCTGCAGATCAACTTGTTCACTGATGGAGACCAGAAGGGACTAAGGATGAAGTATCAGGATTCTCTGACATTGACAAAAAAACAAAGTTGACATTGCATGTGATGTTGTGAAGAATCACACACATGAAATCAAGATATAAAAAACCATGTCACTTACCACAACTGGACTTCTGTTGCTGATTTCACACAAAGGTCCTGTTCAATCAACAACACTAACCCAAAAGAAGAAAACACACCAGCTGACTTTGAACAAGTTCAGCTGACAAACATTCATATATTCACTATCTACAAATGGTTACTGATCCGAACACCTCAGCCTTCAAACTCTTCCACTCACCAGCAGTGAACCCTGGGCCTCCAAAATTTGCCATGTCAAACCCTCCACTGACAGCCACTCATCCTATACCTCAGCTCACTCGTCTCCTCACAGGAAAAAGTCCTCTTCTTCAGGCACGACTAATGGACAATCTTCTTGGTTGGATGTTGAGGTGGCTGGCTGGAGGTTGCTGGCAGAGGCTGCAGATCAACTTGTTCACTGATGGAGACCAGAAGGGACTAAGGATGAAGTATCAGGATTCTCTGACATTGACAAAAAAACAAAAGTTGACATTGCATGTGATGTTGTGAAGAATCACACACATGAAATCAAGATATAAAAAACCATGTCACTTACCATAAGCTGACTTGTGCTGCTGATTTCACACAAAGGTCCTGTTGAATCAACAACACTCTTCCCAAAGAAAAAAACACACCAGCTGACTTTGAACAAATTCAGCTGACAAACATTCATACATTCTCCTACATTCACTATCTACAAATGGTTATTGATCCTAACACCTCAGCCTTCAAACTCTTCCACTCACCAGCAGTGAACCCTGGGCCTCCAAAATTTGCCATGTCAAACCCTCCACTGACAGCCACTCATCCTATACCTCAGCTCACTCGTCTCCTCATGGGAAAAAGTCCTCTTCTTCTGGTCCAATGATTTGGACAATCTTCTTGGTTGGATGTTGAGGTGGCTGGCTGGAGGTTGCTGGCAGAGGCTGCAGATCAACTTGTTCACTGATGGAGACCAGAAGGGACTAAGGATGAAGTATCAGGATTCTCTGACATTGACATAAAAAAAAAGTTGACATTGCATGTGATGTTGTGAAGAATCACACACATGAAATCAAGATATAAAAAAACATGTCACCTACCACAAGCTGACTTGTGTTGCTGATTTCACACAAAGGTCTTGTTGAATCAACAACACTCTTCCCAAAGAAGAAAACACACCAGCTGACTTTGAACAAGTTCAGCTGAAAAACATTCATGCATTCTCCTACATTCACTATCTACAAATGGTTCTGATCCTAACACCTCAGCCTTCAAACTCTTCCACTCACCAGCAGTGAACCCTGGGCCTCCAAAATTTGCCATGTCAAACCCTCCACTGACAGCCACTCATCCTATACCTCAGCTCACTCGTCTCCTCATGGGGAAAAAGTCCTCTTCTTCTGGTCCAATGATTTGGACAATCTTCTTGGTTGGATGTTGAGGTGGCTGGCTGGAGGTTGCTGGCAGAGGCTGCAGATCAACTTGTTCACTGATGGAGACCAGAAGGGACTAAGGATGAAGTATCAGGATTCTCTGACATTGACAAAAAAAACAAAAATTGACATTGCATGTGATGTTGTGAAGAATCACACACATGAAATCAAGATATAAAAAACCATGTCACTTACCATAAGCTGACTTGTGTTGCTGATTTCACACAAAGATACTGTTTAATCAACAACACTCTTCCCAAAGAAGAAAACACACCAGCTGACTTTGAACAAGTTCAGCTGAAAAACATTCATGCATTCTCCTACATTCACTATCTACAAATGGTTCCTGATCCTAACACCTCAGCCTTCAAACTCTTCCACTCACCAGCAGTGAACCCTGGGCCTCCAAAATTTGCCATGTCAAACCCTCCACTGACAGCCACTCATCCTATACCTCAGCTCACTCGTCTCCTCATGGGAAAAAGTCCTCTTCTTCTGGTCCAATGATTTGGACAATCTTCTTGGTTGGATGTTGAGGTGGCTGGCTGGAGGTTGCTGGCAGAGGCTGCAGATCAACTTGTTCACTGATGGAGACCAGAAGGGACTAAGGATGAAGTATCAGGATTCTCTGACATTGACAAAAAACAAAAGTTGACATTGCATGTGATGTTGTGAAGAATCACACACATGAAATCAAGATATAAAAGACCATGTCACTTACCACAAGCTGACTTGTGCTGCTGATTTCACACAAAGGTCCTGTTGAATCAACAACACTCTTCCCAAAGAAGAAAACACACCAGCTGACTTTGAACAAGTTCAGCTGACAAACATTCATGCATTCTCCTACATTCACTATCTACAAATGGTTATTGATCCTAACACCTCAGCCTTCAAACTCTTCCACTCACCAGCAGTGAACCCTGGGCCTCCAAAATTTGCCATGTCAAACCCTCCACTGACAGCCACTCATCCTATACCTCAGCTCACTCGTCTCCTCCATGGGGAGAAAGTCCTCTTCTTCTGGTCCAATGATTTGGACAATCTTCTTGGTTGGATGTTGAGGTGGCTGGCTGGAGGTTGCTGGCAGAGGCTGCAGATCAACTTGTTCACTGATGGAGACCAGAAGGGACTAAGGATGAAGTATCAGGATTCTCTGACATTGACAAAAAAACAAAAGTTGACATTGCATGTGATGTTGTGAAGAATCACACACATGAAATCAAGATATAAAAGACCATGTCACTTACCACAAGCTGACTTGTGCTGCTGATTTCAAACAAAGGTCCTGTTGAATCAACAACACTCTTCCCAAAGAAGAAAAACACACCAGCTGACTTTGAACAAGTTCAGCTGACAAACATTCATGCATTCTCCTACATTCACTATCTACAAATGGTTATTGATCCTAACACCTCAGCCTTCAAACTCTTCCACTCACCAGCAGTGAACCCTGGGCCTCCAAAATTTGCCATGTCAAACCCTCCACTGACAGCCACTCATCCTATACCTCAGCTCACTCGTCTCCTCATGGGAAAAAGTCCTCTTCTTCTGGTCCAACAATTTGGACAATCTTCTTGGTTGGATGTTGAGGTGGCTGGCTGGAGGTTGCTGGCAGAGGCTGCAGATCAACTTGTTCACTGATGGAGACCAGAAGGGACTAAGGATGAAGTATCAGGATTCTCTGACATTGACAAAAAAACAAAAGTTGACATTGCATGTGATGTTGTGAAGAATCACACACATGAAATCAAGATATAAAAGACCATGTCACTTACCACAAGTTGACTTGTGCTGCTGATTTCACACAAAGGTCCTGTTGAATCAACAACACTCTTCCCAAAGAAGAAAACACACCAGCTGACTTTGAACAAGTTCAGCTGACAAACATTCATGCATTCTCCTACATTCACTATCTACAAATGGTTCCTGATCCTAACACCTCAGCCTTCAAACTCTTCCACTCACCAGCAGTGAACCCTGGGCCTAAAAAATTTGCCATGTCAAACCCTCCACTGACAGCCACTCATCCTATACCTCAGCTCACTCGTCTCCTCATGGGAAAAAGTCCTCTCTTTCTGGTCCAACGATTTGGACAATCTTCTTGGTTGGATGTTGAGGTGGCTGGCTGGAGGTTGCTGGCAGAGGCTGCAGATCAACTTGTTCACTGATGGAGACCAGAAGGGACTAAGGATGAAGTATCAGGATTCTCTGACATTGACAAAAAAACAAAAGTTGACATTGCATGTGATGTTGTGAAGAATCACACACATGAAATCAAGATATAAAAAACCATGTCACCTACCACAACTTGACTTGTGCTGATTTCAAACAAAGGTCCTGTTGAATCAACAACACTCTTCCCAAAGAAGAAAACACACCAGCTGACTTTGAACAAGTTCAGCTGACAAACATTCATGCATTCTCCTACATTCACTATCTACAAATGGTTACTGATCCTAACACCTCAGCCTTCAAACTCTTCCACTCACCAGCAGTGAACCCTGGGCCTCCAAAATTTGCCATGTCAAACCCTCCACTGACAGCCACTCATCCTATACCTCAGCTCACTCGTCTCCTCATGAGAGAAAGTCCTCTTCTTCTGGTCCAATGATTTGGACAATCTTCTTGGTTGGATGTTGAGGTGGCTGGCTGGAGGTTGCTGGCAGAGGCTGCAGATCAACTTGTTCACTGATGGAGACCAGAAGGGACTAAGGATGAAGTATCAGGATTCTCTGACATTGACAAAAAACAAAAGTTGACATTGCATGTGATGTTGTGAAGAATCACACACATGAAATCAAGATATAAAAGACCATGTCACTTACCACAAGCTGACTTGTGCTGCTGATTTCACACAAAGGTCCTGTTGAATCAACAACATGAACCCCAAAGAAGAAAACACACCAGCTGACTTTGAACAAGTTCAGCTGACAAACATTCATGCATTCTCCTACATTCACTATCTACAAATGGTTATTGATCCTAACACCTCAGCCTTCAAACTCTTCCACTCACCAGCAGTGAACCCTGGGCCTCCAAAATTTGCCATGTCAAACCCTCCACTGACAGCCACTCATCCTATACCTCAGCTCACTCGTCTCCCCATGGGAAAAACTCCTCTACTTCTGGTCCAATGATTTGGACAATCTTCTTGGTTGGATGTTGAGGTGGCTGGCTGGAGGTTGCTGGCAGAGGCTGCAGATCAACTTGTTCACTGATGGAGACCAGAAGGGACTAAGGATGAAGTATCAGGATTCTCTGACATTGACAAAAAAACAAAAGTTGACATTGCATGTGATGTTGTGAAGAATCACACACATGAAATCAAGATATAAAAAACCATGTCACCTACCACAACTTGACTTGTGTTGCTGATTTCAAACAAAGATCCTGTTGAATCAACAACACTCTTCCCAAAGAAGAAAACACACCAGCTGACTTTGAACAAGTTCAGCTGACAAACATTCATGCATTCTCCTACATTCACTATCTACAAATGGTTACTGATCCTAACACCTCAGCCTTCAAACTCTTCCACTCACCAGCAGTGAACCCTGGGCCTCCAAAATTTGCCATGTCAAACCCTCCACTGACAGCCACTCATCCTATACCTCAGCTCACTCGTCTCCCCATGGGAAAAAGTCCTCTTCTTCTGGTCCAATGATTTGGACAATCTTCTTGGTTGGATGTTGAGGTGGCTGGCTGGAGGTTGCTGGCAGAGGCTGCAGATCAACTTGTTCACTGATGGAGACCAGAAGGGACTAAGGATGAAGTATCAGGATTCTCTGACATTGACAATAAAACAAAAGTTGACATTGCATGTGATGTTGTGAAGAATCACACACATGAAATCAAGATATAAAAAACCATGTCACTTACCACAAGTTGACTTGTGCTGCTGATTTCACACAAAGGTCTTGTTGAATCAACAACATGAACCCCAAAGAAGAAAACACACCAGCTGACTTTGAACAAGTTCAGCTGACAAACATTCATGCATTCTCCTACATTCACTATCTACAAATGGTTACTGATCCTAACACCTCAGCCTTCAAACTCTTCCACTCACCAGCAGTGAACCCTGGGCCTCCAAAATTTGCCATGTCAAACCCTCCACTGACAGCCACTCATCCTATACCTCAGCTCACTCTCTCCTGGTGGGAAAAAGTCCTCTTCTTCTGGTCCAATGATTTGGACAATCTTCTTGGTTGGATGTTGAGGTGGCTGGCTGGAGGTTGCTGGCAGAGGCTGCAGATCAACTTGTTCACTGATGGAGACCAGAAGGGACTAAGGATGAAGTATCAGGATTCTCTGACATTGGGGGAAAAAAAATGTTGACATAGCATGTGATGTTTAGAAGAATCAAACACATGAAATCAAGATATAAAAGACCATGTCACTTACCATAAGCTGACTTATGCTGCTGATTTCACACAAAGGTCTTGTTGAATCAACAACACTCTTGAAAACACACCAGCTGACTTTGAACAAGTTCAGCTGACAAACATTCATGCATTCTCCTACATTCACTATCTACAAATGGTTATTGATTCGAACACCTCAGCCTTCAAACTCTTCCACTCACCAGCAGTGAACCCTGGGCCTCCAAAATTTGCCATGTCAAACCCTCCACTGACAGCCACTCATCCTATACCCTCAGCTCACTCGTCTCCTCATGGGAAAAGTCCTTCTTCTGGTCCAATGATTTGGACAATCTTCTTGGTTGGATGTTGAGGTGGCTGGCTGGAGGTTGCTGGCAGAGGCTGCAGATCAACTTGTTCACTGATGGAGACCAGAAGGACTAAGGATGAAGTATCAGGATTCTCTGACATTGACAAAAAACAAAAGTTGACATTGCATGTGATGTTGTGAAGAATCACACACATGAAATCAAGATATAAAAAATGTCACTTACAAAATTTCACAAATAAATCAAAACATAAGAAGAGCTGATGACATATTGAACAAGTTCATGTTCACTCAAAACAATATTGTTAAAAAGAAAATATTGATTTGAACAATATGACAAAAACACAGTGCAACTCCCCTCATAAAATCTATGTCAAACTGAGCCTAAATCAATCAAATCTTTTCACTCACGGAAAAAAGTTGATTCAAATTCACAAAAATCTTTTGGACCTGGAGATTCACTTTTGTTTGGATGGAGAATAAGATAATTAAAAGAAGTTCTCAGTTCTGATTTGCACTGCGAAAACAAAACATTATAGAATAAGAATCAAGAAGAAGAAAAAAATGTTTCATAACATTAAAAATTCTCTGAATCAAAGAATACAACAGACAAATTAAATGATATACTTGAAATGATTTCACTAAAACATGACTTGTCACAAGGACTGAAACTTATGATCAACTACACTTCAACTGGAAAATACACACATTCTATGGAATAAGCTATTGAAAAGTTATTTAAAAAAATAATGTTGATTGGTCATTCTTTTATCAACAAAAAATTTTTGATGGGAAACAAAGGGCACTTCTATCATTCTCAGAGTGAGAAAAACAAATGGACTGATAAAAGACATTCATCACATTGTTATTTTGAAGATCTCATGAAATGAATGGATCAAAACATGAAAGAAAAAAAGAACTGTCACTTATATATTTAAGTATGATTTCAAACAAAAAAAATAAAAAGACATGAAAACAAATCAGAAAGAAGATATAAAGCCATGACACCACTACTGAAGATTTAATGAAAAATATTGTTGAATAACCCAAGTTAGAAAAACACAAACAGCTGTCAAGCATGACATATTGACAGATCACACACATTTTCATCTACAAACTGATAAGTCACTTCAGCCATTGAAAAATTTTCTAAAATTGATTTGAAACTCTCACTGAATAATCATGAGTTCATGAAAAATCTTTCTCAGCAACTGGTGATCCACCAGATTGTGGTCAAAGTCCACCACTGACTTTCCTGTTGATTTCTGGCTCACACTTTGTTGGAATCCAGAGGGTGGATGTCAAGAGATGAAGGAAACAATGTTCACTGATGGACAAGAAAAGACAAAGGATGAATCAGGATCTGACTGACAAAAAGAAAGTTGACATTGCATGTGATGTTGTGAAGAATCACACACATGAAATCAAGATATAAAAGACCATGTCACTTACCACAAGCTGACTTGTGCTGCTGATTTCACACAAAGGTCCTGTTGAATCAACAACACTCTTCCCAAAGAAGAAAACACACCAGCTGACTTTGAACAAGTTCAGCTGACAAACATTCATGCATTCTCCTACATTCACTATCTACAAATGGTTATTGATCCTAACACCTCAGCCTTCAAACTCTTCCACTCACCAGCAGTGAACCCTGGGCCTCCAAAATTTGCCATGTCAAACCCTCCACTGACAGCCACTCATCCTATACCTCAGCTCACTCGTCTCCTCATGGGAAAAAGTCCTCTTCTTCTGGTCCAATGATTTGGACAATCTTCTTGGTTGGATGTTGAGGTGGCTGGCTGGAGGTTGCTGGCAGAGGCTGCAGATCAACTTGTTCACTGATGGAGACCAGAAGGGACTAAGGATGAAGTATCAGGATTCTCTGACATTGACAAAAAACAAAAGTTGACATTGCATGTGATGTTGTGAAGAATCACACACATGAAATCAAGATATAAAAAACCATGTCACTTACCATAAGCTGACTTGTGCTGCTGATTTCACACAAAGGTCCTGTTGAATCAACAACACTCTTCCCAAAGAAGAAAACACACCAGCTGACTTTGAACAAGTTCAGCTGACAAACATTCATGCATTCTCCTACATTCACTATCTACAAATGGTTATTGATCCTAACACCTCAGCCTTCAAACTCTTCCACTCACCAGCAGTGAACCCTGGGCCTCCAAAATTTGCCATGTCAAACCCTCCACTGACAGCCACTCATCCTATACCTCAGCTCACTCGTCTCCTCATGGGAAAAAGTCCTCTTCTTCTGGTCCAATGATTTGGACAATCTTCTTGGTTGGATGTTGAGGTGGCTGGCTGGAGGTTGCTGGCAGAGGCTGCAGATCAACTTGTTCACTGATGGAGACCAGAAAGGACTAAGGATGAAGTATCAGGATTCTCTGACATTGACAAAAAAACAAAAGTTGACATTGCATGTGATGTTGTGAAGAATCACACACATGAAATCAAGATATAAAAAAACCATGTCACTTAAACTTATGCTGCTGATTTCACACAAAGGTCTTGTTGAATCAACAACAAGAACCCCAAATAAGAAAACACACCAGCTGACTTTGAACAAGTTCAGCTGACAAACATTCATGCATTCTCCTACATTCACTATCTACAAATGGTTACTGATCCTAACACCTCAGCCTTCAAACTCTTCCACTCACCAGCAGTGAACCCTGGGCCTCCAAAATTTGCCATGTCAAACCCTCCACTGACAGCCACTCATCCTATACCTCAGCTCACTCGTCTCCTCATGGGGAAAAAGTCCTCTTCTTCTGGTCCAATGATTTGGACAATCTTCTTGGTTGGATGTTGAGGTGGCTGGCTGGAGGTTGCTGGCAGAGGCTGCAGATCAACTTGTTCACTGATGGAGACCAGAAGGGACTAAGGATGAAGTATCAGGATTCTCTGACATTGACAAAAAACAAAAGTTGACATTGCATGTGATGTTGTGAAGAATCACACACATGAAATCAAGATATAAAAAACCATGTCACTTACCATAAGCTGACTTGTGCTGATTTCACACAAAGTCCTGTTGAATCAACAACATGCTTCCCAAAAGAAGCACACACCAGCTGACTTTGAACAAGTTCAGCTGACAAACATTCATGCATTCTCCTACATTCACTATCTACAAATGGTTCCTGATCCTAACACCTCAGCCTTCAAACTCTTCCACTCACCAGCAGTGAACCCTGGGCCTCCAAAATTTGCCATGTCAAACCCTCCACTGACAGCCACTCATCCTATACCTCAGCTCACTCGTCTCCTCATGGGAAAAAGTCCTCTTCTTCTGGTCCAACAATTTGGACAATCTTCTTGGTTGGATGTTGAGGTGGCTGGCTGGAGGTTGCTGGCAGAGGCTGCAGATCAACTTGTTCACTGATGGAGACCAGAAGGGACTAAGGATGAAGTATCAGGATTCTCTGACACTGACAAAAAAGCAAAAGTTGACATTGCATGTGATGTTGTGAAGAATCACACACATGAAATCAAGATATAAAAAATCATGTCATTTACCATAAGCTGACTTGTGTTACTGACTTCACACAAAGGTCCTGTTGAATCAACAACACTCTTCCCAAAGAAGAAAACACACCAGCTGACTTTGAACAAGTTCAGCTGAAAAACATTCATGCATTCTCCTACATTCACTATCTACAAATGGTTATTGATCCTAACACCTCAGCCTTCAAACTCTTCCACTCACCAGCAGTGAACCCTGGGCCTCCAAAATTTGCCATGTCAAACCCTCCACTGACAGCCACTCATCCTAAACCTCAGCTCACTCGTCTCCCCATGGGAAAAAGTCCTCTTCTTCTGGTCCAGTGATTTGGACAATCTTCTTGGTTGGATGTTGAGGTGGCTGGCTGGAGGTTGCTGGCAGAGGCTGCAGATCAACTTGTTCACTGATGGAGACCAGAAGGGACTAAGGATGAAGTATCAGGATTCTCTGACATTGACAAAAAAGCAAAAGTTGACATTGCATGTGATGTTGTGAAGAATCACACACATGAAATCAAGATATAAAAAACCATGTCACTTACCACAAGTTGTCTTGTGCTGCTGATTTCACACAAAGGTCCTGTTGAATCAACAACACTCTTCCCAAAGAAGAAAACACACCAGCTGACTTTGAACAAGTTCAGCTGACAAACATTCATGCATTCTCCTCCATTCACGATCTACAAATGGTTCCTGATCCTAACACCTCAGCCTTCAAACTCTTCCACTCACCAGCAGTGAACCCTGGGCCTCCAAAATTTGCCATGTCAAACCCTCCACTGACAGCCACTCATCCTATACCTCAGCTCACTCGTCTCCTCCTGGGAGAAAGTCCTCTTCTTCTGGTCCAATGATTTGGACAATCTTCTTGGTTGGATGTTGAGGTGGCTGGCTGGAGGTTGCTGGCAGAGGCTGCAGATCAACTTGTTCACTGATGGAGACCAGAAGGGACTAAGGATGAAGTATCAGGATTCTCTGACATTGACAAAAAAACAAAAGTTGACATTGCATGTGATGTTGTGAAGAATCACACACATGAAATCAAGATATAAAAAACCATGTCACTTACCACAAGTTGACTTGTGCTGCTGATTTCACACAAAGGTCCTGTTGAATCAACAACACTAACCCCAAAGAAGAAAACACACCAGCTGACTTTGAACAAGTTCAGCTGACAAACATTCATGCATTCTCCTACATTCACTATCTACAAATGGTTCCTGATCCTAACACCTCAGCCTTCAAACTCTTCCAATCACCAGCAGTGAACCTGGGCCTCCAAAATTTGCCATGTCAAACCCCTCCACTGACAGCCACTCATCCTACCTCAGCTCACTCGACTCCTCATGGGAAAAGGTCCTGTTATTCTGGCCCGACTAACGGACAATCTTCTTGGTTGGATGTTGAGGTGGCTGGCTGGAGGTTGCTGGCAGAGGCTGCAGATCAACTTGTTCACTGATGGAGACCAGAAGGGACTAAGGATGAAGTATCAGGATTCTCTGACATTGAAAAAAGACCAAAAGTTGACAAAGCATGTGATGTTGTGAAGAATCACACACATGAAATCAAGATATGAATAACCATGTCACTTACCACAACTGGACTTGTGCTGCTGATTTCACACAAAGGTCCTGTTGAATCAACAACACTAACCCCAAAGAAGAAAACACACCAGCTGACTTTGAACAAGTTCAGCTGAAAAACATTCATGCATTCTCCTACATTCACTATCTACAAATTGTAACTGATCCTAACACCTCAGCCTTCAAACTCTTCCACTCACCAGCAGTGAACCCTGGGCCTCCAAAATTTGCCATGTCAAACCCTCCACTGACAGCCACTCATCCTATACCTCAGCTCACTCGTCTCCTCCTGGGAGAAAGTCCTCTTCTTCTGGTCCAATGATTTGGACAATCTTCTTGGTTGGATGTTGAGGTGGCTGGCTGGAGGTTGCTGGCAGAGGCTGCAGATCAACTTGTTCACTGATGGAGACCAGAAGGGACTAAGGATGAAGTATCAGGATTCTCTGACATTGACAAAAAACAAAAGTTGACATTGCATGTGATGTTGTGAAGAATCACACACATGAAATCAAGATATAAAAAACCATGTCACTTACCATAAGCTGACTTGTGTTGCTGATTTCACACAAAGGTCCTGTTGAATCAACAACACGAACCCCAAAGAAGAAAACACACCAGCTGACTTTGAACAAGTTCAGCTGACAAACATTCATGCATTCTCCTACATTCACTATCTACAAATGGTTCCTGATCCTAACACCTCAGCCTTCAAACTCTTCCACTCACCAGCAGTGAACCCTGGGCCTCCAAAATTTGCCATGTCAAACCCTCCACTGACAGCCACTCATCCTATACCTCAGCTCACTCGTCTCCTCACGGGAAAAAGCCCTCTTCTGGTGAGGTTGCTGGCTGCAGATCAACTTGTTCACTGATGGAGACCAGAAGGGACTAAGGATGAAGTATCAGGATTCTCTGACATTGACTAAAAGTTGACATTGCATGTGATGTTGTGAAGAATCACACACATGAAATCAAGATATAAAAGACCATGTCAATTACTATTTGACTTGTGCTGCTGATTTCACACAAAGGTCTGTTGAATCAACAACACTCTCCCAAAGAAGAAAACACACCAGCTGACTTTGAACAAGTTCAGCTGAAAACATTCATGCATTCTCCTACATTCACTATCTACAAATGGTTGTTGATCCTAACACCTCTTCAAACTCTTCCACTCACCAGCAGTGAACCCTGGGCCTCCATTTTATGTCAAACCCTCCACTGACAGCCACTCATCCTATACCTCAGCTCAAATGGGAAAAAGTCCTCTTCTTTTCAGCTGGACAATCTTCTTGGTTGGATGTTGAGGTGGCTGGCTTTGGAGGTTGCAGAGGCTGCAGATCAACTTGTTCACTGATGGAGACCAGAAGGACTAAGGATGAAGTATCAGGATTCTCTGACATTGACAAAAACAAAAGTTGACATTGCATGTGATGTTGTGAAGAATCACACACATGAAATCAAGATATAAAAGACCATGTCATGTTAAGCTGGCTTGTGCTGATTTCACACAAAGGTCTGTTGAATCAACAACACTCTTCCCAAAGAAGAAAACACACCAGCTGACTGAACAAGTTCAGCTGAAAACATTCATGCATTCTCCTACATTCACTATCTGACAAATGGTGACATTGATCCTAACACCTCAGCCTTCAAACTCTTCCACTCACCAGCAGTGAACCCTGGGCCTCCAAAATTTGCCATGTCAAACCCTCCACTGACAGCCACTCATCCTATACCTCAGCTCACTCGTCTCCCCATGGGAAAAAGTCCTCTTCTTCTGGTCCAACAATTTGGACAATCTTCTTGGTTGGATGTTGAGGTGGCTGGCTGGAGATTTCTTGCAGAGGCTGCAGATCAACTTGTTCACTGATGGAGACCAGAAGGGACTAAGGATGAAGTATCAGGATTCTCTGACATTGACAAAAACCAAAAGTTGACATTGCATGTGATGTTGTGAAGAATCACACACATGAAATCAAGATATAAAAGACCATGTCACTTACCACAAGTTGACTTGTGCTGCTGATTTCACACAAAGGTCCTGTTGAATCAACAACTAGAACCCCAAAGAAGAAAACACACCAGCTGACTTTGAACAAGTTCAGCTGACAAACATTCATGCATTCTCCTACATTCACTATCTACAAATGGTTCCTGATCCTAACACCTCAGCCTTCAAACTCTTCCACTCACCAGCAGTGAACCCTGGGCCTCCAAAATTTGCCATGTCAAACCCTCCACTGACAGCCACTCATCCTATACCTCAGCTCACTCGTCTCCTCCTGGGAAAAAGTCCTCTTCTTCTGGTCCAATGATTTGGACAATCTTCTTGGTTGGATGTTGAGGTGGCTGGCTGGAGGTTGCTGGCAGAGGCTGCAGATCAACTTGTTCACTGATGGAGACCAGAAGGGACTAAGGATGAAGTATCAGGATTCTCTGACATTGACAAAAAAAACAAAAGTTGACATTGCATGTGATGTTGTGAAGAATCACACACATGAAATCAAGATATAAAAAACCATGTCACCTACCACAACTTGACTTGTGTTGCTGATTTCACACAAAGGTCCTGTTGAATCAACAACACTCTTCCCAAAGAAGAAAACACACCAGCTGACTTTGAACAAGTTCAGCTGACAAACATTCATGCATTCTCCTACATTCACTATCTACAAATGGTTCCTGATCCTAACACCTCAGCCTTCAAACTCTTCCACTCACCAGCAGTGAACCCTGGGCCTCCAAAATTTGCCATGTCAAACCCTCCACTGACAGCCACTCATCCTATACCTCAGCTCACTTGTCTCCTCCTGGGAAAAAGTCCTCTTCTTCTGGTCCAATGATTTGGACAATCTTCTTGGTTGGATGTTGAGGTGGCTGGCTGGAGGTTGCTGGCAGAGGCTGCAGATCAACTTGTTCACTGATGGAGACCAGAAGGGACTAAGGATGAAGTATCAGGATTCTCTGACATTGACAAAAAAACAAAAGTTGACATTGCATGTGATGTTGTGAAGAATCACACACATGAATTCAAGATATAAAAAACCATGTCACTTACCACAAGTTGACTTGTGCTGTTGATTTCAAACAAAGACCGTTTTGAATCAACAACACTCTTCCCAAAGAAGAAAACACACCAGCTGACTTTGAACAAGTTCAGCTGACAAACATTCATGCATTCTCTTACATTCATTATCTACAAATTGTAACTGATCCTAACACCTCAGCCTTCAAACTCTTCCACTCACCAGCAGTGAACCCTGGGCCTCCAAAATTTGCCATGTCAAACCCTCCACTGACAGCCACTCATCCTATACCTCAGCTCACTCGTCTCCTCACACGAAAAAGTCCTCTTCTTCTGGTCCAATGATTTGGACAATCTTCTTGATTGGATGTTGAGGTGGCTGGCTGGAGGTTGCTGGCAGAGGCTGCAGATCAACTTGTTCACTGATGGAGACCAGAAGGGACTAAGGATGAAGTATCAGGATTCTCTGACATTGACAAAAAAACAAAAGTTGACATTGCATGTGATGTTGTGAAGAATCACACACATGAAATCAAGATATAAAAGACCATGTCACTTACCACAAGTTGACTTGTGCTGCTGATTTCACACAAAGGTCTTGTTGAATCAACAACATGAACCCCAAAGAAGAAAACACACCAGCTGACTTTGAACAAGTTCAGCTGACAAACATTCATGCATTTTCTTACATTCACGATCTACAGCTGGTTACTGATCCTTACACCTCAGCCTTCAAACTCTTCCACTCACCAGCAGTGAACCCTGGGCCTCCAAAATTTGCCATGTCAAACCCTCCACTGACAGCCACTCATCCTATACCTCAGCTCACTCGTCTCCCCATGGGAGAAAGTCCTCTTCTTCTGGTCCCAATGACATCTTCTTGGTTGGATGTTGAGGTGGCTGGCTGGAGGTTGCTGGCAGAGGCTGCAGATCAACTTGTTCACTGATGGAGACCAGAAGGGACTAAGGATGAAGTATCAGGATTCTCTGACATTGACAAAAAAACAAAAGTTGACATTGCATGTGATGTTGTGAAGAATCACACACATGAAATCAAGATATGAAAGACCATGTCAGTTACCATAAGCTGACTTGTGCTGCTGATTTCACACAAAGGTCTTGTTGAATCAACAACACTCTTCCCAAAGAAGAAAACACACCAGCTGACTTTGAACAAGTTCAGCTGACAAACATTCATGCATTCTCCTTCATTCACTATCTACAAATGGTTCCTGATCCTAACACCTCAGCCTTCAAACTCTTACACTCACCAGCAGTGAACCCTGGGCCTCCAAAATTTGCCATGACAACCCTCCACTGACAGCCACTCATCCTATACCTCAGCTCACTCGTCTCCTCCTGGGAGAAAGTTCTCTTCTCCCCGTCCAATGATTTGGACAATCTTCTTGGTTGGATGTTGAGGTGGCTGGCTGGAGGTTGCTGGCAGAGGCTGCAGATCAACTTGTTCACTGATGGAGACCAGAAGGGACTAAGGATGAAGTATCAGGATTCTCTGACATTGACAAAAAAACAAAAGTTGACATTGCATGTGATGTTGTGAAGAATCACACACATGAAATCAAGATATAAAAAAACATGTCACCTACCACAACTTGACTTGTGTTACTGATTTCACACAAAGATCCTGTTGAATCAACAACACTCTTCCCAAAGAAGAAAACACACCAGCTGACTTTGAACAAGTTCAGCTGAAAAACATTCATGCATTCTCCTACATTCACGATCTACAAATGGTTCCTGATCCTAACACCTCAGCCTTCAAACTCTTCCACTCACCAGCAGTGAACCCTGGGCCTCCAAAATTTGCCATGTCAAACCCTCCACTGACAGCCACTCATCCTATACCTCAGCTCACTTGTCTCCTCCTGGGAGAAAGTCCTCTTCTTCTGGTCCAATGATTTGGACAATCTTCTTGGTTGGATGTTGAGGTGGCTGGCTGGAGGTTGCTGGCAGAGGCTGCAGATCAACTTGTTCACTGATGGAGACCAGAAGGGACTAAGGATGAAGTATCAGGATTCTCTGACATTGACAAAAAAACAAAAGTTGACATTGCATGTGATGTTGTGAAGAATCACACACATGAAATCAAGATATAAAAAACCATGTCACTTACCACAAGTTGACTTGTGCTGCTGATTTCACACAAAGATCCTACAGAATCAACAACACTCTTCCCAAAGAAGAAAACACACCAGCTGACTTTGAACAAGTTCAGCTGACAAACATTCATGCATTCTCCTACATTCACTATCTACAAATGGTTATTGATCCTAACACCTCAGCCTTCAAACTCTTCCACTCACCAGCAGTGAACCCTGGGCCTCCAAAATTTGCCATGTCAAACCCTCCACTGACAGCCACTCATCCTATACCTCAGCTCACTCGTCTCCTCACATGGGAAAAAGTCCTCTTCTTCTGGTCCAATGATTTGGACAATCTTCTTGGTTGGATGTTGAGGTGGCTGGCTGGAGGTTGCTGGCAGAGGCTGCAGATCAACTTGTTCACTGATGGAGACCAGAAGGGACTAAGGATGAAGTATCAGGATTCTCTGACATTGACAAAAAAAAAAAGTTGACATTGCATGTGATGTTGTGAAGAATCACACACATGAAATCAAGATATAAAAAACCATGTCACTTACCATAAGCTGACTTGTGCTGCTGATTTCACACAAAGGTCCTGTTGAATCAACAACATGAACCTCAAAGAAGAAAACACACCAGCTGACTTTGAACAAGTTCAGCTGACAAACATTCATGCATTCTCCTACATTCACTATCTACAAATGGTTACTGATCCTAACACCTCAGCCTTCAAACTCTTCCACTCACCAGCAGTGAACCCTGGGCCTCCAAAATTTGCCATGTCAAACCCTCCACTGACAGCCACTCATCCTATACCTCAGCTCACTTTCGTCTCCCCATGGGAAAAGTCCTCTTCTTCTGGCCCGACTAATGACAGTCTTCTTGGTTGGATGTTGAGGTGGCTGGCTGGAGGTTGCTGGCAGAGGCTGCAGATCAACTTGTTCACTGATGGAGACCAGAAGGACTAAGGATGAAGTATCAGGATTCTCTGACATTGACAAAAAACAAAAGTTGACATTGCATGTGATGTTGTGAAGAATCACACACATGAAATCAAGATATAAAGACCATGTCACTTAGCATAAGCTGACTTGTGGTGCTGATTTCACACAAAGGTCTTGTTGAATCAACAACACTCTTCCCAAAGAAAAACACACCAACTGACTTTGAACAAGTTCAGCTGACAAACATTCATGCATTCTCCTACATTCACTATCTACAAATGGTTCCTGATCCTAACACCTCAGCCTTCAAACTCTTCCACTCACCAGCAGTGAACCCTGGGCCTCCAAAATTTGCCATGTCAAACCCTCCACTGACAGCCACTCATCCTATACCTCAGCTCACTCGTCTCCTCCTGGGACAAAGTCCTCTCTTCTTCTGGTCCAATGATTTGGACAATCTTCTTGGTTGGATGTTGAGGTGGCTGGCTGGAGGTTGCTGGCAGAGGCTGCAGATCAACTTGTTCACTGATGGAGACCAGAAGGGACTAAGGATGAAGTATCAGGATTCTCTGACATTGACAAAAAAACAAAAGTTGACATTGCATGTGATGTTGTGAAGAATCACACACATGAAATCAAGATATAAAAAACCATGTCACCTACCACAAGTTGACTTGTGCTGCTGATTTCACACAAAGATCCTGTTGAATCAACAACACTCTTCCCAAAGAAGAAAACACACCAGCTGACTTTGAACAAGTTCAGCTGACAAACATTCATGCATTCTCCTACATTCACTATCTACAAATGGTTCCTGATCCTAACACCTCAGCCTTCAAACTCTTCCACTCACCAGCAGTGAACCCTGGGCCTCCAAAATTTGCCATGTCAAACCCTCCACTGACAGCCACTCATCCTATACCTCAGCTCACTTGTCTCCTCATGGGAGAAAGTCCTCTTCTTCTGGTCCAGTGATTTGGACAATCTTCTTGGGTGGATGTTGAGGTGGCTGGCTGGAGGTTGCTGGCAGAGGCTGCAGATCAACTTGTTCACTGATGGAGACCAGAAGGGACTAAGGATGAAGTATCAGGATTCTCTGACATTGACAAAAAAAAAAAGTTGACATTGCATGTGATGTTGTGAAGAATCACACACATGAAATCAAGATATAAAAAACCATGTCACTTACCACAAGTTGACTTGTGCTGTTGATTTCAAACAAAGATCCTGTTGAATCAACAACACTCTTCCCAAAGAAGAAAACACACCAGCTGACTTTGAACAAGTTCAGCTGACAAACATTCATGCATTCTCCTACATTCACTATCTACAAATGGTTATTGATCCTAACACCTCAGCCTTCAAACTCTTCCACTCACCAGCAGTGAACCCTGGGCCTCCAAAATTTGCCATGTCAAACCCTCCACTGACAGCCACTCATCCTATACCTCAGCTCACTCGTCTCCTCATGGGAAAAAGTCCTCTTCTTCTGGTCCAATGATTTGGACAATCTTCTTGGTTGGATGTTGAGGTGGCTGGCTGGAGGTTGCTGGCAGAGGCTGCAGATCAACTTGTTCACTGATGGAGACCAGAAGGGACTAAGGATGAAGTATCAGGATTCTCTGACATTGACAAAAACCAAAAGTAGACATTGCATGTGATGTTGTGAAGAATCACACCCATGAAATCAAGATATAAAGAACCATGTGACTTACAACAAGTTGACTTGTGCTGCTGATTTCAACACAAAGGTCCTGATGAATCAACAACACTCACCCAAAAGAAGAAAACACACCAGCTGACTTTGAACAAGTTCAGCTGACAAACATTCATGCATTCTCCTACATTCACTATCTACAAATGGTTCCTGATCCTAACACCTCAGCCTTCAAACTCTTCCACTCACCAGCAGTGAACCCTGGGCCTCCAAAATTTGCCATGTCAAACCCTCCACTGACAGCCACTCATCCTATACCTCAGCTCACTCGTCTCCTCATGGGAGAAAGTCCTCTTCTTCTGGCCCAAGTAATGGACAGTCTTCTTGGTTGGATGTTGAGGTGGCTGGCTGGAGGTTGCTGGCAGAGGCTGCAGATCAACTTGTTCACTGATGGAGACCAGAAGGGACTAAGGATGAAGTATCAGGATTCTCTGACATTGACAAAAAACAAAAGTTGACATTGCATGTGATGTTGTGAAGAATCACACACATGAAATCAAGATATAAAAACCATGTCACTTACCATAAGCTGACTTGTGCTGTTTTCACACAAAGGTCTGTTGAATCAACAACACTCTTCCCAAAGAAGAAAACACACCAGCTGACTTTGAACAAGTTCAGCTGACAAACATTCATGCATTCTCCTACATTCACTATCTACAAATGGTTCCTGATCCTAACACCTCAGCCTTCAAACTCTTCCACTCACCAGCAGTGAACCCTGGGCCTCCAAAATTTGCCATGTCAAACCCTCCACTGACAGCCACTCATCCTATACCTCAGCTCACTCGTCTCCTCCTGGAAGAACGTCCTCTTTTCTGGTCCAATGATTTGGACAATCTTCTTGGTTGGATGTTGAGGTGGCTGGCTGGAGGTTGCTGGCAGAGGCTGCAGATCAACTTGTTCACTGATGGAGACCAGAAGGGACTAAGGATGAAGTATCAGGATTCTCTGACATTGACAAAAAAACAAAAGTTGACATTGCATGTGATGTTGTGAAGAATCACACACATGAAATCAAGATAAAAAACCATGTCACTTACCATAAGCTGACTTGTGTTGCTGATTTCACACAAAGGTCCTGTTGAATCAACAACACTCTTCCCAAAGAAGAAAACACACCAGCTGACTTTGAACAAGTTCAGCTGACAAACATTCATGCATTCTCCTACATTCACTATCTACAAATGGTTATTGATCCTAACACCTCAGCCTTCAAACTCTTCCACTCACCAGCAGTGAACCCTGGGCCTCCAAAATTTGCCATGTCAAACCCTCCACTGACAGCCACTCATCCTATACCTCAGCTCACTCGTCTCCTCATGGGAAAAAGTCCTCTTCTTCTGGTCCAATGATTTGGACAATCTTCTTGGTTGGATGTTGAGGTGGCTGGCTGGAGGTTGCTGGCAGAGGCTGCAGATCAACTTGTTCACTGATGGAGACCAGAAGGGACTAAGGATGAAGTATCAGGATTCTCTGACATTGACAAAAAACAAAAGTTGACATTGCATGTGATGTTGTGAAGAATCACACACATGAAATCAAGATATAAAAAACCATGTCACTTACCACAAGCTGACTTGTGCTGCTGATTTCACACAAAAGGTCCTGTTGAATCAACAACACTCTTCCCAAAGAAAAACACACCAGCTGACTTTGAACAAGTTCAGCTGAAAAACATTCATGCATTCTCCTTCCACTGTCTCTCTACTATCAGTCAAGGCACAAAATGCCCAAAAATATACATTGAAAAAAAAAAAAAAACACACCAGCTGACTTTGAACCAGTTCAGCTGACAAACAGCCTTCAAACTCTTCCACTCACCAGCAGTGAACCCTGGGCCTCCAAAATTTGCCATGTCAAACCCTCCACTGACAGCCACTCATCCTATACCTCAGCTCACTCGTCTCCTCATGGGAAAAAGTCCTCTTCTTCTGGTCCAATGATTTGGACAATCTTCTTGGTTGGATGTTGAGGTGGCTGGCTGGAGGTTGCTGGCAGAGGCTGCAGATCAACTTGTTCACTGATGGAGACCAGAAGGGACTAAGGATGAAGTATCAGGATTCTCTGACATTGACAAAAAAACAAAAGTTGACATTGCATGTGATGTTGTGAAGAATCACACACATGAAATCAAGATATAAAAGACCATGTCACTTACCACAAGCTGACTTGTGCTGCTGATTTCACACAAAGATCCTGTTGAATCAACAACACTCTTCCCAAAGAAGAAAACACACCAGCTGACTTTGAACAAGTTCAGCTGACAAACATTCATGCATTCTCCTACATTCACTATCTACAAATTGTAACTGATCCTAACACCTCAGCCTTCAAACTCTTCCACTCACCAGCAGTGAACCCTGGGCCTCCAAAATTTGCCATGTCAAACCCTCCACTGACAGCCACTCATCCTATACCTCAGCTCACTCGTCTCCTCATGGGAAAAAGTCCTCTTCTTCTGGTCCAACAATTTGGACAATCTTCTTGGTTGGATGTTGAGGTGGCTGGCTGGAGGTTGCTGGCAGAGGCTGCAGATCAACTTGTTCACTGATGGAGACCAGAAGGAACTAAGGATGAAGTATCAGGATTCTCTGACATTGACAAAAAGCAAAAGTTGACATTGCATGTGATGTTGTGAAGAATCACACACATGAAATCAAGATATAAAAAACCATGTCACTTACCATAAGCTGACTTGTGCTGCTGATTTCACACAAAGGTCCTGTTGAATCAACAACACTCTTCCCAAAGAAAAACACACCAGCTGACTTTGAACAAGTTCAGCTGACAACATTCATGCATTCTCCTACATTCACTTTCTACAAATGGTTACTGATCCTAACACCTCAGCCTTTCAAACTCTTCCTGTCCAGCAGTGAACCCTGGGCCTCCAAAATTTGCCATGTCAAACCCTCCACTGACAGCCACTGCATACAAATATCTCAGCTCACTCACCTCCTCTGGGAAAAACTCTTCTTCTGGACCAACTTCCTCTGGATGTTGAGGTGGCTGGCTGGAGGTTGTAGGCAGAGGCTAAAGATCAACTTGTTCACTGATGGAGAGGAGAATGGACTCTCAGGATGAATTAGCAGGATTCTCTGACATGATTTTTTGTGATAAGTCTCATTAGAAGTGATGATAATTGTTTCACAATGTGGAATGGTTTAACAAAACAGCTTTTTTATTTTGCTGGCACATTGCACATAAACTAATAAAAAATAAGGACAAGAAATGGAAAACATTATAGAGGCTTGAGCCATTAATGTCAAAACTATTAAAAGAAATAAAGTAAAAAATAACAAGGTTTGAAACACAAAATGTAATCCTTGTGAGACTCACCCCATGTTAACTCATGTCCATCCTTTGAGCATCCACAGTGTTGTTGTTGGGTTTTTTCCTCACAGGGCAGAAGAATTCCCACAATGCACTGGGGCTATTTTCCCATAGCTGGGGCGGTGGTTAATAGGTTCTGGGGCCACTATTAAGCAGCCCTGAATACTCTTATCTCTGGGGACCACCGCTGCTCCGAGATCCCCTGCAGTTTAGCCTGGGACTGAGAGACCCAGTTTCCATGTGTGGCCACGAGGAGGCACTGCAGGGGTCTTGGTGGAGGAGAGTCTGTGGACAAAGGAGAAGACCTGGACCACGTTCTCCTGGTTCTCCTGGTTGTCCTGATTCTCTTCTGTAGAGGAGGAAGAGGAGTCAGCAGTACTGACTACCAAAGCCCTTTAGACTACAGAAGAGCAACAGACTGTCCACACACCCTGTGTGCATGCACACACACACACAACATTCACTCAACATTCACAAAACATTCACACACCATTAACAAAACGTTACACAACATTCACATAACATTCACACAACATATACAAACCATTAACAAAACATTAACACACCATTAACAAAACATTACACAGCATTAACACACCATTCAAACAACATTTACACAACATCCACACAACATTCACAAAACATTTACACAACATTCACACAACATTCTCACACCTTTCAAACAAAAACATACTCAACATCATCCAACATTGACACATCATCCACAAATAATTCACACACCATGCTCACCACTCTGAAAAATGATTTTACATCATTCACACAAGCACAGCACAAGACATCACAGCACAAAATAACATCCAACATGTAACATATACATTTGTTTGTTTTTTTGAGACATAAAGACATAATAACAAATCACCTAACAAAAACATAACATGCAACATGTATTATATATATATGTATCTATATATATATATAAAGTTATATATATATATATAAATATTTATATATATATATATATATATATATATATATATATATATATATACATATATATATAAATATATATATATATATATATATATATATATATATATATATGTATATTTAGAACACATAATAACACATAAACACATATACATAATATATACGCTATATATACATATATTTAAATACTTTATTTAACACACTTAACACAACAACATATAAGTCACATATAACACATTATATATATATATATATATATATATATATATATATATATATATATATATATATATATATATATATATATATATATATATATATATATATATATATACACATATATATATATCCATACATAAATAAAAATATATAAATAAATATATATATATGTACAAATAGAAGAACTAAGGACATAGAACACATTACGAACATAAACACATGCAACATTTAACATATATTTTTTTTTTTTTTTAAAGACAAAGTACATAAGTCACACTTAACACAACAACATAAAACACAACGTAACACATCAGAGGACATCACAATACATATATATATATATATATATATATATATATATATATATATATATATATATATAACTATATATATATATATATATATAAAGAGAGGCAGGGTGCCGGGTCCTGGTACTCTTCCATCCTACACACCGGAAAGCAGGGCACTCCCATGGACTCGTGGACCATGGTGGAGCACTCACCTGCTTGATAGGGAGGGGGGCAGTCGGACTGAGCCTGGATCCATCCCACTGGTAACTCTGTGGAAATCTGGGGAACTTCAGGTACAGCTGGACCACGGATCTATAGACAGAAACAAAACAAATGTTTAGAATCTGGAACACAACTGAACAGCAGCAAATTTATCAGAGAGACTTTATCAGCACATTAATATTTATCTGTAGATATGTTCAGTGGAAATATGAAAACTTGGTAGCACAGAGGGCCGCTTGAATGCTATACACACAATCAAGGGCCACACCACGAACTACAAAATAATCACTATACAACATTAATGATAATTTAACTGAACAAAGGGAACATGTAACTTTCTCTAAAAATCAACCTGACATTCAAATGGTTAAAATGACAGTTCAAGTTTTTATCTGTCTCATAATCATGACTGAATTTCTCATAATTTTGACTTCTGATCTCTTAAGTTTGGAAATTTAATGAAAAATCATGATTCCATAACTCATAACTTGACATTTTTATCTCACAATTTAAGCTTCAGTTTCATAATTATGATGTTTCATTTCATAACCATTACGTCCTATCTCATACTTTTAATGTTTAACTTCAATGTTGACGTGTTGTCGTTTATGTATTGATAAATATGGCTAATTAGGACTAAAAATCATAATCAGAATTATTGTCCTAAAAATTGTAATGCTATCGTCACAAATTTTACTATTGTTCAACGATTTCCCCTGCTATTTTAATTTATGTTAAAATCCCAGTTTGAGTGTTTTGAATGTGAATTGTTCCAAATTTTGAATCTTATTCTCAAAATTTCAAATTTTGATCTCATAACTTAGGGAAGTCAAATCCAGATTTGTGTTTCATCAGGGTCAGGATAGTTTCAGTTTGTTTTATGGTGGAAAAGAGGTTTCCACAGTGATGCTCTAAAACTTATTAAAGAAACAACATATCAATATTTAGCTGAATTTCTTCAAAAAAAATTGGATATAGGCCAACAACCACAGACCAATCAGGATTTTCAGGTCAAGGAAAAGTTTGTCTTTCAATCACCTTCATGTGCACAGTTTATTGATCTTTACATTCACTACTGAGCGAGAGGGAGGGCGCTGTGTGCCCCCAGCAGCACACTGCCCATCATTGCTCTAACTGCACATTGACAGGCAGACATCATGATATTACATCCAAGTCATTTAAAAATAGTTAGTTATCTTTCATGCATTTTAAAAGTCCAAAGCTATATTAAGAAACACAAATTCACATCACTATAGATGGTTGAAGCTGCTATAAACCAAATCAAGGAAGCTCATTGCTTTGTCAAATTCCATTGTCAGAAAAAAAACCTACAAATGAATGAAAGTCTAGCTTATATCTAAATTAAAATACATAATCTATGCAACATGTTAGCAGCATACTATAGGCTGCTCTAAACACTTCCTTGTCCAAAGTTATCCTTAAAGTTTCCTCAACACTCTCCAGTGAATTTCAACAAAAGAGAAAATTATTACATTACAAGTTCCTCTTTTTGGAGAAAACAACACTCATGACCTAGCCAAAAACACAATAAATATTTTATTAACTTGATATGAGCACCTTTCTTGTCAGTTTTAAGCATGAAATTGTTTATATTTTATTTTATTTCTTTTCAGATTAGCACTCATGACTTTTTAATAATATACCCAGTAAAGGCTTGACATTCTCATTGGACCAAAAAATTAAGATAAACACAGCATATTACAACAATCTGAACATTAAACCTGCATCTGATTTTTAAACAACTTCCATTAAAACTAGATTGATACAATATTCTCTTCACATACATATTGTTTTGGTACATGTATCTACATATTCTGAAATACTCTACATATTTCACTGCTCTAATACAGACCAAAACTACATTCAAAGCAGCTCTTTTCTCAATTTCATTCAAGTCTCTAAATGTTGTCTGTCTTAAGGTGGTGAGCAGCCAATTTAGTTACACTACAACAATCCAAAATACAATAAGACTCATTTAACATGGAACAAAGAGGACTTTCTGCTGCAGAAAACCATCCAAATTAATATTTCTATGACTGTAATAAGCCCAATATTAGTTTCATTCATTAAATACAGTAATAAGGATGAAGGTGTAATTACCCTGATATAGCCTAGCTTAAAACTGTTGTTTTTGGGCTCAAACGGTCGTTTCTCCCACATTTCCTCACTATTTTACTTCCAACATTCTCACAATATTCAGGTAAACTTGATGAATGAACCCTAAAAGTGTCATTTCAGGACATTTTATTAAGTTTGTTGTCATGTCGGTTTTTACAGTCGAGTGTCTCTGACTCTTGTCGAAAACACCTGCTGTTCAATAGAATCATATTTCTTACATTTCTCAAGCAAAGATGGACTTTCTCCATTTTTCTGATGGTCGGTCAATGAACTTTGGCTGCTGCAACTTTTTCCAACTCTTGTATTCTGACAGAAAACGACTTCAAAACCGTCTGAAATGTCTTCGCGGACTCGGTTTGTGAGGGTTTGACTCTTCGTTATTCCTCAAATGAATTTAATGTCGATATAGCAACCAACATCCAACGTCCATCACGTTCTGACGTCTCTGACGTCAGAGCCTAGAAACGGCTCCACCTACTGTTATTGAACAGCAGCCTGATTAGAACAATTTATTTTTACAAATTACTTTAGCTCCGCGTTTCCTTACCTATGTTGTTCTTTTTAGTCCCTGAAATAACTACAGACAACATCTGTCTAATTCCTGGCTCACTCCAAACTCATTTTAACACCTCGAAAAATCTATGAAAGGGAAACATTTGTCATACAATTCGTGCTCTGTTACAATAGAGATGCATGACTGCTTATTATTCATTATTTAACATATATGCCTTTGAACCCTTGCAGCTCCAGACCATGTCTGCTACTTTTAATCCATCTGAATTTTCACTGTAATAATGCATGTCAAATCTCAAACTTTCAAACAGGACCAGGTTAAAGACATATTGTCTTTATTAAAGACATTGATAAGCTGGGCTATCACACGTTTTAGGGTGTAATGATGTAAGATTGATGTTTTAAAAATTGTATGACCATAGAGGCATACAAAAATCAAAATGAAGTTGAAGTATTCAACCACTCAATCCAAATCAAGCACAGATCAATAATAGACTAAAATCTAAGGATGCAAAGACATTTAAAAGAAAAAGCAACAATGATTTAGACTTGATCTCTTAATATTGAATTTTTATTCCATAATCATCACATCCTATCCCTTAGATTAAAGTTTTTTTTCCCAACTTTATTTTTATTGAATTTTCAAAATATTTCCAATAAAATGAAATACAAAAATAAGAGTTCTCTCACATCAAAGGGAGTGTCAGGGGCAGCTACATTATTGTCCAGCATTCAAATCGTCCTTCTTTGCAAGTCAACTATTTATGAAATAACACAGCAACACACAAGTGAAAGTAAAAAGTACATAACCTGGTTGAATCAAATAGAGAAACAGAATGAGAGATTATAATAAAAATAGTAATAAAAATAATTTAAAAAAAAGAAAGAAAGAAAGAAAAAGAAAAGAAGAGAATAAAAATTAACTAATAAATAAAAAAAATAATAATACATATATATATATAGAACAACAAGAAAGAACAACATCAAAAAGCAACAATGGTTTCTCTGTTGTATTTACAGTTAGCCCAAATTATTTCACTGTATTGCATGGTTCAGAATAAAAAATCAAACACTTAGATTTACAGTTCACATTGAGATCGCTTCAAAGTTTCAAAGTACACAAAATCATTTTAGGAAACTGCAGAGGACCACTGAGGACTACGTGTCGTCTGTCTCACTCCCCACAATACTTAAATCCACACTCTCCACATATTTCATGAAAGGATTCCAAATATTCTGAAATAGTGGTAGTTTTCCTTTGATAATGTAGGTAATACATAAATCCAAGGCAGTGATTATTTTTCTGGGCATATGGTTTCTATCAGGATATAAACCTAGAATAAACAGTTTAGGATCAAGAACTAATTTTATACCTAGAATTGTCTCCGGTGCTCGTTTAATCTCCCACCAAAACTGTTGGACTTTATTGCATTTCCAGACACAATGGAAAAACATCCCCTTCTCTTCTCCACATCTGATACACAAGTCTGGGATGGCCCCATTATATTTATTAAGCTTCTCTGGCGTCACATATGTCCTCATCAGCCAGTTATATTTCAGTACTTTCAGGCGAGTATTGGTAGTTTGTATTTGTGCTCCAGCACACGCTTCTTCCCAGTCCTCAGAGGGAAAGTCCTCCTGTATATCTTCCCTCCAGGCATTAAGCTTCTTCAGAGAAGACTTAGATTAAAGTTTTAATCTCATTATTTGAGGAGGGGGGGGGGGTTCCCTGATATTTGGACTTTTTATCTCATAATTATGACTTTATTCCTCAAAATTTCAACTTTTTATCTAAAAAATCTGACAGAAACTTTTAGTTTTACCTTTAAATCTTGTGATTTTTAATTTTATTTTAACATTTTTACATTTATACTTTATCTTAATTTTAAACGTTTTTTTAGGAACTAAAATAGGAATAAAAAATCTTTCATTTCCATCAGAAATCAGGCGCTTTCCTTGTTTGGTGGTGGTAATGGGCTTCCACAGTGACGCAAATGAAGTATCTGGCGTGCAAAAATGTAAGGCAAAATTACACACCCCCAAGAAATGTGTACGTGAGGGCTGCAGATGACTCTTGACTCCAGGAATACAGATGTCCTGTAAATGTAGTATATATCTAAAGTGAAAGCCAAAGCAAGATTAATTGCTGTCCCAACTGTGTATGCAACTCCTAATTCTTTTTTTTAATACTTTTTATTTTGTTGTTTTTTCACTTTAACATTGAAAACACAAACAGAGAAAAATATAAGACACATAGAAAATCATGAAGATGTAGCGTCCTTTTCCGTTGTTGTGAAGAGTATCCATTTCTCCCACCTCTTCGTAAAAATTGTCCCTTGAAGTTTTAAAAGAGAAAGTTATCTTTTCATTAGCAAAGACCTCCCTGACTATGTCCATCCACTCAGAGAGACTTGGGGGTTCAGCGTTATACCACTTCCTCGTTATTGCGTTTTTGCATGCAGCAAACAGGATTTTACACAGATACCAGTCTTTTCTTGAAATGTTATCCACAACAATTAAACCAAGATACAGGACCTTTACGTCGTTGGGGATCCTATATCCCAGAATCTTACTTATAGTTTGGTATATATTCGTCCAAAACATCTTTATTTTTGGGCACATCCAAAAAAAGTGGGAATGGTTGGCATCCATGTGCCCACACAGCCTCCAGCATGGCTAATGTGAATGAGAATGTCGGCTTTTAATGAGAGGTGTTATAAAGAACCGTACTAAATTTTTCCAGCCAAATTCTCCCCATTTTTTGGAACTTGTGGATGAGTGTTGTGTGTTCCACATAGAACACCAATCCTCCTCTGATATTTCAATGTTTAATTCTTTTTCCCATTTAGACCTGATGTATCCTGTTTTAGTTTCTTTCTGGCTCTGGAAACCCTGGTACAGCCTGGATATGAGTTTCTTACTGTTTTGTTGATATGCTTTAACAAAAACATCCACCACTGAATTGCCCTTTTCTGTTATACTTGGTTTAATCTTTTTTGTATAATAATCTCTTATTTGTAAATATCTATAAAATTCACAGTTCTGCAGTCTAAACTCCTTCTGTAAATCTCCAAAACTTTTAAATTCTCTGCCCTGAGTTAAGGTGCAGATTGCTGTGATGCCTTTATCCCACCACTGTTTAAAACCAGAATCATTCAATCCAGGCTGGAACTTTGGGTCCAGGGCAGGCCATCTTAATAATTTAACATCACCTGCCAAGTTATATTCTTTTACAACTTTACCCCAGATGATCAGGCTTTGTTTGATAATTTCATTATTGCTTTTTTGATTAAAAAAAATGTTCACCTTATCTCCCAATGTTGTATGAAGCTGGAAGTTTTCTGTATTCAATAATTTTCCATTTGGCCTGGTAAAAAGGACAGCACAAGCAAACAAGATATCTCAACTGGGCCGCATAAAAATATTGCCTCAAGTCAGGTAAAGACATACCACCATCCTCTTTATTTAGCAGAAGGGTTTTATATCTGATCCTCGGTCTCTTACCTGCCCAAATAAACCTAAAAAATTAACTTATCCCAAGATCTAAATTGTGACTCTGGGATTATATGTGGAATCGATTGGAATAGATATAAAAGTCTCGGCAACAATATCATCTTGATTATCTCTATTCGTGTAACAAAATCCAGGCCAAATGCAGACCAACGCCTAATGTCTCTTAAAATGCTAACATTTATATGGTTGTAGTTGATCTCAAAAGTTTTCTGGAGTTCTTTTGCAATTATCACACCAAGATATTTAATTGTTTTTGCCCTCCAGTTTATTGTGTATTTGTCTTTTGTTACTTGACTTGGATAAAAATTTAGGGGGAGGATTTGGGTCTTTGTAATATTTAATTTATAGCCTGAATATTGACCAAAATCCTCTAATATAGCCATAAGGTTAGGAAATGTGTCATCAGGGTTTTGGAGAATAACAATAACGTCATCCGCAAAAAGTTCAATGATGTGGTCTTGGCCTCCAATATTTATCCCTTTCAAAGTGTTACTCTGCCTGATCATTTGTGCCATTGGCTCGATGATGATTGCAAATAAAGTAGGGCTCAAACAGCAACCTTGACGAGTCCCTCGTTGTAAAATAAACCTGTCAGTCAAGTGTCTGTTTATTTTTATTCTGGCCGTAGGTTCTTGGTAAAGAGTTTGAATACATCGTATTGATTCTTTTGAAAAACCAAATCTCTCCAACACCTGATAAAGAAACTTCCAATTGACGCAGTCAAAGGCTTTCTCCGCATCTAGGCTAACCAGTACAGTGCTTTTTCTCTGCTTATGAATCTGATCTATTATGTGAACAGTTCGTCTAATGTTGTCTTGAGTTTGCCGACCTTTGATAAAACCTGATTGGTCTTCATCTATTAACTCAGACATAACAATTTCAAACCTTTTAGCAATGATGGAGGTAAATATTTTATAGTCGACATTTAAGATTGAAATGGGTCTAAAGGATTCACAATACTCTTTATTTTTTCCTTCCTTTGGTATAACTGAAATAATAGCTTCTCTCCATGATGGAAGAAGCTTCCCTTCCTTCAGAGTTTGATTAAACGAATTTAAAAGCAGTGGAATTAATTGTTCTCTATAAATTTTGTACCATTCACTGGGGAATCCATCACTGCCTGAAGCTTTGTTTGATTTTAGTCTGCTTATAGCATCTTCTATTTCTTTCTTAGTTATGTCTGAGGTTAGTTTTTTATTCTGTGATTCACCAATAGAAGGTAAATCCAATGAATTAAAAAATTCTTTCATCTGGTGATCCTCTTTAGCTGGTGGTTGTGTGTATAAATTTTTATAATAGTTTCTAAAGACTTTTCTATGTCTTCATGTTTGTAAAGTAACTGCTTTGTGTGGGGGTCTCTAATTTTATGTATTGTGTGAGAGAGTTGTTGTACCCTGAGACGTCTAGCTAAGTATTTATTAGCTTTAGACCCAGATTCATAGTAAGTCTGTTTAGTAAATCTAAGTTTTTTCTCCATCTCATTAGTCATTATATTGTTAATCCGTTGTCTAACCTCCAATATGTTTTTTAATATTGTTGGATCCTGGTTATTTTTATGATGGAGTTCCAGTGTTTTTAACTCTTCGACCAACCTTTTATATGTCTTCTCTCTAGTCTTTTTTAAATGTGCTGCTTTTGATATAAGCCTACCTCTCATGACAGCTTTAACTGTATCCCATAGTATAGTACTATCTACAGGGCTGTCTTTATTTTCTTCAAAGCAGTTGAGTATCTCCTTTCTAATGTCCTCTCTTAATTCCTGATTGTTTAACATACTCACATTTAGCTTCCATTGGGAGTTTCTTTGTCTCGCGTCTACAAAAATATTGAGGTAAACAACACTGTGGTCTGATAAATCAGTCACTCCAATACTACAGTCCCTAATCCTATGTCTGTCAATTATATTCATAAAGACATAGTCTATTCTTGAGTACACAGAGTGGGGTGCAGAAAAATGGGTATAGTCTCTCCAAAGGGTGGAGTTCCCTCCAGACATCAAATAGTCCTAGTTCCTTAAGTGATGTGCAAAGGAGCCTGGACAATCCTGTCTTATTTCTCTTTCTATTAGTAGTATCAAGTTTAGCATTTAAAATCATATTGAAATCCCCAGCACAAACAAGTATTCCTTCACTTTCTGAAATGATGTGTTCAAATAACAGTTTTAGGAATGTTTTGTCACTATTGGGAGGTACATAAACATTCACGAAAGTAACAACAACATTATCAATTTTCCCTGTGAGTATAACAAACCTCCCGTCCTTGTCGCACATTTCCTTACCTAATTCAAAATTAACTGAATTAGCTATTAGTATTGCTACTCCTCTTTTAGGACCCTTTTTGTAGGAACTAAAAAAAGTATTTCTAAAGCCAAACCTCTTCAGTTTTTCATGCTCCTGGCAAGAAAGGTGTGTTTCTTGCAAGTACATCACTTGACATTTTTCTTTCTTTAGTTTGGGAATTATTTTCCCTCTTTTAATGGGATTATACAAACCATTAACGTTTAAGGACGCCACCCTCAGGTTACTGCAACTTATCTGTTTGAGCGGACCAGAAAAATAAACAACAGTGACCCCACAATAATTGCCTGAACGCTGGCATGAAACAAGAACAAAAAGAACAGTTGACCTCCAAAAATAGGACAGATCTCTTCACTATCCCTGACTGTGATCCCGTTGGGAGAGCGGGGGACAAAGCCCTGTAAGAGGGGGGCACTGGCATAGTTATGACTTTACAAGCCATACTATATAAGTCCAACGTTAACTCGAGCAGAAAAGAAAAACAGTTCAACACGTAAGCTGAGCTCCCACAGTCCACGCCGTATGGTCGTAAAGCTGGGGTCCGAGTGCAAAGGAGAAAAGAGTTTAAACATTCTTACCGATTGGGCTGTAAGTTACCCTCATAGATAGTCAGTTAACAGCAGATCTCTGGAAACCCTGGAGCTTTTCCTTGGCTCGGAGAGCTGCTGCCGTGTTGCTCCTCCGGGTCCCGTCACTGCGCCGCCACTCCATCGCCGAGCAGAGCCGCAACTCCGCCGTGGTATCCATCGTAGCAGGAGCCGGCATTGCCTCCGTGAGTCCACGTCCCACCAACTCTTCTCTCACCTCCTTCGCGGTGCTGTATGTACGAGTCCCAGAGTCCCAGAAAATCCGCATTTTGGTATATGGCGTCTGAAATCGGATGCCTTTTTCCTTTAGGATCCTCTTCGCTGCATTGTATTCCTTCCTTCTCTGGACGACCTCTGATGCATAGTCGTGGTCAAATGACAGTGTTTTATTTCCAACATGGATCTTCTTCTGCCAAACCTCCCTCAAGACTCTTTCTTTAGTTGAAAATTCCAAAAAGTTCACAATGAGCGATCTCGGCATGGCTCCGTCTGCAGGTTTCTGTGCCAAAGACCGGTGTGCTCTTTGTATTTTCAAATTAAAAGACTCCGGTAGTTGAAGCTCACGTCGAAGTAGGGTCTCTACAAACTTGGGAGCGGATTCGCCCTCCTCACCCTCTGCCACACCGTACATACGGATATTATTCCTCCGTGATCTCGATTCCAAATCGGTGAGTTTTTCTTGAAGTGTTTTCTGTTGATTCAGGGATAGGATGAGGGCGTCATTCGCCTCCTGGCCCCAGATTTCTAGCTTCTCTAAGCGTGTCTCTACCTCGTCGACTCCTCGGCTCTGTTGCTGTTGTTCGGTGATTAATAAAGAGAGCCTCTGATCTATGTCGTGTTTAATATTATCCAAGTCTTTTTTCACGTCGTCCCGCAGTATTTGACCAAATGCATGAAAATCTTCACTTATTTCTGATTTAAGGCATCTTATCTCTTTGCTGATGTTTTCCAGCCCATATCGGATGTCTGTGTCACAGCCAGCTTGGGTGGTGTTTTCATGGAGTCCACTTTCTTCTGTTCCATGAGTTGCTAGCATGTCCTCCGGTTCGTCTTTTTCCGTGGATTTAGTAGCAATACTCCGATGTTTCTGACCCCTCTGTTTCTTGTCCCCACTCATTTTCAGTTAAACTGCAATTTAGTCCTTTAAAAAAATCGAGTTTAGGGGAGTTTTTGAATTTGACAGTCAGGACCTCTGTCAACGTGCTGCTACTCCTCCATAACGTAACCCGGAAGTCCCCGCAACTTCTAATTCTATATAAACTGTGGTCAAAATGATGTCGAGGAGAGAGGCATCATGGGCAGCCCCTCCCAGGTATCCTGCAAAGCCTGTACAAATCTGGTGTTGCTTTTTGTAAAAAAAAAAAATACTTGAAAGTAAGTCAGTGTCAAGAAGCCTACTTCTGTCTTCTGCACATCACAAGTGGTCCAAATATGACACCGTAAATATCCTTCAATCTCCAGCAGTGAACCCTGGGTCTCCAAAATTTGGCATGTCAAACCCTCCACTGACAGCCACTACTCAGATATCTCAGCTCACTCTCCTCCTGGTGGGAAAAACTCTTCTTCTGGAACAACGATAGGGCCAACATTCTTGGTTGGATGCTGAGGTGGCTGGCTGGAGGTTGCTGGCAGAGGCTGCAGATCATCTTCTTCACTGACGGAGAGGAGAACGGACTCAGGATGAATTAGCAGGATTCTCTAACATAATGAATAAATGTTGTGATTGCATGTGCTGTTGTGAAGATAATAACCACACACATGAAATGGAGATAGAAAAGGCCATGTCACTTACCACAAGTTGATTTATGCTACTCTTATCCAACAAAGGTTTTGTTGAATCAATACTTAACCCCCGTGTGGAAAAACACACCAGCTGAATTTCAACAGATTAACTCGACAAACATTCATGCATTTTCCTACATTCACCAACTACAATTGGTTTTTCATTGAAATCAATCATGCTTCAAACACATCCTGTCCAGCAGTGAACCCTGAACCTCCAAAATTTGCCATGTCAAACCCTCAACTGACAGCTACTCATCAAATATCTCAGCTCACTCGCCGCCTGGTGGAAAAAAGCCTTCTTCTGGACCAACTTCTGGAACAACAGTCTTGGTTGGATGTTGAGGTGGCTGGCTGGAGGTTGCTGGCAGAGGCTGCAGATCAACTTGTTCACTGATGGAGACCAGAAGGGACTAAGGATGAAGTATCAGGATTCTCTGACATTGACAAAAAAACAAAAGTTGACGTTGCATGTGATGTTGTGAAGAATCACACACATGAAATCAAGATATAAAAAAACATGTCACTAACCATAAGTTGACTCGTGCTGCTGATTTCACACAAAGGTCCTGTTGAATCAACAACACTCTTCCCAAAGAAGAAAACAAACCAGCTGACTTTGAACAAGTTCAGCTGAAAAACATTCATGCATTCTCTTACATTCACTATTTACGAATGGCTCCTGATCCTAACACCTCAGCCTTCAAACTCTTCCACTCACCAGCAGTGAACCCTGGGCCTCCAAAATTTGCCATGTCAAACCCTCCACTGACAGCCACTCATCCTATACCTCAGCTCACTCGTCTCCTCATGGGAAAAAGTCCTCTTCTTCTGGTCCAACGATTTGGACAATCTTCTTGGTTGGATGTTGAGGTGGCTGGCTGGAGGTTGCTGGCAGAGGCTGCAGATCAACTTGTTCACTGATGGAGACCAGAAGGGACTAAGGATGAAGTATCAGGATTCTCTGACATTGACAAAAAAACAAAAGTTGACATTGCATGTGATGTTGTGAAGAATCACACACATGAAATCAAGATATAAAAAACCATGTCACCTACCACAAGCTGACTTGTGTTGCTGATTTCACACAAAGGTCCTGTTGAATCAACAACACTCTTCCCAAAAAAGAAAACACACCAGCTGACTTTGAACAAGTTAAGCTGACAAACATTCATGCATTTTCTTACATTCATTATCTACAAATGGTTATTGATCCTAACACCTCAGCCTACAAACTCTTCCACTCACCAGCAGTGAACCCTGGGCCTCCAAAATTTGCCATGTCAAACCCTCCACTGACAGCCACTCATCCTATACCTCAGCTCACTCGTCTCCTCATGGGAGAAAGTCCTCTTCATCAGGCACGACTAATGGACAATGTTCTTGGTTGGATGTTGAGGTGGCTGGCTGGAGGTTGCTGGCAGAGGCTGCAGATCAACTTGTTCACTGATGGAGACCAGAAGGGACTAAGGATGAAGTATCAGGATTCTCTGACATTAACAAAAAAACAAAAGTTGACATTGCATGTTTTTTTTTTTTTTTTTTTTTTTTTTTTTTCAACAACACTCTTCCCAAAGAAGGAAACACACCAGCTGACTTTGAACAAATTCAGCTGAAAAACATTCACGCATTCTCCTACATTCACTATCTACAAATTGTAACTGATCCTAATACCTCAGCCTTCAAACTCTTCCACTCACCAGCAGTGAACCCTGGGCCTCCAAAATTTGCCATGTCAAACCCTCCACTGACAGCCACTCATCCTATACCTCAGCTCACTCGTCTCCTCATGGGAAAAAGTTCTCTTTTTCTGGCACGACTAATGGACAATCTTCTTGGTTGGATGTTGAGGTGGCTGGCTGGAGGTTGCTGGCAGAGGCTGCAGATCAACTTGTTCACTGATGGAGACCAGAAGGGACTAAGGATGAAGTATCAGGATTCTCTGACATTGACAAAAAAACAAAAATTGACATTGCATGTGATGTTGTGAAGAATCACACACATGAAATCAAGATATAAAAAACCATGTCACTTACCACAAGTTGACTTGTGTTGCTGATTTCAAACAAAGATCCTGTTGAATCAACAACACTCTTCCCAAAGAAGAAAACACACCAGCTGACTTTGAACAAGTTCAGCTGACAAACATTCATGCATTCTCCTACATTCACTATCTACAAATGGTTATTGATCCTAACACCTCAGCCTTCAAACTCTTCCACTCACCAGCAGTGAACCCTGGGCCTCCAAAATTTGCCATGTCAAACCCTCCACTGACAGCCACTCATCCTATACCTCAGCTCACTCGTCTCCTCATGGGAAAAAGTCCTCTTCTTCTGGTCCAACAATTTGGACAATCTTCTTGGTTGGATGTTGAGGTGGCTGGCTGGAGGTTGCTGGCAGAGGCTGCAGATCAACTTGTTCACTGATGGAGACCAGAAGGGACTAAGGATGAAGTATCAGGATTCTCTGACATTGACAAAAAAACAAAAGTTGACATTGCATGTGATGTTGTGAAGAATCACACACATGAAATCAAGATATAAAAGACCATGTCACTTACCACAAGTTGTCATGTGTTGCTGATTTCACACAAAGGTCCTGTTGAATCAACAACACTCTTCCCAAAGAAGAAAACACACCAGCTGACTTTGAACAAGTTCAGCTGACAAACATTCATGCATTCTCCTACATTCACTATCTACAAATGGTTCCTGATCCTAACACCTCAGCCTTCAAACTCTTCCACTCACCAGCAGTGAACCCTGGGCCTCCAAAATTTGCCATGTCAAACCCTCCACTGACAGCCACTCATCCTATACCTCAGCTCACTCGTCTCCTCATGGGAAAAAGTCCTCTTCTTCTGGTCCAACTAATGGACAATCTTCTTGGTTGGATGTTGAGGTGGCTGGCTGGAGGTTGCTGGCAGAGGCTGCAGATCAACTTGTTCACTGATGGAGACCAGAAGGGACTAAGGATGAAGTATCAGGATTCTCTGACATTGACAAAAAAACAAAGTTGACATTGCATGTGATGTTGTGAAGAATCACACACATGAAATCAAGATATAAAAAACCATGTCACTTACCACAACTTGACTTGTGTTGCTGATTTCAAACAAAGGTCCTGTTGAATCAACAACACTCTTCCCAAAGAAGAAAACACACCAGCTGACTTTGAACAAGTTCAGCTGACAAACATTCATACATTCTCCAACGTTCACTATCTACAAATGGTTACTGATCCTAACACCTCAGCCTTCAAACTCTTCCACTCACCAGCAGTGAACCCTGGGCCTCCAAAATTTGCCATGTCAAACCCTCCACTGACAGCCACTCATCCTATACCTCAGCTCACTCGTCTCCTCCTGGGAGAAAGTCCTCTTCTCCTGGTCCAATGATTTGGACAATCTTCTTGGTTGGATGTTGAGGTGGCTGGCTGGAGGTTGCTGGCAGAGGCTGCAGATCAACTTGTTCACTGATGGAGACCAGAAGGGACTAAGGATGAAGTATCAGGATTCTCTGACATTGACAACAAAACAAAAGTTGACATTGCATGTGATGTTGTGAAGAATCACACACATGAAATCAAGATATAAAAAAACATGTCACCTACCACAAGCTAACTTGTGTTGCTGATTTCACACAAAGGTCTTGTTGAATCAACAACACTCTTCCCAAAGAAGAAAACACACCAGCTGACTTTGAACAAGTTCAGCTGACAAACATTCATGCATTCTCCTACATTCACTATCTACAAATGGTTCCTGATCCTAACACCTCAGCCTTCAAACTCTTCCACTCACCAGCAGTGAACCCTGGGCCTCCAAAATTTGCCATGTCAAACCCTCCACTGACAGCGACTCATCCTATACCTCAGCTCACTTGTCTCCCCATGGGAAAAAGTCCTCTTCTTCAGGTCCAATGATTTGGACAATCTTCTTGGTTGGATGTTGAGGTGGCTGGCTGGAGGTTGCTGGCAGAGGCTGCAGA